>CM061045.1:40246208-40846208 GCA_030762985.1 Adelphocoris suturalis
ATTTCCTATAAGAATAGTGTACTTGGGTTCTTAATAAGTACCATCCGAAGGCCCTCACATCAGCTCAAACATTGACGATTTTGAAAAAATAATATTTCTGAAAATCTTTAAAACTTTACTACTCTTTTAAAAAGAATCCTGGAAACTGGCAAATATCATGAAAACTGCTTCATCTAATATGCTTTCCAACGGTATTATCAATTTTACTTTTATTTTGTTATTTAGGGGAGAAAATTATGTTTTAATGTTGAAAAATGTGGGTTTTTCAATGAAATTGTTGGTTTTCTCGAAAGATGACCCTCCATGAACCAACGAGTATGGGGTCGGTTTCTATGTATTTTTTCTGGCTGGATAAAATGGAAACTCTTGCAGATCTCTCAACTACGTTATAATCGAGTTTTACACTTTAATTAACTACTTTTACAGCATAACACACATACATTTAATCGTAACGAACAAACTAAACATTTGCGATTTTAAGTGTAAAACTCGGTTATAACGGAGTTCGAGAGATCTACAAATGTTACCATTCGATACAGCGTGAAAAAATACATAGAAACCGACCCCATACTCGTAGGTTCATGGAGGGTCATCTTTCGAGAAAACCAACAATTTCATTGAAAAACCCACATTTTTCAACATTAAAACATAATTTTCTCCCCTAAATAACAAAATAAAAGTAAAATTAATAATACCGTTGGAAAGCATATTAGATGAAGCAGTTTTCATGATATTTGACAGTTTCCAGGATTCTTTTTAAAAGAGTAGTAAAGTTTTAAAGATTTTCAGAAATATTCTTTTTTCAAAATCGTCAATGTTTGAGCTGATGTGAGGGCCTTCGGATGGTACTTTTTAAGAACTCAAGTACACTATTCTTATAGGAAATTTAATGCTGATACCGAAATTGAGGTTGAAAGTTAAAATTAAATGAGGCAAAGTGGAGAAATCCGAGTTTAAAAGGAAAAAAACACGGTTTTCCTGAAAAAACCTATAAAAAATCATATCTCGAGAACGGATTGAGATAAAAATATGCAGTTGGCGGCATTTTACTCCATTTTCGATTTAGTTTCACTCAAAATTTTTTTTGCATCTGCGAGGGAATCACCCTGTATATATCATGAAACTGATGCACTGTGAAAATTTTGCACACATTGCACTGCATTTTGTGAAAATCATCAAACTGATGCACAAAATCATGCTGAAAAATGTATTTAAATTTTATTAATATTAATTTACTAAAAAATCAATTAAAACTGCCAAAAAAAAAAAAAAACTATAAATTCAACATAATTTTTGACCGACGAATTTCATTTAGAACGAGTTTTTTTTTTAATTTTTTTGTTTGCCATAAAATTAGTAATTAAAAATTTCTTTGCTCGAGTTTCAATAAATTGTAACGTGAATTACATACAATATTTTACGAAATTCCGCTCTTAAGATCAAGGTGCATGACTGGAACTTTTGATGAGTTACTCCCTAGACAGTCCCTAGGTTTAATCAATGCCAAACCGACAGCACGCGCACATGTGAATTCCTGAAGCACATAGGTGTATCTCGTGATGTAATGGCCCTAATTCGATGGAAATCTGAGGTTATTTAAAGTATGGACTTACAATTTTTCTCCCCGCCCCCTTTTTTACCTTATAGGTAACTCTTCTTTAACTTTTATTAATTATAACTCCCTGTTCTTCTAATTGATTGAAAAATAATTATTCTATGAGCTACGTACTGTTATCACTGAAATTGAAGCAATCTAATGAATGTGTGAGGAGTATGCTGTTGTTTCAGCGTTCGTGCCGTCAGGAGATAGTTAATTCACCGGCCCGTAAGCTACACAGAGAGGCATCAAAATGCACCGGGATCGAGACTGAGAAAACTACGGTCAGAGAACGAGTCTTTTGTTGTGGTGAGCGAGTGAACGGAGGAAAAGTGGTAATGAAGGTGGGCCGATACTTATTGTTAGCATGAAACCTGTAACTGGCATCTGCATAATTAAGGCGCGTTTGTGCCCTAAGACGGTTTTGGCATCTTGAGTACGACGCTGTAGAGCTCCCAGTTTTAATACAAACAGGTAAATTTAAGCTGAAAGAGCTTTGGTTTTGATTAAGCAAGAACCTTAAGAACATTGCGTAACTGAGTTGGCCGAGTTGAGATGTAGCCCCCACCAATTGTAGTGAACGAAATCACTATCATATTCCACACAGTTGTGAAACTTGTTTGAAAAAAAAAAAAAAATAAAAATAAATAAATAAAATAAAAAATAAAATAAATAAATATATATATATATATATATATTCTTGGTTTGCTTTTGAGGGTTGGTTGAATAAATGAGAAGTTAATCTAGGCCGACGTTTTGTCCAATTTATTGAACATCTTCAGTGTTATTGAATGTACAGAAGTACACAGAAACAAAACAGAGCATTGGTTTGGTAACTTATGATTAAGCAGGTAGGTACATAACTAGGTTGTTGATGAAAGTTATATATGTTACCTTAGATTATGATCTTCAGTTTTCGTTTCTCCTACATCACCACTCTGATAGACCATACAATTTAAGATACTAACACTTTTTTCTTATATAGAATCAGTTATGTCTGTAGAAAACGGTAAAACAGCCTATGATGCTAGGCTTAGATAACAAGCTGATTATGTTGGTGGTTCCTATTGTGGATTGTTGCATGGATGCTAGTATACGTTGGCCTTACAGATGCTAGCATGTTGAACTTATTGTAGAACTATTATATAATAAAGATTATTGAAGGTAAAAGATGAAATGATGAACTAATTTTGAAAGGATGACTATGCTTTGTGAGAGTCTTTTCATGACTAGATCATGACCGTGGTATCACCACCCGCGTCCTGAGCGGTTCTTACTTAGACTGGTGGTCATTTTATAGGGGCGCTTCCTTTCATCCCATTCCTCCTCCTCATCCTGCTACTTCCCTTATCCTAAGGGCCGACGTTGGGTAAACCTGGGCGTCCTCCCCATTTCTTTAATTTATGTTTTCATTGTGAACTTTAAAGGTGTGCCCCCTCCGCCCTTGAGGGGAGATTTATATTTTAAAAAAATGTGTGTGTGTGTGTGTGTGTGTTTGTGGTTGCTGGGGTAGGGTCGGAGCTCTTTCAAATCCCTACCCAAGTCAAGGTCATACGTCCCCGTCGTGCAACCCGGGCACCCTCCAGTTTACTCCCGTACCTAGTTCATTGTTTTCAACTCATCAGTTCATTCTGCGCTTGCACAAACGTAAATTACATTGGGTATCATTTTTTCGTTTCTTAATTGACCAATTATGACATTTCACGCTTCTTCTTGATTTTACTCTTTTCCGCTAAGGAATTTTTCAAGATCATTGAAAACGTTTCAGTGATCTTTACATTCATGATAGGTAAACGAGGAAGCTATGTGCCACACCCAACTTGGCATATATGTTTTTTTATTGTTACAAGTGCTTTAGCATCCGTATGGACTTAATGTGCTAGTGTTGATGTGCTACGTATGTGTAATTAAATTTGATGATTGCAAAGTGTACTGCACACATTTCTAATTAAGCAGAACATTAGTTTGACTTATGATTAAGCAGGTAGGTACATAACTAGGTTGTTAATGAAAGTTATATGTTACCTTAGATTATGAGGTTCACTTTTTGTCTCTCCTACACCACTACTCCGGTAGACCATAAAATTTAAGATACTAACACTTTTTTCTTATATAGAATCAGTTATGTCTGTAGAAAACGGTAAAACAGCCTATGATGCTAGGCTTAGATAACAAGCTGATTATGTTGGTGGTTCCTATTGTGGATTGTTGCATGGATGCTAGTATACGTTGGCCTTACAGATGCTAGCATGTTGAACTTATTGTAGAACTATTATATAATAAAGATTTTTGAAGGTAAAAGATGAAATGATGAACTAACCTGAAAGGATGACTATGCTTTGTGAGAGTCTTTTCATGACTAGATCACACTAATGATCTGGGTACCTAGGTACATACTAGGTACCAGGTGGTAACTTAGCCAGTTTATTATAATTATAATGATAAATGAACTTGGAAAAACATAATGACTATAAGACATGAAGACATTTAAACTTAACAGTATTCTATCTACGAATTGATCGGATTAGCATAAATTCGGTGTAAGTTTACAGTATCGTTTCTGAAATTCAGAAACGAATCGTTTCGTTTCTTTGTCTGGGGTGCAGTGGATATAAATCATTTCTATTACATTTCTCTTATTAAAATTATTTTCAACATCTAAAATTTTGCAATTATCAAAATCAAAAACATGATTGTAAGTTAGTGCATGGTATGCTAGCTTACAACGATCATCAAAGTTCCTGATATCAGATTTATGGCCATTCATTCGTTTGGTCAAGTATATAATAGTTCGCCCTATGTAGTCAATATTGCAATCTTTACACGTTACACTATAAGCCAATTGACTTTTGTAATCCTTAGGTATAATTGATTTCATTCATAAAAACGCTGGATTTCAACTTTTACCTTCAAAAATGAAGTTTTAATCTTTATAATATAATAGTTCAACAATAAGTTCAACATGCTAGCATCTGTAAGGCCAACGTATACTAGCATCCATGCAACAATCCACAATAGGAACCACCAACATAATCAGCTTGTTATCTAAGCCTAGCATCATAGGCTGTTTTACCGTTTTCTACAGACATAACTGATTCTATATAAGAAAAAAGTGTTAGTATCTTAAATTTTATGGTCTACCGGAGTAGTGGTGTAGGAGAGACAAAAAGTGAACCTCATAATCTAAGGTAACATATAACTTTCATTAACAACCTAGTTATGTACCTACCTGCTTAATCATAAGTCAAACTAATGTTCTGCTTAATTAGAAATGTGTGCAGTACACTTTGCAATCATCAAATTTAATTACACATACGTAGCACATCAACATTAGCACATTAAGTCCATACGGATGCTAAAGCACTTGTAACAATAAAAAAACATATATGCCAAGTTGGGTGTGGCACATAGCTTCCTCGTTTACCTATCATGAATGTAAAGATCACTGAAACGTTTTCAATGATCTTGAAAAATTCCTTAGCGGAAAAGAGTAAAATCAAGAAGAAGCGTGAAATGTCATAATTGGTCAATTAAGAAACGAAAAAATGATACCCAATGTAATTTACGTTTGTGCAAGCGCAGAATGAACTGATGAGTTGAAAACAATGAACTAGGTACGGGAGTAAACTGGAGGGTGCCCGGGTTGCACGACGGGGGCGTATGACCTTGACTTGGGTAGGGATTTGAAAGAGCTCCGAAGAGATAAAAACACCAACAGTTACCCTACCCCAGCAACCACAAACACACACACACACACACACACACACACACACACACACACACACACACACACACACACACACACACACACACACACACACACACACACACACACACACACACACACACACACACACACACACACACACACACACACACACACACACACACACACACACACACACACACACACACACACACACACACACACACACACACACACACACACACACCACACACACACACACACACACACACACACACACACACACACACACACACACACACACACACACACACACACACACACACACACACACACACACACACACACACACACACACACACACACACACACACACACACACACACACACACACACACACACACACACACACACACACACACACACACACACAAACACACACACACACACACACACACACACACACACACACACACACACACACACACACACATTTTTTTAAATATAAATCTCCTCTCAAGGGCGGAGGGGGCACACCTTTAAAGTTCACAATGAAAAAATAAATTAAAGAAATGGGGAGGACGCCCAGGTTTACCCAACGTCGGCCCTTAGGATAAGGGAAGTAGCAGGATGAGGAGGAAGAATGGGATGAAAGGAAGCGCCTCTATAAAATGACCACCAGTCTAAGTAAAAACCCCTCAGGACGCGGGTGGTGATACCACGGAGCCCTCCTGTTGAGATGCCCAACTCGAGTAACTCCGTGGCACTTTTCCCGCACCACACCCCGCGCCATGACACGGTCGCGGCAATGACGTTGATGTTATTAGGTGCCTCTCCTTTTAGCTCAGATGTCGCTTGGCGCAGATCATTTCTATCATATTTACTTTTCTTAGCCCGCCAGGTCTGCTCCTTGTCCACGCTGCCACTGACAACCTGGACATCCAGGATTATGGCAGACCCATCGGGCTTGATCGCAACGATATCTGGCTTCTTGACCCGGTCACTTGGCATGTGGTATAGTCTCTCTCTTTCGACATCCCAACTGCTAGATGACAAAGCACCTACTATCTGCTTGGCAACCACATCGTGACGTAAAATGCGGCCACCGTGAGTACGAGGACACTGCTGCACCACATGATATAGATTCTCATTTTTACCCCGACAGGCACGGCAAAGGGTGTCAACCCACTAGTGTAGCCACCCGAACGGCGTGAAAATGGCGATAGTCGTGGGCCCCAATGCCCTCTGAAGCCCATTCCACCCACTGGGTAGAAATGGGGGATTCAGAGCACTGTCGGAGTTCTTTACCATCTACTGAATCATGCAGTGCAGCAGCGAACTCAGCAGATGAGCTGGGTTTGGGAGCAGTTGGTGTTGCTCGGTCGCACCATAACAGCTGCTGCCTGACGAAGTCAAGGTCAGTAGCAGTGCGGGCGACCTCCCAGCTCGAGCCCCTAAAGGCAATCAGGCGCTGGCTGCGTAAAGATGGGATGCTGGCAGAAAGAGAGACAATACCGAGCCCACCGGCCTTGACCAGTGCGTGAATGTAAGCACTTGGGACACCAGGTGGGAAGCCTAGCCAAGAGCGCACAGCAGAGCGAACTTCACGATCTAACTCAAGCAGCCTCCCCGCAGTAAGCCTGCCAAATACTAACCCATATGTTAGCTTTGGCAGTAGGTACGAGCGAAGGAGGCGCAACTTTTGCTGCACACACACACACACACACACACACACACACACACACACACACACACACACACACACACACACACACACACACACACACACACACACACACACACACACACACACACACACACACACACACACACACACACACACACACACACACACACACAACACACACACACACACACACACACACACACACACACACACACACACACACACACACACACACAGACGCACGCACGTACGTAGGAGGGCACGCGCGCGCGCATACCACACACTTATGCATAACTACATAAACAACACACTACACAACTATGGTTTTTTTCCCCCCACAGATTCGTTCTCAGAATGGTCTGAAACGGATTTGAATTCGTTTATTTTCTTTTGTAATGCTTGGGTTGTTCCCCACCCCCTGAATCAATGTCTGTGCGTCACGATTTGTTACGCAACATGACTCGCTGAAGGCTGTAAGATGGAGAAATAATCATTAGTTCACAGACTGCGTAGCAGTGAAGTACCCCTCTCACTATCATTTTCTCTTTCTCTATCCATCTCTCATAAAAATGAATTGTGTTCGTGGAAAGTGTTCGGAAGTTATTCCAGCCAGCTTCTCCTTGATGCATATTCGGGATCGTGGTGACATTTTAAAGTGTAAGTGTCGTAGCAAAAAGTTTCCATTTCAGCAACGGGGAAGTTTTTAAAACGTGAAATTAAATCCAAAAATCAAGCTCCGCTCATAAATCTTAAACTGTAGAAACCGAAGAAGAAAGAAATATTTTGAAAACATTCGGTATGGTATGGCTTATGGTTACAAAACAGCTTTTAAAAATCAATTGCATATTAGAGAAACATTACATGAATTTACATCAATCAAGGTTAATGTACTTGTGGAAAATATTGAAACTATTTAGTGCAAATATTGGTATTGTTTGGAAATGTGAAAAAAAAAAAAAAAAAAAAAAGAAACAGAGCAATACAACTTCATGAAAATCTTGATGACGTTGTTGCCAATGTGATGAGTCATTGAAAAATAAAATGGAGGAGGTCCCGGTATGCAATACACATATAATAAAATCACACTCTGTTTTTAGTTTTCATTAATTTTTTAATTTCATTAGTTTTGACGTAGTAAATTGCATTAACTTTCAATGTACTGAACAGTTGAAACAGCGTTCCAATTATGCAGCATGATCGTATGAGCCAATTTTCGTAACGTATCGTATCTTATTAATTTATGTTAAAATGTTTTGAAATTAGTGCACTTTCAGAGCAATGAAATTGTTAACTTTAATTTTTATGGAAAACATTTTCTCTAAATTGTAGTCAGCGATTCAAAAAATGTCGGATTTTGTTGTTGCAGATTTTATAGATTTATTAGCACACACTAGTGAAAGTTAAGTACGATTTTGTACAACACTTTTTGAATGGTTTTAGTTTATAGTTGTTGATCAAATTTATTTAAGTAATATTTCTCTAAAAATGTATCAATTTAACAATTTTTAGCCGTTATTGTAACTTTTAACAATTTTTTTCATATTTCTTGATGTTTTCAAAACGTTCTCCCTACGAACTCATCCTTTTTTTATGGAATACTCGATTTTATGGTGAAAGAACGGATTTGTTATCTCAATCATAAGGACAGGTATCCTTATGAATGATACTTTTTCTAGAACATACACCCACAAATATTTATGTATACATACATTACATACGAAAAAGCGTTACACTCAACAGTTCGTTTCAGAATTTCTCAAAACGGATTTCAATTATGAAAACTTCGGAAAATTTTATTTTTAAAATTGTTGACCAATTGCAACAGTTTTATTTTCTACCTAAATGTTCTAGAATGAAGATAAGGTGCCGACGTTGAATATATAATTAGTCACTGTTTACTAGTGAAAATTTTCATTTCATAATAAACTAATTTTCATACGGTACGGAAGGTCTCTCGCACACCTGGTGTGTTTGTCTGTGAATGGTGTCTACCGCAGACAAAACCCGGATGTTGCAACAGGTCAATTTTGTCTTGTACGTTCTGTCGTCATTTTCACCTTAAGAGTGTTGGAAAATAAAATAATATTGTACTGCCAATAGAAGGAGAAGCAGCCGAAATCTGCAGTAATAATTAATTAATCGTGCAATTTTGATGCTTTGCACATGTCTAAACACCTGTAAAAATTGGTTAGGTGGTCAATAACTGAATTTTCCTGAAGTGGAGAGCTTCGGGAGCCATTATTCGATTCAGCGTGAATAAATACCTAACATCCGACGGCAAATTTTTGTGTGACACTAGTAAATTTTTGGTGATAAACCTCGATTATTACCCTTAAATCAACGTTTTTTTTTTCTCGCACTCCAACGTCATTTTCTATCCCTAACTTTATTTGATTATACCGTTGGAACCCAGAATTAAACTAAAAACAGGCTAAACATCGTTAAATTTATTTTTGTTAGCAAAATGTTAGTCACAAAAAGTTGAACAACAACGAACTGGGACACTATAAAATTTAAGCAAAAAATACGCAGAAAAATATACTTGAATTTCATCAATATTTTTGCTGAAACCCGATCAAAAACCCCGATCAATCCGGTTGAAAACTGAAAAATGGCTAAAAATCCAATATTTGTTTTGAATCGTAGAATATTATTTAGTTCGAGTTTATTTGCCATATTGTCGGTGGTTAAAATTTTGAGGCCCTCAACGGGCTCGAACTTCAAAACAATGCAACATAATGGCTATTACTCTTATTTATGATAATTTCCTAATACGATCATGCTGCATGACTGGAACTTTTTAAAATAATTTCCACTTTGACGTTTCATTAAAGTTATTGCGGAAGCGCAAATGCAAAATCCTAGAAATTGAAAATAAATGGTAATTGTTTTACATTATAGACAGTAAATTCAATCGACATTAATATGTCAAAAGGCACACCGAGTTAATCAAATCTTAGTTTTTCTACAAATATACTGCTCATTATAAAAACTGTACAATTTTTCAGTCAAACGAGAGATTTTTCAACCAAATCAAACCAGAAACAAATAAAATAAAACGTCAAATGATATATTTAGAAGATAAAATGAAATCTGGAATCAACTAAATGAAGCCAAATACCGCTACCTAGCAAATTTTGCCTAGCTAATGAGCTAAGAGTAGAGGTCAGGCTGTACAAGTTAAGTGCATATAGGCACATTAACGAAAAGAATGCTTTCAATTGAGGGAGAATTGTTGCAATTGCATTCAATGTTAGATGTTCAGAAGGTGTGGCTAGAGAATCGCCAGGAGTTTCATGAATCCCACCTTCTATGATTATCGTTCGCATTGATGATGTGCTTCTTAGGTAAAGTATTACCTAATAAGATTTTTTAGAAAATTCGAGCAGCTTGATTGAAAAGGGTATTAAGACACAATTTTGTGAAATGAAGTGAAAACATGAAACAGACTGAGAAATAACAATATTTTCATTTAGAGCTCTGAAAATCGCTGGTGTTTGAAAATTTGGCGAGAAACTTTCATCGTGGTAACAAACAAAAACCTTAACGGTAGCGTAAAATGGCGCCGGGGTCACTTTAACCCCTTTCCTGGCTTTAAAAATGGGCCCACCTGGAATTGCTAATAACTCATAATCATGGAGAAATGTTTCGAATTGTAAAACCTGTTCGAGTTTGGTTTGTTAACGTGGTAAGAGCTCTGATCACCAAGATTTCCAATTTTTTATTACATATTGACAATCTGGATTCACTTTTTTGCCTGTCCTTCTTTATATCTTACTAAACATTTTAGGGTTTTTAACGGATATTAAAAATGTGCATTTTTTTAATAGTGGTAATGGGGTGCTTATGTACAAAAAAGTACTTTTTTGACGATTTTTTGATAATATCATTACATAATACCGCTTTATATAACTGGAAAAAAGTTTAATTTTCATATGATGCCTCATTTCTAAGAACTTTAGAATCAAAGTCCCTTGTCACAATATCGAGTTTATTTTTGGTTTATCATTTTCAATAACGAACTTTTGTAATCCACCAAGGAAAAAAATTCACACCCCCCCCCCCCCCCCCCCCCAAATTGGTTGGTTTACGTTTCAAGATACGTAGATTCCATGAATCGAAAAAAAAGAATCCACCCATGCCGTCCGAAGCTTTTCTCCGAAACTACTGGGTCGAACTTTATGAAATTTAGCTCAAAAACCATACATCGGTCGGGGTAACATAGCTAACCATATATGACGTGTCAGGAACATCGGTAAGGAATTCTGACTTCACGAAATCGATTTTATTATAACTCTTTCTAAAAGGGACTGGTGAAGCGTTGGTACGTGTTTTATTTTTATCACATACATTTTCATCTGGTGGGTACGTACTGGTGTAAATTTCGTTTGATCAGGTCGATTAGTGAATCGTAGATTATAAATTAACTACATTAATTTTCCCTCTGTAGGGGCCGATACAGGATGTCTCACTTTTGGGCGCACCACCGGCTAGGATTCGATTCTACTACTAATTTGTGACTATTTTCGCTATAACATATAACTCACGCTAAAGACCACTTTTTACACTTTTAAGATTTTTTCGCGTTTTCGACTTTGTGTCATGAAAACTGTCATATCTCCTTTAATTTTCAGTCAAAACTCAAATCCGATTATACCTTTGGAAAGACCGCTAAATAGTGAGATATATCCACGTAGGCATATTGATGACAAAGAAAGACTTTCACTCGGCCAACACGAAATTGCATTACGCAAATCGGTTACCAAGGGGGCAGTGAAGCTCATTTCTTTCTTAAGCAACCTATGGAGCCCTTTTGGGATATCCAGAATATATTATCAGCTGAGAGATCTCTGAGCCTAATTGTTTCTTAATCGACTAATGGTGCAGAAACCTGAAATGAAGGCCCTCTGGGACATCTAGTCCTCTGAGGCTAATTTCTTTCCTAATCGACTTACGGAGAGGAAATTTAGAGGAGATCCTTCGGGACAACTCGAAAACAGTTACGAGGTACGGAGGCGCACTGATCTGCTGAGGGGCCTCTCAGGCTTATTTCTTTTCTTTTCGACCGGTTGTTTCGACGTTTTCATACATTTTTCGCCATTTACAAAATAGCATGAATTTGTGGGGTCTTTGAGCTTTAAAGGTGTGAACCCATTTGGGAGGTGAGAAGCACTAAGTTTTGATTGTATACTACTAGCCTGGTTTTCTCGCTCGCTCGGTATGGCTATATAGATCCGATGGTCTTTACTGTTGAGTGGGACATGTAGAATAATTGGAAACGGTGGATTACTAAGGGTGATTAGAAATGTGTAGGGGATGTTGCTCGCTTCGCTCGGTCTCTGAGGGATGTATAGATGCGATGGGATATATAGTCCATTCCGAGTTCGTAGGAAAAACCCCGTTGAAATCCGACGTGTGTAGGGGATGTTGCGCGCTTCTCTTGCTAGGGGTGGGTTTTCTCGCTCGGTCGGTGTGGGATGTGTAGGTGCAACTGGATACAGAGCCCATACCATCGAGACCTACAGCCCATGGTTCGGGTTTGACAATTGCTTACAAGCTCTTTCTACAGACAATCCCAAGGGAATCGCAAGAAGAAAATGAATAAATAAACAAATGAATAAATAATAATAATAAATAAATCTCATAAAAGGGGCAAAACAAAAATAATAAATTGCTGAATTTTCTATGTGGGACCACGAAACGTTTATTAAGTTTAATCAAGATAGGCCATTTATCTGCATAGAAGGGCTATCCAATAAAGATCATTTGAAACCACATGAGCCCATGTAAATAAAGCCCATTTATCTCCGTACAAGGACTACCCAATAAATAGTATGTGGAACCACGAAAAGTATAGTTTTAAGAACATTTCAATTCTTCAACTGATTCTATACGTCCATGTTACAATGTGTGAGGAAGTTATACTGCCCACCCAACTTGGCAAACTTTTTTTCTGCTGGAAATTACAACCAAATTAAATCTTGTAAAACTATGTGGAACCACGAAATATTTATTAGGTTTAACATAGATAGACCATTATTTTAATTGCGTAGAAGGGCAAACGGGAGACCTTCTGAGATCAAGAGATTCTAAGGCAAAGTCCACAGTAACTACCTGTTATTAGGTTCAATAAATAGGTATAGGCCATTTATCTGCGTAGAAGGGCTATCCAATAAAGATCGAAAAGTTTAGTTATAAGAACATTACAGTAGTAACAGAACTGTCGGATGTTGAATTTTTGAACAGATTTGAATTTTGTATTCAAATAAAGATCACCTACAGCCCATGGTTCGGGGAAAATTTGAAAATTGCTTGCGATCCTTTTCAATTACAATCCCAAGGGAACACCAAAAAGGCAAAACAATTAAATCTTATAAAACTATGTGGAACCACGAAAAGTCAAGTTTAAACACATTTAAATTCTTCAACTAATTCTATTCGTCCAAGTTACAATATGTGAGGAAGTTATACTGCCCACCCAACTTGACAGACGTTTTTTTCAGTTGGTAATTGCTTTCAAACAAATTAAATCTTATAAAACTATGGGGAACCACGAAAAATTCATTCGGTTTAATAAAGATAGCCCATTATTTTATTTGCGTAGAAGGGCTATTGTTTTCGCCGTCTATTTTTCTGTTGGATGTGTCTTTCAAATCAAGAGGTTCGAAGGTAATGTTCAGACCTAAATAAGTTTCGACGGAATAGGAAGAGCGGTAGCTCGAAAACCAATGCTTTCGCCTACATTTTCGTTCACTACGATCGGAAAACAATTTCATGTCTCAGAACTCGCATGGGACCAAATTAGAACTACAAAGAACATTTAAATACCAACCCGAGCAAAAACCATGGACATTTACTGGGTCTAAGACGGAAAAAAAGTAGCGGGAGAACGATTTTTTTTTTGTCATTTCCGGCACATTTTCGCTGATTTCTTCGGGAAGACAGCATCTTTCGGAAATTTCGACAGTACCATCGTGTTCTACGGGTCCAGAAACGTAACTTTATCGCTGACATACGAAGTGCTATCGATCAAATTTTAATAGGCTAAAAAACGCCATTAAAAGTGGCTCCCCCCCCCCCCCCCCCCCTCCATCCCAGGGTTCGGATTTGAGTAATAAAATTTTAAATCGTTTATGCCCAAAGAAGATCCAAGAAGATCCCCCGCACTCGTAGACTCCCCTCACTCAGCCGTTTGGCCGTGCATAGCATGGACAAACAGACAGACAAACAGACGGAGTTTCATTCTTATAAAATAGTATAGATATACGGGGTTTAGTAATTATAGACTACCGGTATGCGTAGAAGGGCAATCTAATACAGAAATGTATTGCCTTTGTGTTATAATTTGCAGCGTTTATTAAAGAGGTCTTGTCCCGGTCTTAACACACATTCTCAAGAAAGGTCCGAAAATAGGGACCTAGATGTCAGTTTATATCCAAATTGAATTAGCTCTTCGGTCAGGGAGTTTATTAAACCTGCTTGCATTGTTGATTTTAACGGGGCATCTTGGCTCTATGATGGTTGAATGAGTAAAAATGTATATGCCTAGCTACTACCTCTACTTTCCACAGTGACTTCAAAATAAATCGAAATCCATGTACACGTGCTTATTTGTCAGGCTGCCTGTCTGATGTAATTGAAGAGCAGGTCCTCGAACGACATAAATAGGAAATACTCGTTTAGGGATAGGGTTGGTTTCCAGAAACTTCTTAGTCTATTTAATGTTCGCATAATTGGTAAAACCATATTTTTAATATGGTTTCCTATAATTGTGGTGAATCATGCATTGTGCTTCGGATGTTTGTATGGAGCATTATTAATTACAACTTATCATAAGAGCGACCTGTCAAAATCAACGCATGCTCGTAAGAATCGGTAAAATATTTATTTGTGGGTTAGTCTGTAACTGGAAAAGAATCATGGAGCAACATTCCTAATCAATAATTCAGTGGTGGGTTTGGATTTCCATCTGCAGAGCATTGAGAGAGAAATCAGCTCTCCAGTTTTTCAATACTCAATTGATAGCTGACTCAATCAAGGTAAAAAAAGGTCATGATCAGTGTTGTTGTTCTATTAGGCTTTTCTCAAGAATGAATGGTATTTATACTAGTTACTCTTTGGGTGGATACAAAATATTTCTAGACACTTTATACCTACTGTAATGAAGAGAAGTTGAGAACTCTTAATAGACTCGTTTGAAATTGCAGTTTAAACAACTAATTAATTTTTTTATTGATTTTTATTTTATTCATTTAATACTTTGCAGATGATCAAAAGAGGAAAGTTAGTACGCTTATCTATTCTTCGAGGACAAAAGATGAATGTTGTATCTCCCTTGTCCATAAAACAACTCAAGAAGCCTCCGAAAGACCTCCAAATGTCGTTATAGATGTTTCCGCAAAGAGCCCATCAGTCCTGATGTACATGGAATAAATTTTGGCAATTCAGTAGTGTGTGGTCTCACCACTTTCAAAACTACGTCTTACTAGGTGATATGGTGCGGTTTCCAGTAAGTAAGTAGTAGAAAATGGTTGTGTACTGTTTGTATGTTATAGTGAACGTTATCTTAGTACTTCCAGTTTTTCAATAGTTTTTGAATAGCATGTATGTCACCTTTAATGTAATCAGATTTGATCAAGTAACGAATAGCTAGAAATCCAATGATTGACAATACTGAATACGAGTTTGATAAAATACTTTAAACAAAAAACAGTCCGCTGGACTGAGGGTAGCAAGATAAAAGGTTTGGTTACCTGTCGAGTGTCCGAAGTGTGACTGCGACTGGACAGAATAAGAAGGCGGTAGCGTCATGGAATGAATACACAAATGAGTGAACCCCTCCACCAATATTTTTCAGTTGCCCCTCCACTGTCTTAAAGACTTCCGTGGGACCTTCTTGGTGGTTTTAGACAAATCTCAGGAAGCCTTAGGAAGCTCCGCCGAAAAAAGGCTGCATAACTAGGTACCTACCCCACTCTCGAAGCCTAATTCCAATATTATCGGAAGATGACTGGACCACCAAGGCAATTATCACACCTTCTTAAGTAATCGGTATAGGAGCAGAAGAAAATCTTTAGTTTTCCAAAAACCCGAAGAGCGGAAAGGAGGTTATGTAATCGGTTTGATATTGAACGGTACCATGTTTTTGCGACTCCCTCAATTTTTCAGTTGTCGTTATATACATTGAAAACGTATCGTTAGAAGTTTCAAAAGTCCTCAACTTCTTTATAAACGGGTACCTACTAATCAAAAATATATACGAATGTATTCGCATTGCAAAATGGGGTGTGCTTACGAAATTTAGGTTCTTTACTCTCCTTTCTGTCCTAAACACACTTATCTATGTGCAAAACAACCAATAACCCGATGGGAAACTATTTTCTGCAACTTCCTCAAAGTATGGGACTTGGAAAATCTAAAGACATGACATTATGATTCAGAGAACTTTAATTTGAAGTATGAATCAGAAGAGTCCATTCGCTTATTAGTCGATCACTACAATGTGAGTTCAACGCTGAACGACGGTTTTGAGGTTGGGATTATATTCGTGAGAGCAATGCTTTGCCAATGAATGAGCTCTTTGGATATATTAACAACGAATATATATAAACTAATATTTATGATCTTTGAAAAACGGACTGTATTAATCAACGTAGAACACCACTGGCGCAAGTGCAGCAGGATAGTGCACTGAATACCCCCGAGAATTCCATTTTCCAAGACCCAATAACAGCTATATTATTAGCAAGTTGCAGTAATTATGGCACCCTAGTTTAAGAATTGGAATTATTAGAGATCACTTATTATATGAAAATCCTTTTGGCTATTCTCTGAAAAAATCGGTAAATAGGCGGACAATCGTAAACAGATCAAACACATAGGTACCTTACTGATGAATTATGGAAGTACACACCGTTGAATTCTATCACAAAACTATCTTTTATTGATAAACATTTCTTATCAATATGCAGGTGACTAATATTAATTATTATTCTTGATTCCTACATATTCTCACTCCTTTTTCAACAACTCCTTCCCGGCCTCTCAGTTTGTCTACGTATTTCCTTTAGGATTCCGCCAGTTAAGACTCTGTAGGAGTACGGCTCATTCATCTGTTATATAATTCCAGCTGTCCATCCATGATTTCGTAAATTTTTAACCCATACTTCTTCCCTCTCCTCAAATTCTCTAGGTTTCCCGTTCTTCTGTTTTCTCATACTTGTTCCTTCTACAGTTCCCTTTCCATCTGGTTCCGTACGTTTAATATTGTCGGTAGCCGCCTCCCGAAGAACAACTCCGCTGGTGCATGTCGTCTCGTGAGGCGCATTCCTAGAATATTTTGCAATGCAGGCACGGGATGCTTCATGTCCCTATTAGGCGTTCCGCCAATCCATTGCTATTAGCGAATTTTCAAATAAAAAATGAGCTATTTAGATGGCTTCAAAATTTTAAAAATGAGTAGGAAGGGTCGGGGACCTCCTACAAATCTGTTTATACATTAAATAATACAATCCCAGATTTTTACGTATATATATATATATATATATATATATACACACACACATATATATATATATATATATACACATATATATATATATATATATATATAAATATATATATATATATATATATATATATACAAATATAAATATATATATACCGGGTGTCCCCAAAAACGTTCCCCCCCCCTGCTAAAATCTTTGTGTGTGGGCCAAAAAAATTTTTTTTTTTTGAATCTTAATATTTTTTTGTAAGAATCTCATAAATGAAAAAATTGCGCAGTGCGCAATTGCGCAAATATGCGCAACCGACATCAACTTTGTTTTTCCAAATGGAAACCCCTATTTTTTATTGCAGATTCGAATTCTACGCTAAATTTCATGAATTTAGGACCCCTCAATCGATTTTTTTCATGGGGCGCAACCCGCTCAGCGAGCGCTCAAAAAATGCGTTCCCCCCCCTGCTAAAATCTTTGTGTGTGGGCCAAAAAAAAAATTTTTTTTTTTTGAATCTTAATATTTTTTTGTAAGGATCTCATAAATGAAAAAATTGCGCAGTGCGCAATTGCGCAAATATGCGCAACCGACATCAACCTCTGGGGGTATTTGAAAAATAAGGTGTACGAGGACCCTATTTGCGCCCCATGGAAAAAATCGATTGAGGGGTCCTAAATTCATAAAATTTAGCGTAGAATTCGAATCTGCAATAAAAAATAGGGGTTTCCATTTGGAAAAACAAAGTTGATGTCGGTTGCGCATATTTGCGCAATTGCGCACTGCGCAATTTTTTCATTTATGAGATCCTTACAAAAAAATATTAAGATTCAAAAAAAAAATTTTTTTTTGGCCCACACACAAAGATCTTAGCAGGGGGGGAACGCATTTTTTGAGCGCTCGCTGAGCGGGTTGCGCCCCATGAAAAAAATCGATTGAGGGGTCCTAAATTCATGAAATTTAGCGTAGAATTCGAATGTATATATATATATATATATATATATATATATATATATATATATATATATATACACACACATATATATATATATATATATATATATATATATATATATATATATATATAAATTAAATTTGTTTATTAAACGAGAGACTTTTTAAAAATAACTTTTATTTTTATTTTTACAAAAGTGTCGTGAGAGAGATATTAACTACAGAACAACGTGGTGAGAAGTGAGCGCCGAGAGGGGGGCTCCTCCAGGTTTTATAGATTCTGAAGGAATGCTGACTGTGTGGGGACGCTGAGCGAGATGCTGAATCGGCGTTGCTGATAGAAGGTGAGCGAGCGGCGTAGTTGCGGAAAAATGAGACGTTCCCACGGTGTGAGGGATGAGTCATCCTTTGAGTCGGAGTGTTGAGAGAAGGAAGTCCCGGGAAATGCTATCATAATTCCTCCCACCGTAGAGCGAAGTCAGGGGATGAGTCAGTTAGTGAGTCGTTTCTGCTGAGCTCGGCGACTGAACGATGAACTGCAACGGACTACTCAAGGATTGTGTTAATGGTTGATCTTGCATTTTGTTTTGTCTCCACTTTTTATGCATATAGTTGAGTATGCAGAGGATTATACCAAGGGCAATGAGTCCATAAAGGGGGCTTGTCAGTAGGTTTACATATTTGTGGCTAACACCTAAGTTGTTTTCTAAGAGAGACGGCCAATGTTCGTTGATACTTGGAATATAAGCATAATCTTTTATGTTTAATTTTAAGGGACTGGAATCTAAATTGTTTATTTCATCGGATGATATTAAAGGGATTCTTAATGTTCCTTGAATTGAACCTTTTGTCATAACTGGTTTGTTGTTGATTAAAATTTCATCTGAAGAGGGTTCTATAATCCAAGTGCCTTTATGCGAGTTAAAATATTTCCTTCGGGTGTCCTATCTTCTATCACAGTGTCTTTGATTGTGGTTACTATGATATGCCCAGTTTCTGGTACTATGGAGTAAAAGGGATCTCTAATCGTAATGGTTGTGAAGAGGCATTCCGTCAGGGAGTTATTTTGAATTATGTTTTGTGAACATTTGAACGTGTCTTTACAAAGCCTTTCATAGTTGCAATAATATGGGTGATAGTGGTTAGTATAACATTTATCATTAGTAGCATATAAAACTCTCTTTTCCTTATCTACTAAGACATACTTATATCTAGGTATTATGGTTACATATTCAGTACCCTTTAAGATTGGTACTGGTTGTAATAAATATAATTCTAGTTTCACGTCTCTATATATAGGGAGACTTACAATATAAGTTGTTTGGTCTTCGTGGAGTGAACAACTTAGTTTGGAATTAAGTTCATATTCGATTGTGATATTAAACAATTTTATGTTGTCTGCTTGATTTTCTTTTTGGATTTTTTCGAGTTCTGCTTCAAGGTTTTGGAGGGGAATTACACTAGGGTGTGTTATGCCTAGTTTACAGAACGTAAGGGATGTTTCAATTTCTCTTAGTTGTGAAATTATCATGTTGGCGTTTACTATCATTGGCTGCACGCAAGAATGCTGATTTTGTATCAAAGGGGACAAAAATATTTCCTGTTAGTTTATTTTTTATTTCCTGGTTATTTTGATTTAGAATGGCGATGGTGTCATTATATTTTTTAATTAAATCTATTACAAGATGGTGTTCCTTTTCGAGGCGAATCGAGTTTTGGTTATTTTCTGCAGTTAGTTGTTTAATGAGTTTATCGTATTTCTTTCTATCATGATCATCGAGGTTCCCTGTTATGAATTTTACAACTGAGCCTAAACCATTTATGAGGCCTCTTTTATTTCATTTATTTGATTTTATGTCATTTCTGGGACGCAAGTTTGAAAGTTTCTCGTTCGTAAGATTTAGTGTGGATTCAATAGTCTTCGTGTGTTCGTTGAGAGTAGGTGTCAGTTTATATCCTTCTACCTTTCTTTTAAATTTTTGAAATGTGAGTGACAGTTCATGTAGTGGGGAGTATATGTCATTAAGGTCATATTGTATTACAAGTAAGTGTTCGTCCGTTTCTACGTACGCCGGTCCGAGGATGATAGGGAGTAATCCTCCACTACTGTTGATATTTATAACTTCGGCGGCCAAGGCGCTCGAAATTAACCTGTAATCAAAATTATAGTCGTTCTTTAGTTATAGCATTGTATATGTAGTCTCTTAGTGTAGTTGGATCTACTGTTAGTGGTTTATCTTGTGATATCAAGTCCGCGAATTTACAAACGAATGGTCCACAGTCGTAGGAGTTTGTTTGTAAAGGGATTGGTTTTACTGTTTTTAGTGTCCATTCTGGGCGATCTAGTATTTTGTTGTGTTTGTCTTTCAAGTCGTCTCTAATGTACTGAAATATTGTATCTAGTATTATTTGTCCGTTGTTTCCCAGTGAATCATAAAATTCAATAGTTTTCGTTTTGGGTCTTACGGCTAAAAGTCTCCAGTGTGCTGCTTCGTGGATGGGGACCAATATAATATCTTTTTCCGTAAGGTCGATCTTTTTCGTGTAATTTTTAACGCGGTTGTAACTCTTCAAATACGAGATGTAAAGAAACGTGTTGAATGCATGGGTTTTGGGGAGTGTATTATTGTTTTCACTTCTAATGTTGATCAGCTCCATAAAAGCATTGATAACTTGGTCATTGAACCAGTTAGTATCTTTGATAGAATTTAAGTCGTCTTCATACAATGTTATCCTTAATTTAGTTTTGGGTTTTTGTTCTAGAATTTCGGGTTGATCTATTTCGTTCTCTGAATCTTCTATTATTTCTGTAGTTGGTTTTTCTTTCAAGGCTCTAGGTCTTTTTATGTTTTTCGTGTGGATTTTTGTACGAGTGTTGTGGTGTCTCGGCACTATTTCTGCCGTTTTCTGGATATGATCGATACTGTTTATTGTTTCCTTGTGATACTTATTTTTGGTCTTGTCTTGTATTTGTTTCGTTTCAACGTAAACTTCTCGTGGTAGATCGGGTAGTGTGGTTTCACGATTTTTGTTAAGTTTGTCAATAGTTTTCTCTTTCGTGTCTAATTGTTTGTTCCGCAGTATTTCGTAAAGTTTTTGTACTTTGGTTTTATGTTCGGAAAGGTACATGTTAGTCAGTTCTCTTTCTATGTCAGGTGGTATCGGGGATTTAGAGCTAAATGTGCCGTTTATCATCTCATAGGGTGTCATACCCGTGCTGGTATGAATGCTATTGTTGTATGATATTATGGCGTATTTCATTCTTTCTTTTATTGAGGTGGTTCGAAATTCATTGCTTTCTGTCATTAGTCTTATCAGCTCTATAAGGGTTGAGTGGAATCTTTCTATCGGGGAGTTAGAAGTTGGGTTTTGAGTGCTAGTGTAATGTACTTTTATATTTTGGACTTTTAAGAATTCTTTAACTAGTGATGAACTGAATTCATTTCCGTTGTCCATGATGATTTCTGAAGGGTTTCCATGGTGGGAGATGAAATTTAAAAGTTTCTTAGTAATTTCTATATTGTTTAACGATTTTAATACATAAGCTTGCGCATATTTTGAAAATTTGTCGATGATGATGAGGAATTTTTGTCTCTCTATTGTCAGGGTATCTACGTGAATGGTTTCCATAGCTTTTGAGGGGGTGTGAGTGATATTGAATGCGGGTTTCAATGGTTTCCGTTCATATTTACTTTTTTGGCAAATTTCGCATCGGTTGATGATGTTTGTTATGTCATTTTTGAGATTCGGCCAGAAGTAATTTCGTTTTATTTGTTCGTAGGTTTCGGTTATCCCACGGTGGAATCTTTCCTCTCTGTGGTTGTATAGTATAATATTGGTTTGGTTTTCTGCGTCAGTTACGTCTAATAATTTCTTGGTGTGTCTCGTGAGTTTCTGTTCGGGGGATTTGAATTTTTCTATGAGTATTGAAGAAAATATAGTGTAAATATTGATTTCAAAGTATAGTCCATAAGGTGTTTTGGGTTTCAAGTATTCAATGATAAATTTTTTGATCTCTTCTTCTAAATTCTTTTGGGGGAATTTTACAGTTATTTGGGTTTTATCGTTCTGGAATAAATGGTCAACTTTTACTACAGTGTCAAATTGTTCTCCAACGTCGATGATAATTTGGTGTTTACTGTGATTTACAGCGCTATCTTTTATGGGTATTAAAGCAATGTCTTTTCCTTCTTTGTCAGAGTGTATGGTTTCGATGTCTCCTTCGTCTAAATTTACAAAGAGGGAGGGGGACGTTTCTTTTAAGTTTTGTACGGTTTCTTTGGTGTGGATTTCTACTCGGGAGAGTGCATCAGCATTTGCATCATGTTTGCCCTTTTTATATTTGAATTGAGACGAAGTTTCCATGTGAACAATTTCGAATTTGGTTCTTTTAAGGAGTGTAACCATGAAAGAGGCTGATGGTCAGTTTCGAGGGTGAATTTTCTTCCAAACAGGTACGGTCTAAAATATTGGCATGCCCGAACGCAGGCTAGTAATTCACGCTCAATTGTGGAACATTTTCGTTCGGTGTCGTTCAAGGTGCGGCTAGCATATGCTATCTGGTGAATTTGTCCGTCAATTTTTTGTGACAGAGCGATACCAGAGGCATCGGTATTGAGTATGAATGGTTTGGAGGAATCAGGATATTTTAAGACTGGGTCGTTCGTAAGGAGAGTTTTACATTTTTCGAAGGCGTCTATGTAGTCTGGGTCTTGAATATTAATTTTATTTCCCTTTTTAAGCCTGGTCGTCAATGGTTTTGTGACAGCAGCAAGATTTTGAATAAATTTTCTGTAATAAGAGAGTAAGCCAAGGAAACTTTTCAATTCTTTGGTTGTTTTTGGGATAGGAAAATTCTTTATTGCTTCTACTTTCTTTGGGTTTGGTTTTAATCCAGATTCTGTAATTTGGTGTCCTAAAAATGCCACTTATTTTCTTAAAAATTCGGTTTTGTCTAACTGTATTTTTAGATTTGCTTGTCTGAGTCTTTCGAAAATAGCTTTTAGTCTAACTATATGTTCTTGTAAGCTTGAAGAGAATACAATGATGTCGTCCATATTGACTGCACTTATTTCATTTCGTATTCCTCGTAAACAATTATCCATTAGACGTTGAAATGTACTGGGTGAGTTCTTTAAACCCATTGGCATTTTGGTGAACTCCCACTTTCCGTGGTCAGTGCTGAAGGCGGTTTTCGGGATGCTTGATTTTTCCATTTTTACTTGGTAAAATCCTGAGGTCAAATCTTACGTAGTGAAGTATTTGGATTAACCTAATTTTGAAAGAATTTCCTCGGTGTTGGGTAGGTCATATTTATCGTCTATGGTTTTTTGATTTAATAGCCTATAGTCGATAACTATTCTGAACTTCTTTTTGCCTGAAGCGTTGTCCTTTTTGGGAACTATCCAAAGTGGAGAGTTATACGGAGAATTTGACGGTTGTATGATATCATTTTCGATCATTTTTTGGTTTTGGTTTTTTACTTCGGTTTTAAAGATTTCGGGGTACCTATATGATTTTGAGTAGACTGGTATGTCGTCTATGGTTTGGATTTCATGTTCTGCGAAAGGGGTTGTGCTTAATATTTCTTCCTCATTGTAGAAAATATCGGGGTATTCTTGTAAGAGTTTTCTCAGTTCTGACTTTTCTTCTGAATTTAGATGATCTTGTCTGATATTTTGAAGTAGATCTTGGGCTTTAGATTTTAATTGGATATTATTGAGATTCAATGTTTTAACGCCATGTTTTTTATTTTTTCCATCAAATAGACGTATTTATGGCGATGCATCGAGCGAAATGATTTTCAACTTTCACGACGCAATTTGGGATGGCTGTTCCATTTTCAATGTTCGAAAGATTTTTTTTTTTTCTTTTCATAATATTTATTGCACCAAGTAATACAACTTATTAGCAACATTTCTTTGACAATGAATAATCGGTGACTGAAACAAGACTGTGATACATAACACATCCTATACATCATTTCAGCTATTTAGTGTCTTCAATGAACACGATTTGCAGGAGCGCACATCACTACACTCACTGAACAAACTTTCATGAACACATCACTCCCTATTACCACAGGTCGTGAGGTTTTCGTCTTTTCAGTCGTCTGAGCAGATCATCAACGTCCTGCAGCTTCACAACCTCCTCGTTGATATGACCTTGGAGCCTCTGATGATGGGCTATCGCTTGAGTTTTTATTACTTCATTTATTGTGGGAATTTTGAGGTCGTTATGGATATCATTATTGGTCGAGTAGCGGTACGCATCGACGCATGACCGCAGTACTTTGTTCTGGAATCGCTGTATAATATCACGATTACTTCGAGAGGTGCAGCCCCAGAGCTGTGCACCATATGTCCAGACTGGCTTAAGGACCTGATTGTATAAAGTTAATTTATTTTGGATAGACAGTTTTGATCGTCTACCAATCAACCAATACATTTTTCGAAATTTGGTGTCCAATTCTGTTTTTTTGTTTTTTACATGCGCTCTCCAGCGGAGCCTTGTATCCAGAGTCATACCCAAATATTTTGCCTCATTGGCATAAGGGATGACTCTGCCATTCAGATAGATTGGTATATTTTTGATTTGGCGGTTGGTGAAATCAACATGGACTGATTTTGCCTCATTCATCTTGATTCTCCACTTAATTGCCCAATCATGGAGATTCTCAATGGATCTTTCAAGTTTTGAGGTCGATTCTCGATTGTCTTCACCAATGGCAAGAATAGCAGTATCATCTGCAAATGATGCCAGGGTGTTCCCCTCGTGTTCAGGCAAATCGCTGGTGTAAAGGACGTACAGTAGTGGGCCGAGTACACTTCCTTGTGGTACGCCAGCATTAATTATTTTTGCTTCCGAGTAAGCATCATCTTGTTTGATCCGGAAGTATCGATTTGATAGATAAGAGTGAAGCAGTTCAACATATTTGGCTGGAAGCATTAGTCTGAGCTTATGGTCAAGTCTCTTGTGCCAGTCTTTATCGAACGCTTGAGTAACGTCGAAGAAGACAGCTGAGCAGACTTTTTTATCTTCTAGGGCTTGTTCAATAATATGACTGATACGGTGTACCTGATCTATAGTGGAATGCTTATGGCGAAACCCAAACTGATGTTTGAGGATGAGGTTTCTTTCTTCAAAGATGTTAATTAGACGTGCATACAGCACTTTTTCAAAGAGTTTTGACAGTACTGGTAAAAGTGATATTGGTCTATAAGACTTTAGCTCTTCAGGAGGTTTACCTGGCTTCAATATCATAATGACTTCAGCGAGTTTCCACAGTTGAGGAACATAACGTAACTTGAGAGAGGCATTCATGATTTGCGTGATCTTTACAAGTGCTTTTCGTGGTCTAGGTGTTTGAGAACTTGACCGGTGATCAGATCATATCCAGGTGCCTTCTTCGGATTGATCTTGGTATTGATGGTGTTTTGAACTTCTTTGACAGTGATCAGTGGGATGTCAATTTCTTGTTCTAGCAAGGGAATTTCTTCAAGGGATTCTTCGTCAGGGCGGCCAGGATTGGGCATGAAAATATCTGCAAGATGTCGAGCAGAAGCATCAGCCTTTTCTTGGTTGCTTTTTATCCACTTGCTATTAGTTGTATCTTTAATAGGTGGTGCCTGGATGATAGGTCTCTTCAGATGCTTTGTTGCCTTCCAGAGGGAGTATTCAGTGTCTCGATGATTGGTGAGCGATGTGAGGTAATCTTCTTGGGTTTCTTCTTGTATCTGCTCCATCATTTTCTTCAGTTTGTAGTCGAGTTGGTACTATTCAGTTTTAAGAGCGGGGATACGTAGTTTTTGCCATTTACGCATGGCTTTTCGTTTTTCTCTGATCATATTTATAACTTCACGTGGATAGTTGAGGCCCTTCAGCTTTTTCTGTTCTTCAGGGGTGTTTTTCCATGCCGCAGTTTGGATAGAGTGAACGAGTTGACTTAACTCTCCATCAACTTCAGCTGGCGTTGTTAGTGGCACACTGAGATCTATATATTGATTTAAGTTGACTTTAAACTGATCCCAGTCTGTCTTTTTGTTCACCAAAACTGGATTATGAGGCTTTAGAATGATGGTTTCACTTAGCGTTAGAAGTATTGGCGAGTGGTCAGAGCTGAGGTCAAAACAGTCCTCAACAAGTGCATAGTTCGCTGAAATATTTTTCATGATAAAGAAATCGATTAGATCAGGCTTCTTCTGGATATCCCCTGGCCAGTACGTTGGTTTCCCAGTTGACAATGGAGTACAGTAATTTGATTGAACATATTTAAGGAGCTCTGTACCACGAGGTGTACAAAGTCGTGAACCCCAATGCGTGTGTTTTGCGTTAAAGTCACCGCCGATTATGAAGCGATTTCCAAGTAGGGCAAACACTTCAGCAAATTCATTTTCTTTTATGATATGCTTTGGAGGAATGTAAATACTGGCAATATTAGCTTCAAAGGATTTCGTACTAATGGTGATTGCACAGCTTTGAAATTTTTCTGTCTCTATTTTGACACATTCATGATGTTTTATATTATCTTTGATAAGTACTGCGCTGCCCCCTCTTGCATTATTGCTGGGATGGAGAGCATGATAGCACTCGAATCCTTTTATCTTAATGCGTGACTCCTTAGTAAAGTGGGTCTCAGAAATTAGACAGATGTCTATTTTGTGTATATTAAGAACCATCTCCAGGTCCAATTTTCGGGACAGGAGTCCATTGGCATTCCAACACATAATTCGTAGGTTGCGCATCATTGGGCTTTCTTTCGTGAATGGCTGCGATCTTTTTCTAGGGCAATTAATCTTTGATTAACATTAGATAGGGTGTTTTCCATTCGGCTTTGATTTGCAAGTATGTTTTGCAATAATGATTGTATAGTGTTATCAGGCTGCAAGGGTGTTTCTGGATGACACTGCCACTTACCGCTTGGGCGTATGAAGGCTGATGACCGAAATGTTGATTTTTCTCATGTATAGGAGTTTTCGGGATGAAAACTTTCCTAGTTGTATTGATTTTTTTGGTTTCTTTTTCGATATTTTGGGAGCCAGCCTTCAGACCTTGAGGTCGTTTTTTGTGAATCTCGGCAGCTTCGATAGCCACTGGACATTTGCGGTAGTTTGCTGTATGCGAGTCTCCGCAGTTTGCACATTTGGCTGGGGTGTCGCGAGGTTTGGTGCACTTTTCTGTGGCATAGAAGCCAGCACATTTAACACACCTCTCCATTTTCGTGCAGTAGTTTTTGGTGTGTGCCCATGATTGGCATCTCTTACATTGTGACACAATTTTATTCGGTTTAAGGTTTTCGAATTTTACCTTCGACGAATAAAATTTTGTGATTCCATGGATAGTGTCAGGATTAGTTCCGGGGGCAAAATCAACTATATACATATCAATAGGTTATTTTGTTTCCCATTTAAATTTTTGTGTCACATTCAGGACTTGAAGGTGTGGGAATTCGTGGGCAAATGCGCCTTTGAGCTCTTGTGGAGCAAGCCCTCTTGGAATTCCTTTCAATATTACTGTATACGGTCGTTCTTGTTTATTTTGGTAAGTCGTGAACGGGCATTTTTTATTGATGAGCTCCGATCTAATGGCTCGGAATTCATCTGAGGTTTCCGTGTTAATTTTAACTTTACCGTCACCAAGAAGAGTAAGGGTGACACTTGGTTCTAACTGTGTTAGCCGTGCTTTAATATTTTTGAAGCCCTCAGCATCTTTAAGTGCTTCTAGCATGAAAGGAGGAGGTTTTGGTTCTTTTTTTGGTTGGGGTTTTTGTACCTGATTTTGAGATGTAGTATTTTCAATTTTCTTTCGGATTACCTTCACTGGTTTAAAGTCTATGCCAGAGACATCGTATGAGCGAACCTCATCGTCCCCAACTTCATTGGCAAGATCACTTGAGTCTGTATGAAAAGACATCTCATGTTCTAATTTTTCTAACTTGTCTTGAAGGTCTGAGACTTTTTTCTTTTCTGCCAATACATGTTCATTACACCCAGATAAATAACCACTGAGGGTATTAATTATGGAGTATAACTCACTGAATGAATTTCGGATGGCCTCATCTTGAATCCCTCTGGTATTCGTCTGATGTTGCGCAAGAGAAGCCTTCACTTGCGAAATTATCTCCGCTACCGTCAGCACTCTTCCGCTGTCCGAGTTCATCGTACCGCTTCAGCCGAGTTCAGCAGACCTCGCGGCCCGAGACAAATATTTTCGTTTCACGGAGCTAGATGTTTCTACCTTGAATGTTCGCGAGCTACTGTTCGAAAGATGGAGTTGAACTTGTTTTCCTGATCTGGGTGCTATGTTATATTTTCTGATTTCAGCTTTTCGGGGAATTTCGTGAGATTGTAAATTGTTATATTCTTTGATTTCAGGTTTTTGGGGATTTTCGTAAGATTTTAGGGTAATTTCATCGTCTTCTAATTTCATGCGGTAGCCTCCCTTTTTTAGCTCCAGGGTGGTTTTAAGAACTTGGAGATTGTCCAGGCCAAGTAGCAGATCAAAATGTTCATGGAAATCAAATACATAAAATTTACATTTATCATGCATAGTACTTCTAGGGTTGAACATGCTTGGGGGTAACTTGATGCTTTGGGTTCCTACTGTATGGCCATGAGATGTTCTTACCAGAAATTTATCTTTTTTCATTAGTTCTTTGAATTTCTTAAGGGCTATCTTATTGCTAACAAAACTATTGGAACTCCCTGTATCTATAAGAACTTTAAGGTTATTATTAATTGTAATGTAAGTTAATGTTGTGGTTCCTTCAAGGTGCATCAGGTTAAATGTTCTTCCTCTGAATCTTCTTCTAAAAAATACTGAGATTCCTCCTCTTGTGGTTCAAGGTCTGGTTCGAGATTTTCATTTTCAGTTGGGGTCAACTCGTGATTGAGAGTTGTCTGATAACTCATTTGATCTTTAGTTCGGAGGTGAAACGGAATGTGTGGAGGATCCGTTTTTTGCGGTTGATTGGGTATGACATTTTGTTTGACATCTTGTTTCTGTTGAGGTTGGGGTCCCTGTTGCTGGTAGAATTGTTTATTTTGAAATTTATTTTTGGACTGGAATCCTTGTTTGGGTTGAAAACCTTTTTGAGAGGGATTTTGGTTTTGATTGCTGGTTGATAGTTGGTTATTATTAAACTTCTTTTCTAAGTATTTCTTCCTCAGTGAAGGAAATTGATACTCGTTTGTGAGTATGTTTATAGCTCATTAAGATCAGTTGGACCTTTGGTGATAAGGAGACTTCCTATATCTTCGTGTAGTCCCATAAGGAAACCGCGAAGTGCTGTGCGTTCCATTAACTTCAATGCAGTGTGGGTGTATTCCTCAGTGGAATTTTTCATTTTTGAAGTTAGTAAGGAAAAATGTTTATGGACACGAGAATGGAATTCAAAGGGATTTTCATTCGATCCCTGTCTCATTTTTCCGAGATCGAGGATGAGGTGTTCCTCGTCTCTCTTATCATCGAAATTTGCAAGTATTGAGGGAATAATTGCAAATGCCTATAGCGGCTTTTCCTTTAATTTTTGCCCTAATGTTATTTAAAATAACTTTGTTCCCGTAATATTCGGGTTCGTCTTGCACGAAAAATTGTGCAATGAGCTCTTCGCTCCTTTCAATGAACCCTAAAAGTAGTTCTGGTTCTCCATTAAAATCCGGGCTCCCGCCAAAGTCTGTCTTGTCAGGTTTGGGTCGAGGGGTAGCAGGAATTGCAGGCCTAACGGCGTTTACAAGTTCCTGTAGCTGTCCAGGAGTTAATGCAAGAATTTGAGGTTCAACTACCATGGTGGGTTCGGGCGTTAGGAGGTTATTTCCCGGAAGGGGATCGTTATTACGGGGTCTACCTGAATTGTTGAGGAGATCGTTTAGTAAATACATATTTTCCGTTACTTACAGGACTATAAGGGCGATCATTCCTCTCAGGTGGGTTCCTCGTAGATCTCCTTGTTGACGGGTGTGCCTCCTTCGCAGCTTTTCTGTGTTCTCTGCCAGCCAGAGCGAAGTTACGATCTCGATCGGGCTGTTCTCCCAGTTGTCTGCGGCGATGAGGTTCTGAGAAGACGCGTTAGTATCTCAAGGACCGTGATTCTACTTTACTTTAAACTTTTGAAAAACTCACCGATTTTTGGTAGTAAAGTCCTACCAAGACTGCGCCAATTAAATTTGTTTATTAAACGAGAGACTTTTTTAAAAAGAACTTTTATTTTTATTTTTACAAAAGTGACGTGAGAGAGATATTAACTACAGAACAACGTGGTGAGAAGTGAGCGCCGAGAGGGGGGCTCCTCCAGGTTTTATAGATTCTGAAGGAATGCTGACTGTGTGGGGACGCTGAGCGAGATGCTGAATCGGAGTTGCTGATAGAAGGTGAGCGAGCGGCGTAGTTGCGGAAAAAAGAGACGTTCCCACGGTGTGAGGGATGAGTCATCCTTTGAGTCGGAGTGTTGAGAGAAGGAAGTCCCGGGAAATGCGATCATAATTTATTTATTTATATATATATATATATTTATATATTTATAAATTTATATTTTAAATTTTATAATTTATTATTTAAATTTATTTATATATTTATATATATTTATATATATATATTTATGTATTTATAGGGTTTATTTCCAGAAAAAGCTTCCTTTAAAAACTGCGTGAAAAATTCGTCTCAACGCAGAAAAATCCGACTTGGCAAAAGACAGTAAAGTTCGTTTGCCAGCCCGGTCTCTCCAGAATTTCAGGCTCAAATTTACAATTAATTGGCACAAAAAATGCTAAAAAAATATTTTTTTTTCAAAAGGGCATATAGGGTGTCAGAGTCGAAGTATTTTTTAGCGCTGGGACGATTGTGACTTCTCCCAGATCACTAAGATTCATAAAAAAGTGAGGAAAATGGATTTTTAGGTGAAAAAATGCCCATAATTGACCAGGTTGCTTGTTCTAAAATTTTCTTTGCGATCTCGTCACGCGGCTGTTCCCTCAGTTTCATTCAGGACATGGTTGGCCTCAATGATCAGAATTCAAGTGCCAAATTTAATGTTATCCACAACTTTTCGTTGAAAATTAGCTCTATTAGTCATGCTGCATGACTGAGTACTTTTTGGGTGATATGTTGTTGTTTGATGTGGTAAATCGAGTTAAGTACGCTTAAACAAATTATTAATCTCGTCTGATGCAAAATGAGGTCCGTAGTCAGTGACGTTTTATGTTGGGATCCCGTTTCAGCAGAACAACCCCCGCAATCTTTGTTTCAGTACAGCTGATGGTGTTTTTTTTTTTTTTTTTTTTTTTTAAGCAATCCAACTCTGCTCACTCCGAAAACGCGTCTATACCAACTAACCAGGTGGCCTCGTCCACTGGAACAGCCAAATTCAAATGGACACATTTCCAAGGTTTCTTTGGAATATTTCAAGGGCACAACATTACTTCCTCAACGTTATCCCTGTTTTCTTGGTAATCCACGCATCGTTTCACGTCTCTTTGAACGTCTATGTCAATATATTACCACCATAGGTAATCGCTCTCATTCTTCCAAGATGTCCAGAATGTAGAACTCTCAAATTATACATTCTCATATTAGTGTTCTTCCAAACTATTAGTAGAATTTCATCTTCGATTATCAATTGTTCTCACCTTAACTTGTGCAAATTGTTCTCACATTAACTTCAAATGACATAATTGTTTACATTTTTTCCAAATTTAAAATTTTAATTTCTTTTGTACCTTTACATCCTTGACTGGCAACCTAGACAGACCGTTAGCATATACATTTTCTTCGCCTCTTCTATATTCATTCTTGTAGTGTTATCGATATAATTTTTGCTTAACTGCCCATCTCACCAAAAGATTATTCACGACTTTTGGAAGATTTATACTTGTTCCCAAAATTGTCTGCAGTGGTTTGTGGTCTGTGGCTATTGAAAAATCTCGTTCATAAACATATAACGAAGCTTTCTCATTCCAAACATTGTTGCTACAGCCACCCTGTCAATATTAGCATAACGCTTCTCTGTTTCTATAAGTGCCCCACTCGCAAAGGCTACTGGTTTTTCACGTTCTCCCTTCAAGCTATGCATTAAAACACTTTCTAGCCCGTCTTCTGAAGCATCACATATCAATATCAATGATTTCTTCCAAGATCAATGGTATTTTTCGAACATTTTCCATAACTCCTAGGGTTTGTATTATGTTTACAGGATTTACTCTTCTTATATAGCTAAAAATTTTATCTAATATGCATTACTCCCAGAAAAAGATATCCCAGTATCAAGAAATGGGAAAAAAGGTGACAAACGTCATTTTTAGCAACTCTCCTTTTTGCTTTCAGCAACAGGACAGCCCGAGAGATTTTGATGCTCATATGATTCTATTCTATATTAACTGATTATTTAGATTAAAATGATAACCAACGTTTACCTCATGGCCTCAAGCCTACTTGGTTGCAGGAAAATATCAAGATCTATTTTGGGTGGTACAAACTTTCTCCCTTGAAAATAGTAGATAAGTTATTCCACATTAGATTTCGGAATTATTTTTTAGAATGGATCGGGGTAATTCTTGATATAATTTACGAGTTGCTCCTTCAATAGGTTATCCGAAGTTTCTTCAGCTCGGGAAAAGACCTTCACCGCAGTAAGTTAGAATTACGAAGTCGTAGAAATTGGCTAACATATAATTCAAAACCACTTTGAGGACAGCCCAAGGGATTATTTGCTGGATGTCCTGCCCAAAACGTGGTAATTTAGGTCGTGACCCGTCTAGAAATGAACAATGTCAATAACAGTTGCATTGATTGGTTCTATTATTGACACTGTCTACTGTGTATAACTAGACACAACTACCTAAAGCCAATTCTAGATAGACTGCCAAAGGCCTTCATCTCTGATAAAAGTAGCATGATGATGCTGCTCATGTAAGTGCTCTTTTACGTTAAACCTCCTGCATCACATTCTATTTTCCTGAGTTCAGTGGTGAAATATAAAATTGATAAAAAACTCGTTTTTCAACATATAAAAGATATTTTAATGGGAAACATCTAAGAATAACATTACAATAAATGCATGAACAGTAACAAAATAGGAGCTGAAACGCAACAGTAGCTAAATAATCCAAAATATTGGTAAGCTCTATGGTTAGTTAGGAATACTGAATAATGATCACACGAAAGCAACACCGGTCGGCTTTTCTTCTAGACCCATGATATGCTTTCTTCCATTAGAATGATTTCATGTAAGTATGTATTATTTACATTCATGAACATGAATAAAATACTTATCTTTACACAGACTTCACAAGATTTTGTTTCCTTAATGTTATTTCTCCGACTTCTAATCTAATTCTGAATTTTTTTCATCAGGAAAAATATGGTACACAGTCATACCGATAGGACAAATTTTTTAAAGAAAACCACCTCGTTTTCTCGCAATAACAATACAAACATTAAAAAGCTAACACGAATGAAACCTGGGGAAGGAAGTAAATAAAAAGATTCAAAGAAACTACACTTACAAAAAAATTAAGGTATTCTAAAAATATTTTATAAGTCTTTAGAAAGTTGATCCCTACTTTTTATATATAAATTATCATTACCGATAAAAAAGGTTTAGTTAAACATGGACCTATATCGTTTTATAATTCGTTACTTTCAGACATTCCATAGTAAAAGCAATGCTACTGAAACGCATTACAGCAAGCTGATACTGGTCCTTTTGAAACTGGAGCTCAAGAACCAAATCACAATAAAATTATTTTATTACATTCAAAAGATCTAAATTCTAAAAATTGATGGCACATGCGAGTATGATAATCAGAGGTGCTGGATGAGAAGAACATGTGTGCTATGACTTGTACATAAAATGTTTCCAAAAATTTTCTTAGGTTAGGTATATTTTCATGCTGGATACCTTTAAATAACTAACAGATTGACTGTCAGTTTCAAAACCATCTTACTTGTTTTTCGAAAATATGATGTCACAATATTGTATCTTACTGAATAGTACTCTTGTAATCATTCAAACCACAGTTTATTATTTGATCTGTCAATGGCTTATTTGGCTCATGTACAGCGTCCTATTGTGATTCGATCTACCCCCTCCCCCCTCCCCACCACAAATAATCGATTATCTAATTAAATGAGAGTCTGTGAGCAGCGAGGGCTCATTGTTTGGTTCATTACAATGGTACGAACCCTTTGCTCATATAATTACGCTCATTGGATACGTTTCCAAGGAACATTGTTGTAAAGACAAGTTTGATGAAAATATCAAAACGTGACCAATTAGTATCAGCACACTTTTTTAAATATGATTTTCAATTTAATAAACATGTTACTAATATACTTTCATAATTCGGTCGTTTTTTTTTTTCAAGTAACGCAGATTGAAAGGAGACTGGAGATATAATGTTTTAGCACAATACCTACAAACTCAATGGCTCAAAAAGTTTGAACAGGCAAATATCATATTCCTATCAGAACTCTTAAGAGGGGTTTTAAATTTCCAACTTACCCACAGCTTAATGATGACCGCCGACTCTCAAATAACACTCCAACAATGGCGAAACTACCTCATTATTGGGAAACAAAGAAAAGCCAAAGTTTTATCCCCGAACCAACATGTGGACCGCTGTAATGAATCAGAAAGGGTGGTTCTTGAAGTTTTGAATTTATTTTCTTCACTTTGAATAAGTATTTATATAGCATTTCCAAGTCAAATAAAACGTTTTCCAAACCAAATGAACCCTTTTTCAAGTCAAATGAAACCATTTCCGAACCAGACCTTCCAAGTCAAATGAATCCTTTTCCAAACCTTCATTTGACTTGGAAAAGGATTCATTTAATTTGAAAAACGTTTCATTTGACTTGGAAATGCTATAAATCCTCTGGTCTTCCCAGATCTAGGATCTTTCAACTCTTATAAAGTGCGTGGCTGATGTTAAAAACCTTTTTCCATGAACAAACCCACCGAAAACAGTTGGGAATTGGTACTCAACTAATAATTCCACCCCTAACATTCGACATTTGCTCTCTGAGTGACCGGTTACGCAGTTATGAGAGTTGTGTGTTTTTTTTTTACACCGTTGGACGAAATTAGTGAACGATAGATTTTGGGACGCATATATATTATGATTCAGCAAGATGGAGAGTCATTGCATCCTCCAGGTCAGGACGAGGGCCCCTGCCAAGTGATGTGATTGACACTTGGGAAAATTAGAAATTTGAGGCGAATAACTAGACGACAACATAGAAACCTCAACCAAACTTATCAAAATCGTCAGCTTGTATTAATTTTTTTGGAACCGTTTTAGCTAATTTTCGTAGAAAAATAAGCTATTGCAATGGTTCCAAAAATTCTAAAATAAGATTTTTGGAAAATGCTCTTCTTTCAAATGCGTTTTGTTGCATCCTATGCCTTGTCCGCAAGGCTTCGTTAACAAGAAAGACGCCTAATGGAATTGATCCAGGTGAGTGGGGGACAACCTAAGCATGAGAAAATATTTAAAAAAATAATAACCACATAAAAATTCGTTTTAGATAATTCTAAGACCGAATTCGTGAAAAAACTCATAGGTTTATACCTGTGTGTGTGTGTTGTTTTGTGTGTATGTGTGTGTGAAAAATTTTGTCGACTTTACCCAAGCCACAATTCTTAAGCGATTTTCGAGATTCTTTCTTTGCTCGATCCCAATTTTAGTCCAGATGTGCAACGAACCCCGGAAATGATGGATTCCGTGATGGAAGAGGGGGGATGGTAGGGGGTAATGCCTAAAAAACGTGGTTGAGTTAAATGTTAGCTTTTCCCCAATCTTGCTTCTCACAATCATAAATTATGACTTACAGTGTTTGTGGGCTTGACAACGGCACCTGTAGGAGAGTGATGCGAAGAATAATCATAGGACGACCATCCAATGTAATGGGGAGGGGGGGGGGGAATAACTCCTTGTTCTGGACTACATATTAGTATGTTCCCTCGCAATAACTATAAGTGACCTATCACTAGTACCTACCCCTCGTCTCGACGAGATCCTATTGTACATTTTTCTGTTAATTTCAATTTTAGTATCTTACCTGAAGATGCCATCCCAAGACAAAACTAGTCGTACACAATAAAAAAATTAAAAAAATGTTCCCCATAAACTGGAAGAAGCCTAGAGATCTCACCTCAACACCCTATATAATTTTTTTTCTCTCTTATTTTAATTCTCACCAAAATTATATTCAAACCATCTATTGGGATGTCCCTGTAATGCATGTATTACTTACCAATATGTTTTATCTGCAACGCTTGAGGATGAATGCTGTGTTTGAGTAGGGACAGCAGATTTTTTTCTAGAATGCATTTATTAAGATTATTACAATAGTCACCGATCGAGACTACGATAAAAACAAAAAGCGATACTAGTAATTAGTCTTGTACAACATACCTTTTTCCTTTCCTTTTTGTTTCTTTCTTTATTTATTTTTACCGAGAGTTTGTACGAGTATACCAGTAACTTGAAATAATTAGGGTACGAATAATAAACAAAAATTGATTGATATTGCTTACGATGGAAAAAAATAACTTGTCTCTGGTCAAACCGATTTTCTGATGTTAAATGACTTCATATTAAAGAACATATCGATAATGGTGGTGATGTTCAAATAATACAAACCGAATGTGGAACACTTAACGAATCATGCGGTTACAATAATCAAACTGGTTAATACTTAAAAATTAACCTGGCAAACGTTGATGCTATTGAGATTTGGAGAACATGGCCATCTTCAAATAGTGTGGTGGTTTTGAAACTAACAGAAAATCCATTCCTATAAAATGTACAATGCACTTTTCTATCAGTGATATCAAATGATTATCAAAAACTTGCTTTTTACTAACTCTGAAATAATCCGGACTTACATCTTTGTGTCAACAATGGAATGTATGAATAGTGAACTGGTTGCATACAGGATGGAAAAATAAAAATTCAGCTGTAGCTTGCACCACAAGAGTTGGTAAGCATTCTAAGATACACATATCACTTTAAAAACTATAACTTGGAACTAAACTCGACAATGGGTTGCAATTGTGAATACGTAGATGAAACTCCAAAATACTATTTCTAATTTTCATGAAGCGGATATCAAATTTAATCTGAGACAGCAAAAAATGTGAAATTTCGCTTTGGGTGAATAATTTCCGACCTTGTGCTGATCCAATGGGATTCGTGTGATTGTAAATATATGTTGTGTTACTTACCGATTTACAGTCAAATATGAAATTGAATTCTAATTAACCGACTTATTGACACCTCATTTCAATGGCTTCAATGGAATAAATTCGTACCTGCGTACTCCAATTAGATTATTAGTTATAGAATCGGGGCCATAATTGTCATGGGCGTGAATCACCGATAACAGTACATAATGTTTTCAATTCTCGAACCTAATGCACCATAGAAAAATAAATATAATGGACAACCAGAGGAGGCAGTGGAGAGGATCGAAAACGAATTAAAGAACTAACGAACACATTCAAGTTATGGAAGTAAAATAAATATGCAATAACAACTATAAAAAAATAAAAATAAAATAAATAAAATTAAAAAAAATCTGGTCAACCGATTCAATAAACTATTCCTCTATGTAGGTACATCATATTGCATCATTGTCATAGATTCTTCTCAAAAAGTTGGTTCATACATCATTCATAAATTATTAAAGAAACAAAATTAAAGAATAATATTCAATAAATTCAAGTGACTAGTCCGAATCCGTCATCCCGTCAAAAATATGGAGAAACGAAATATTTATTTTGGAAGTTACATATATTCGCTTTTACAGTGCGTAGGATAAGTTTTACAATGTGAAGATTTCGGGATGGCGGATGTTGATAAATATTAAAGATCACACATCTTACAGTAGAAGAAAAACAGCGGACGAAACAAGTAGATTCGGTACATATTTGAATTTTTTATTGATTTATATTTTTGTTTGTGCCGCTTATTCTTGTGATAGAAACTATAAACGTAGAACATGGACAATTGGTACTCTTTCTTAACACCAATAACTTATTTTTTCATCAGGGGAGCTTACAACGTGGATCACGTGAAGTAGGTAGGGCTGTGTTTTTTTTAGTTGAGAAGGTACCGTTTCTTCCTGGAGCAGGAATAGCAGCAGTTGAGCATGTAGAACTCGTAAGCGCACATCCTGGCCTGAGCTGCGATTCGGCAGTTCTTCTGTTTGTCACTGCAACCATCTGCAGAAAGTCAAACGATTTGTTAATGAAGCATGTAGGGAATTCAACAGAATAGTAGTTGACTACATGCCTGCCCTCGAATTTTACATTGTTGGCTACATATGTTTGAGCCACAGTACGTCAATTTGTTTGTATCACGGGTTTAGTTAGCAAATTCGCTGCCAAGTAGTGTCTAGAAATGAGCCAGTTATGTACATTGAATATCTCGTGGATAGAGGGAGCTATTTGCGTTCTGTAAAAACCACTCGGTTGGTTTCTGCGATATAGCGTGTAAAAACTATATTTCAAATTTTTATGATTCAAATCAGGGGGGTACTTGCAAACTAAAATACACATATAAAAAATAAAAATAAATAAATAAATAAAATAAAATAAAATAAAAAAATCGGGGGATTATATATCGAAATTGGGGAAGTGATCAGATATAGCCATAAAGCCATCGATAAAGATAGGTAGGTACTGAAAAGTGTTTTAGATTTTGAAATTTGATTGTGACCTCACTACTGTCAATGTAAAACTGGTTCAGTTATTTGGTTGGATGAGTGAGAGTGCTTCAAACCCGGATAGTTGCACTACAGGATGGAACAGGGCCCAACATGTAGAAAAAGGTGTAGACGGGATGTGTGCTTTCTTAGCCCATTGAGGATAAAATCGGAAAAACTGGCACAGCTCGACTACATTAAAGAATTTGAAAGTGCTAATCATTAAGGAAAACAACTCAGGAACCTTCCCTAATGAAGCGCATTCTGTAATGGTTTGTTTTTGCGACGGACAACTGTGGTTATTTGTGTACAATACTAATAGGAAACATGCAATATTCTGATAATCCGCTGGTTTTCTATACCACCAGTCACATACTCGAGCGAGTTTCTCATTCCTCTTTCTGTAATACGAGTATAATGGTTAATTGAAGTTTTCAATCCATCTCAATAATTTATGTTATGAAAACTCGACATGCACTTATTAAAGAAGCAAGTATCAATGTTTCTAAGTGCAAACGGTTCAGGGATTAGCATTCTAGTGGTATACTAGTAAAATGTATTAGAGGTATTGGACCTGGTCGTTTGGCAATTTTTTCTTCCACTCTAGATGCAATTTACGAGTACTTTTTATTAGTGAAACTTCTATCCATATACCCTTCCAGTTAAGTTTAGTGCAATTTTTGGTGTACTTTGGAACGCCATCATGAGGCTTTGCGCCAGGTACAAACTGCCAGACGTAAACGTTCAGTAAAAAACTATATTTTAAGGTATTCAAACCTGCTATACCATTCCGGTTAACTATTTGGTTGCTGGCTCTCCAACTAATAGACTATGTAGATTGTAAGTATTGTGTTGTACGCGCATAAATGTAAAGATGTGTAGTTTGTTGTAATGATCTTGATACCAGGATCTGAGTGGGGTATTCTGTGACCAATTTTTTTGTTCAACTAACGCTGTAATTAATAACTGTTAGTTATTAGTTACCACCCATAACTAAATTTGATAACCTAGTATTTGGTGTAACTAGTCTTGTAATTGATAACTGTGACTTCAATTTATTAGTTATGTCTAAATTCACCTGAATAAGTTTTTAGTTAGTGCCCATCAACTAATAGATAGATAATTTTGGAGAAATTAGTTGAACTAGTAACTAATGGATAATTGGTGTTCAGTTATTAGTTCCACGCAGGTTTAGTTGTTAGTTACACGCAATGCAACTATTAACTAATTTAGTTATACATAATTCATTTGCTACCACTAACTGATGACTAATTAGTTTTTAGTCATTTTTCGGGCGAATAATAACAAGTAGATAACTTCTTTTTTTTTCGTTGAAAACAACAAAATCGAAACCAGTCGAAATGTAGTGGAAAATTTTCTTCGCGTAACATGACTTTGTGGGTTAGTTTTCATGTAAAACAATAACAGTAATTACTGTTTGCATGTATTTAGACCCGAAAAATCCAAATATGTTCACTATGTTCACAAAAATTAAGGAATTCGCTCATGTAGTCATGTTACAGCCATGTCTTCCGAGAGTGAAAACAATGTTTCCGCCACTTACAGGTAAATTCGGAACCGTATTTTGTTATTAGTTATTATTTCCGCAAATAACGTCTAAAAACTAATCAGTTATTAATTAATGGTCGTTAGTTACCAGTATTAACTAGTCGAATAAGTGGATTAGTTATTCTGAAAATAATAACTAATCGATACTTTATTTTTAGTTATTATTCGCCATTGTAGTAACTAATTTAGTTTTAGTTAATAGTTATTAATCGCGACTACTTTTGCTCAACAATGACCGGGATTCACCCCTAGCGAGCGAAGCGAGCAACCACCTACACACGTCGGATTTCAAAAGGGTTTTTCCTACGAATTTGGGATGGACTCCCATCGCATTGCATCTATACATACCACAGAGAGCGAGCGAAGCGAGCAACATCCCCTACACATTTCAAATCACCCTTAGTGATCCACCGTCTCCAATCATTCTACATGTCCCACTCAACAGTAAAGACCATCGGATCTATACAGCCATACCGAGCGAGCGAAGCGATCAAGAAAACTAATCTCTATCTATACTATTTTATAAGAATGAAACTCCGTCTGTTTGTCTGTCTGTCCATGCTGTGCACGACCAAACGGCTGAGTGGGGGAGAGTCTTCGAATGGGGGATCTACTGGGATTTTTCCAAAAGAGGGCATAACCGGTTTTAAAATTTTCTACCCCCACTCGAACCATGTGCTGGAGGGCGGGAGGGGAATGGGAGCCTCTTTTAATGCACCATTTTTTCGCCGAGTGCTTGATCTCTTCTATCCGCTGCCACATTAAAATTTGATCGAGAGCACTTCGTATGTCAGCAACAAAGTTACGTTTCAGGACCCTAGAACACGATGGTGCCGTCAAAATCGCTGAAAGATACTGTCTTCCCGGAGAAATCAGCAAAATAATGCGGAAAATGAAGAGAAAATGCGTTCCCTGCTATAGTTTTTTCCGCCTTAGACCCAATAAATTTTGACGGTTTTTGCTTGGGTCTGTCATAAAATGTTCGTTGAAGTTCCAGTTTGGTTCCATGTGAGTTTCGAGGCATGAAATTCTTTTTTCCGATTGTAGTGATCGAAAATGTAGACGAAAACGTTGGTTGCTCTTCCTTATTCCGTCGCAACGGAATCCGCAGAATAAGGAAGAGATAAGGGCCTTCGATCTTTGCCTTCGAACCTATCGATCTTGGGAAGTTTCCCGTTTGCCCTTCTACGCAAATAAAATAATGTCCTACTTTTAGAAAAATAGAACTGGAAAACAAATACGTAAAAACATTCAATATCTGACTGTTCTCTAAGTACTGAAATGTTCTTACAACTATACTTTTTGTGGTTCCACATAAGGTGCCGCGTTTGAAAGTAATTTCCAACAGAAAAAAAACTTCTGCCAAGTTGGGTGTTCAGTACAACTCTATCGAATAGTTTTACAAGATTTAATTTGTTTGAAAGTCATTTTCAACAGAAAAAAACGCCTACCATGTTGGGTGGGCAGTATAACTTCCTCACATATTGTAACATGGACGAATACAATTAGTTGAAGAATTGAAATGTTCTTAAAACTAAACTTTTTGTGGAACGTTGGAAATAGACGGGGAAATTATGCCCTAGGTACCGTAATTGCAAAGCTCGCACGGAAAATTTAAATCCATACCTACTTATACAAATCCCGTATAATGAACCTCGCGTTTGAAAGTCACTTCCAACAGAAAAATAGAATAAGTGGAAAGTTAAATCCCCGTACAATGTACCTCGCCAGTTATAATCACTTCCATTACGCTCCTTAATTATGCCCTTCAGTTAGTGCAATGGTAAATATCTCCGTGTAATGCAGGTACCTCAAACGGAGCTCCCCCACCATTTTTCCGAACTGCTGTTTGGTCTCAATCGGGTCTGCACAGTCACTTTATGTTGAGAGTTGTAACAGTTCAAACCGTCAACAATTACAATTCCATTATATTACTATGCCTTCAAAGAGAAAACTTCGTATTTTCCCTAAAAAATCGCCAGAACACAAGGTGAGTACACATTTACATTACATTACATCACGTTATATTATATTGCCTTTTACCTACCTATCCTTAGGATTGAGACAAAAATTCTGTTCTTGTGCTAAAAAATCTACACTACTTCGAAAAATTAAGTTATCAATGTACCCTCGAAACCCCAGTTTAAAAAAATTAATCCCTTAATTTTCAACACTTTTTTTTTTACAAAATGTGTTCTTGATTTATTTCAGACTGGACCATTCTATATTGAGCAGCGATTCGTCGAAATCTGGACAGGAATCTGAAACTGAGTTTTTTCGACAGTGATCCCTCAATTTTTCACAGCAGTGCAGCTTTCCGAATGAAAGGATCAGTTTAGCAGATAAAAATGATGAAATCAGTAATAACAAAATTGATCTGTTGGTCCGATTTTGTTCAAACCCGATAGGTAATTGGGTATAGATTCTAGAAAAATGTCCTATAAATCATATCGCGATTGGTAGAGCGGAACCATTGACTCAGGCAATACTCCGAGTCTCATGGAAAGATTTTGATGAAAAAAAATCGACCTTGATCGATCGACCTTGTAATCGATCTTGATGATCGTATATACAATGAAGCCTTAATTAACATTGAAGATCGTGTTATGGCTATGTCTGGGAAGAAACTACAAGAATTCAAGCTTTGTTCCCCGGCTCGCTCAGATGTGACTAACACTCTTCTATCTAGACAGCTAGATTATGATCATTCAGATCTACTAGTCCAGGTCTCGTCCCAGTACGAGACCCTACGCCCTGAGCGAAACTTATCTTTGATGCAGTTATTGAAAAATTGGGTTCCAGTGCCCTAGGTTTCATTGTTGTTCAGGCTTCTGGAGGCACTGGAAAATCGTGTCTGCTCAACCTTCTACTGGCTAGGGTTCGAAGTCAGGATGATATTGCTCTGGCTGTTGCTACCTCAGGAATTGCTGGTACCCTCCTCGCCGGAGGGCAAACTTCACATTCCGTTTTTCATTTGACCATAGATTTAGAGAAACAGGACACACCTATATGCAATATCACCAAGCGGAGCGCTATAACAGCTTTGCTTGTACGGAGTGCTATATACAAGCTCATTGTACGGGATGAAGCTACGATGTCGTCCAACAAGCTAGCTTTTGACGCTGTAGACTGCTCCTTGCGGGATATCCGACACAACAACATCATCAGCAACAACAACATTATGGGTGGATTAGTTGTTGTACTGGCATGAGATTTCAGGCAAACTCTTCCTATCATTGTAAGAGGCATCCCTGCTAATGAGCTGGATGCCTGTCTCAAGTCATCTCTTCTGTGGGATTCTATTAAAGTATTTCAGTTGACTACAAACATGAGAGTTCATCTCCATGATCACACTATGTCAGCTGATCACTTTTCTAGGGATTTGTTGTAAATTGAAGTGCAAGGAATCTGTGGACTCCAAAGGTTTGATTGATCTCTCTAATGTAGGTCACATAGTTGAGTCGGAGAATGAGTTGATAGATTGCGTTTTCCCTGATATCGTTGATCACTTCCTGACTGTTGATGGCAATTGGTTGCGAGAAAAAGCTATTTTAGCTCCAACAAATGCTATTGTTGACGACATCAACTTTCGCATTCTCGACTCATTGCCAGGAGATGCAGTTACATATACTTCTTCCGATGCAGTGGTCAATCCTGATGAATCTACTGCTTACTACACTGAGTTTCTTAACTCAATATCTCACTCTGGTACCCCCTCCCACTCCATTACCCTTAAAAAAAGGTGTATCAATCTTGCTAAGCTACTATCTTGACTGGAACTCATTTTGGCGAGGTTGCTTTCATTCCAAGGATATCCACTATTCCAAATGACTTTCCATTCCAATTCAATAGAGTTCAATTCCCTATAAAACTTGCTTTCGCCATGGCTATTAACAAGGCACAAGGTCAATCCCTTTCTGTTGCTGGTATTCACTTCCTGACCGATTGTTTTTCACATGGTCAGCTATATGTTGCATGCTCAAGAGTATCGAGATCAGAGAACTTGCATATACTTGCTTTACACGCAAATTTCCTAACATTGTTTACAAAAAGGCCCTCATATAGTCTTGTTCTTTGTACTGATTTAAAACGAGTCGTGCAGCATGACCTCATGAGCAAATTTTTGTACAGCGTCATTGATAAAAATTTTGCGTTTTAGCAAAAAATTTGTAACTGGGGGAAATTCACACAACCGGCCCACGAGGTTGGTGTCAGTCGTCATGCCGATCGACAGCCTTATAAAATCGTTGAAATTCATCTCGGATACACCCCGGCGCACTTTATAAATAAAAAGGGGGGTTTACTCGCAACGATAGAACATAACGTTCTGTCTGAACGATAAAACTTTGCATGCCAGACGGGACGTATAAACCGCTTACGGCTTGTCTGAGTTTGAACCAGGTTGGAAGGGTTTGTGGAAAATTTCACAAATCTCTTGGGTTTGCATCGACATGTCGTGGCTTGCAACGACATGTCGGTGCGAGTAACGGTGGCTCAGTCTTACCTCAGTTCTGCCGTTGACGTTGTCGTTCTGCCGGATGCACCGTTTAATCGTTCAGACAAATCTTCAAGTTTTGTCGTTGTGCGTAAACAGAACGTCCAATATCCGACAAAGCGTAACGTCTTATCGCTGCAGACAAGTCGTTCGGTTTATCGTTGCGTGTAAACCCGCCTCAACACGTTCGCCAATATTGCTATGTTCTTGATACCGGGGTTCGCTGTTTTATACTAAATAATGCGATTTAAGTTGGGAGCTAGTTTATTCATATGGAAAGTCTTCTAACAGTGTGTAAAAATGGCTGTGCTACCAGGTTAATAATTACAACAGTCGCTACTAGAGGGCAGATACATTAAAAGGCAAAATGGGGCTGGCGCGTAAAATATTAAAATTAAAATATATCACATTTGTATTGTATGTGTAGATGTATAGATGAATGTAAGTTCTTTACTGTTTTCGTTTAATTATGTTAGTGTCACACATTACTAATCATATTTAAGAAAATTTTGTTTTATACCTGTCGAAATTTATATAATTTAATATTTTCGTGTACTATAACATAACCTACCCAGTGGTGATACTCCTTTCGTCTTGTACATCGACACAGCACAAAAATCAGCATCGAGTGTTGTTCCGGTTGTTTGTGATGTTTTCATAAACTAGCATTTGACTTATTAAAGAACGTGGTAGGTACTCACAATAAATTTTAAAAATGACGTAAATATCGAGTGGAACTTATGGAGAAGTAGTTCGCAATGTGAAAAATTTAGGAAAATCATTATGCGAGAAAAGTAGGTATCCAGTCATGCAGTTTGACCGTATGAGAAAATCTTAATTATTTTTCGAATTAATTATATTTTTGTTCAATCGTTTTGTAATCTGAGATCTTTGTGCACAGAAGCAATCGATTCTGAGGAAGAAACCCTTTTTCAAAGTAAAACCTGCACTACAATTTATGGATTTTTACCTTTTTACCTTTTGATAGACTTTTAAGAAAGTTCAATTAAATTAAGTATTATTTTCAGCTCAGTTTTGAAATATCTATTGTTATGAGAAGGTGCTTTTACCAGAGTTGATAAATCTGCGGCTGTCAATTCAATGCCGATAAAAGAGTCTGAACAAAATAGGTATACATACAGATTAATTAATGTACGAGTTGATTTTCATTTTATTTGGTGTTACTACTAATCATATTTATTAAAATATTGTAAAAAGTTGATATAACAATATAGTTGAATATTCTACTGTATAATATTGAATAAAGTAGATGGAACGTATTCCAAGAAAATTCCACTCAGTCTCGTTGCTTTCACAATATCGCCGCGTTTATTCAGCAATGTAGCCAACAATTCTACCTGCGGACTTTTCGTCCAACTCAATCGGTTATCCCTGAAGCTCTACGCCCAGACAAGCCTATTATTTCAGGATTAGATAAGATCTAGAATTACTTTTGTTATAACTTTTGTAATTTAAAAGGTCACGTAACATTAAGGGAACATTGAGTATTATGGATAACATGTACCCCCAGGACCTTACTGATAATCTTTGATAAGCCTGCAACAAAATCGGTCTAGACATTTAGCCGTCTACTCACTGCTTACTTTCATATAAACATCCATACATTGAGGTTTATAAATAACCAAAATTTCATGATGAATTTTGTATTTTATTGAAACTAATAAATAAAATTACAACTGAATTATTATTCAATTCGATTACGGTGTACCTATAGGATAACATAGTTAGATATTCTCTTCGTCTCGTACAATCAATAGACACGGATTTCCATCGAGTGTTGTTGATCCTCAATGCGCTGTTCATGAAGAGAAGGGAGCTTATTCTACGGAAATTCTGCTTGCTTTGAAGTCTCGCTACTTTCACGGTAATGCTGAAGCTCGTTTCTTGGGCACAGAATCATGACTCATTGATGTACCTACCAACCTACCAGTCTATAGACCCTTTGCCCTCCTCATTTAGACTTCTCTGCGGCTCAATATATACCCAAACAATCATAGATAGTTAAATTTTCTCTAAAATTACTTTTCTGATCACTTTAATCGGATGTTTCCGAACTTTTGAAATTAATTTGCGGATGGATAAATAGTCATCTAAGGTAGTGTTTTCAAAGTTTCGTGTAATTGAGGAAATGTTTTTGATTATCATATCAAAATCAACGATAATCTGGATCAAAACTAATTATCGTATATTCTATTGATGTACTGAGTTGAAATCCACAATCAGTGAACATATAATTAGCGCCCTTTTTAAATGAGGTGTCGTATAACTTTCACTCCATAGGTGCTGCCATCTGTTGAAAAAACTATCATTAAATTCGGAAATAATTAGCTCCAAGTTACGTAAGTTTTTTTTCTTGCGATTTTGCCGCTGATGATCCAGCTGCGATTTCAACTTAGCTAAGCCCCTTACAAAAATACTAGCAAGAATGTTGTGGACCTCTCACTAGCTCATTGTCTCTCTCTCGCCTCTCACACTCCCAACTCACACTCCTGTCCACCTTCATCAAGTTTTATGGTTTGGGTCTCAGCATCCCCCAAATATTACAAATCTATTGATTTTTTAAGGGTCCTCAGCATCTCGGAGACAAGATACCTACATCTATTCTGAAAACCTGTTTTACACAATCTCCATTACGATGTAAGTACTTGAGAGGCCCACCAACACAGCAACCACATGGGTCATGTCCATAGTCATGGAGCACATACCTTTCTTCATATAAGGTTTCGGGTGATCAAGTATCACCGCTACCAATCACCCTCAGCTATCGTAAATCGCTTTGGCAGATAGTTCTTCATCCCTAGGTGGCACTACATACTTAGCGTTGATCATCAGGGGACTCGCGCGTGAGGTTTACTGACAGAATTCGTTTCCCATATAATAATATGAATTATATAATCACCAAGTGATTAGGTGAAATTTAATATTTACCTAGAATTCTATAACTTGCATAAGTAGGACAGATATTCCAGGAAATAAGATCCTCTGTTTTCAATGCTGTTTCATTTTTCTGTCGTTATTTTCTTGTAGCCAATTACTACATTCATTCTCACCTAATGTCTACTTATACATACTTATTTTCACACAGTCGCAATAGAGTTTTGTGGCTCCAAGTTATTTCGTGTTTTCAATTGCAAAACCCAACCTCCGTGCTATCCAAAACAACATACCTTCTCTCAAATCTTCTACAGCTGTATAAGAATTAAGTAGACTCTTCAGAGGAAAGTTTGACAATTTTAGAAGAAAGCGCGCTTTTATTCTATTGAAAATAAGAGGAAAACCATGAGTAGTTGCTCCAATGAGGGCTTTAACATTATCCTCGATCAAGTTTTCCTCTGACATAATATTGGATAATAATGATAATATCAATGCTAAAATGCAATAAATAACCATAATATGCCAAAATGTTGGTTAACATGATGTTGTTTATGTTGCAATGATGTTGGGTCTCAACGAATTTTTTTGTAGATATGCCATAATACATACCATAATATGCCAAAATGTTGGTTAACATGATGTTGTTTATGTTGCAATGATGTTGGGTCTCAACGAATTTTTTTGTAGATATGACGGGATCTCATGAAATGTCAATTACCTACAATTATACTAGAATGAGCTAGTTATGCGAGGTTCAAATAGTTTATTGAATTTATAGAGTAATATTGATGTAAATGTAAATACCCTAAAATTCTGAGTAAAATACACCTATAGTCTTACTTGAATACCCGAAGTTTCACTTTACGACTTACCGATAACCGAAGTTTTGTAACCGAAAAGGAATTACAGCCTCCAACCATGATACTAGAACCAAAATTTGTTTAATTTTTAAAATTCTTCACTTGATACTATTATCATAAGCTGTGGGGATCAACATCTAGATTTTCGAATAATTGTTATGCTCTTAGCAACTTCAGCGCATGCGCAGCTGTGAAATCCTACGAACACCGATATCGCGCATAGATCGAGATTACCCACATAATTTTAATGATACGATAGCTGGACTAATTAATCTCACACGATTCGTATTACAGTACATTTATTTCTTGGCAGCCACTAAGCATGAACGAGGACGAGAAATCTCAGAAACATCAGTTATGTAGGACAAATTGTTTGAATGACATTTTCAGTGGTCATTCCGATCAATCTGAAGTTGGTAATTGACTGTACCATTTCCGGTCGATGGTCCTCGTTTATTCAAGCTGACATTGGCTAAATTTACTGATACTGACCTCTATCTACTGATACTTCCATGCATTCAGATAATGCTGTGAGGAACTCTCACATTACCCTACCTGATTTGGCACTCGTTATCCGCTTTATTTTTCATGGAAACTTCCTGAATAACAATGTGGAATCGATTTAGAATCTTTCCATTATAAAGGATCGGGCCGAAAATAACAGAGACTCAGCAAGTTACATTTCCTAGCCTTGACCTCCCATTTAGGTGTTTGTGTGCCATCAGGTAGGTGTGGGGTTGGACCATGCTCGTGACGTAGGTTGCTCTATTTCGGGACTGATCCTCGCTATACTCTTGAAAAAGGGCTACGTGAGGTCGGGCGGTGAACTTCGCGGTATCCCTTTCCAGACTTCGATTGGCTTCAAACCCAAATATAGAACACAACGGTGGAATTTATCATTGAGATCAGCGGACGAGTGAGCTGATTGGATATATATGTCCTTCCCTGGGAGTTTCAGCTCTGGAATGAATGAATCCTCAAGGGAAATTCGTCCACTGTGAAATAGCTCTACGTTTTATTTTTCCGTTCGATTGTCAGACAATAGTTACTGTTTTCATTTTTTTGATACTGTCCAAAAGATTTGTTTGAAATTTCAGAGAGTTAGACGAGTAAGCCTCAATATAGTTGCGATTTCTGTGGAAAACGAGATAAGCTGCTAAGCAGGGACGAATTCTTACGAACTAATGTATCTCAAGATCGAGTCGTTATATATAGCTATTGTAATACAAGTTTCGTGAGTGAAAAAGAGGTGACAAATTCACGTACCAATATGTATGCTGCTCCACTATGAATTTCAAAAATATTTCCCTTCCAAAAATGGTAATTTTGTCTGTTGTCTAATTTCATGCCCTAGGTTAGTATTGGAACCTCCTGCCCCCCTAAAAGCGAATTAATCTATGACATATGTGGAGGTAGGCATTTTATTAAATAATGAATAAATTGTAAAAATTATCATTACTAGTGGGTCTCCTGACTAGGTTCCCCACAAAGTTTAAAAAAGTAGAATCTACTTTGAACCAATGTAGTTACCAATATATTTATGAACAAAACGATGATGGTTAACGATGATGTCGTAGTTGCATAGAATTTTTTCGCTCTGAAAGTCGACTCATTCGGCTCAACACGTAAAGAATTATTCAAACCCATACCAACCATGTATTTCTGAGGTGTTTTATTCGGCGTTGTCGACGATACAGCCGCCACATCGTGTCGGATCAGCACCAAAAACTGAATCTACAGCATATTTCGGGTGTTAAGGAGTATACCAACCAAATTCGAAAATCAAAATCAAGTCGATAGTTCCGAAATTGCAGCCTGTAGCGCGGTAAAAACGCAGAAAGACAAACACGCCCAAAGTACGAATAAGTAATGAATAGATATACAGAAAAATTAGTCTTGGCTGGTTAGGGCATGACGAAATTTGATGGAGCCCGTACGGTAATTGGGTAGGGGAAACCCAAACCAAATGTGGAATGCTGAATTACCTAAGATTACCTAAATGTGGGAATATTTATCAACATTTGATGCTGAGAGTTGAAAAAATGATTATTTTTTGTTTCAATAACCTTTGTAATTAAACAAGGAAATCATTTCATGACCCCTAAAAAATTGTTGGTTTGCTTACCAAAATATTTCGGAGTTCTTCGCACAGTTAAACGTAAATTTTAATTGAAATTCAATTTTCGGAACGAAAAGATAATATTTTTTTTTATTTCAATTTTGATAATTTACTGTTTAATTATGTGATTTCACAACGTTTTCTTACTCCCGTAATTGGAATCTCTATAAATTTTTTGTATTCTGATTTGCACTGTAAATATTGTACTGAAATTTCCAAGCTTCCTACCAAGATTAAAAGATTAACATTAAACGAAAATTAAAAAAATATAAACGGGAGGGGGGGGGGGGGGGGGTTATAAAAAGTCCCAGTATTGTAGAATAAGCACCTGAGCGAATATTCGTTTTCCCATAACAAATTGTTATTACCTTCAAGTTTTTAAGAATTCAGAACACGCTTCTTCTAAATCATGTTTTGCAATAAAAGTAAATCCTAAAGATATTGGATATCTCAGCAATTTTCGAAATTATTTTTTGCAATTATATTTTCACCCCTACCTGGTGATTCAGATCAAAGTAGATCTTGAAAGGGGAAATGCATTATGATTCAAATTCAAATTGTGTTTCGCGGATAGTTGCTGCACCTACTTGTAGACTTTTGGTTATAAATTCGAGGAGGATGGGTTCAATTCCCTTTAATTTGGATTTTTTTCTAATTATATTGAGAGGTAGGTATGGCTTTAGAGTGGTTGTGAAATTCAATACCTCACTGAAAAGTACTTTTACAATATTGACTTTGATTGGGGATAGATTTAGTGATTTATTCAAGGGTGGTGATAATATATTATTTATACATACCTACTTTGCTGTTTCCAGGAAATTAAATCTTACATTTAGTTTGAACACTTGAATCAGAATAAGACGACGAAAACACCACAGGTTTTCTTGGGTGGGGGGGGGGGGGGGGATATATGGGACGTACGCAGTAGCGAAGATGAAAAAGAAGTGATGTAGCGGAAAAGACTGCAAAATTATTAGAAAATAGATCGACGATGTTCAACTGCTCTATGAGCACAACAAGGTTACAATCCTCTACTCGCTCATGATATTGAGTCCCAAGGCCAACCTAAACATGCTCAGAGTTTAGACTCTTCGGTTGTTGGTGAACTAGAGTTATAAGAGAGAAATCAAAATAATAAAAATTTATATTATAAATTAAATAGATATCCTTACGAAACGTCAACCGAAAATCTGAAAATTGAAGTTGTAGTGTTTACTACTGAGAGGGTAGCTCCAGCGTATTCATCATCAAGCAACAGTGATGAACATTATAATTTATTCATGATAATTTTAGCGAATCACCGTAGAAAATGAAGCAATTGCAATGGCTCCAAAAGATTTAAAATACAAATTTTCGAAAATTTTCTTCATTGGAATTTGTTTTGTGACATTCTGAAACGATTCCTATATATATATATATATATATATATATATATATATATATATATATATATATATATATATATATATATATATATATGTGTGTGTGTGTGTGTGTGTGTGTGTGTGTGTGTGTGTGTGTGTGTGTGTGTGTGTGTGTATGTGTATGTGTGTGTGTATGTGTCATATGCACCTTCCAGACGACGATAACTCTTCTTAGGATTGAGATAAAAATTCCGTTCTTGCGCCAAAAAATCAAGCTGTTCAAACGAAACGATGAATCCGGTGGACAGCACTTTTTGAGAACATAAAATTGGTCAAATTTCAAGAAATGTGCAGACAAAATCACTAAAAATGACTAAAAACTTGAAATTTATAATTCTTAGGCTAATATTACTCAAATAAAGTTTATCAAATTTAAAATAAAACAATACAATATCTATGTACAAAATTATGCTGAAAATGTACTCAAATGTCATTAAAATTTGCTATAAAATCGATAAAACTGCAAAAAAAAAGCTAAAAATCCAAAATCTCTTTTTGAATAGCAGAGTACTATTTAGAATACATTTTTTGCCATTAAAATAATGATGAAAATTTTCTTTGCACTCAAAAAGCTCAAATTTCAAAACAATATAACATAATATAATACGATAACTCAAGAAAATGTGCTCATACGATCATGCTACATGACTGGAACTTTTTTTGCTTCTGAGTCTACCTATAGGTAGCGGAAGCTTTTTTTCTTTTTTTCCACCATCCATGTATTACGCCGATTGATCTTTGTAAGTTTGTATCGTATGACAAACCAAAATAATATCAATAAGAGTCAGGCATTTCAGGATTCCAAGTATAAATATGGGAATGAAGTGAATGATGTTTCGATTCAACGAAGTACCCACGGATACTAGATAAGATACTAGAAGTATCATACATATCTCTTTTCCCAGAGTCAAAATAAAGCAATAGAATATTATATTCTAGTCTCTCTAGTTGTGTGATGTATGAAGCAGGTCTCGCCACCTGCGTGCTACGACGTCGTCCTTCCTTTGCGTAATCAGCTATGTAAGTCACGATCATCTTCAATCTCCACTTCCTTTCAGACCGGCTACCTGTAGGAGCATACCACCTCATATCCTGCCACGTTCCATGCGATCGGCGACACCACTCCTCCTTATCAAGAACCAAGAGCGAAATTCTGAATAAACCAAGTGGTATAAGGAAAAATACGAAAATCTTCGGTTGTTATTGCTACGGCTGTAGTTGACGTGATCATTGATTCAGTCCATGATGGTTATGTTTACGTTTTTGTTGCAGGTTTAGAACATGTGCATAGCAATAGGTTGCTTACTATGTATATGTATATTCTATATGTGTTCCGGTAAAGAATCAGATAGAGTTTTATTGATGTTTTGCTCGAGAACTATTCCACTTCTACCCGACTATTCTAATACTCTATACCGATAAAATAAATGTGCAAGTATGTGGGTGAGTCTAACCGCCTGCCCGTGATGTACCTACTCGTATTGGGTACAAAATGACCCTTTAAGGGCTAGTTCCACCAACAGGAGTTTTCCTTGGATTAACCTAGGATAGTGAGTTTTCTATTCAAATCGGCTAAACGACCGTTCTACCAACGCTTAGCTTGAGATCTTCTTGTGATGACGCACGGATTCCGGAGTCCACCTGTTGGGGTGGGTTAACCCACGGATCAGCGCTGATCCGCTACTTTCTCACAGCCCGCCATCTTGAAAAGTTGTGTATCTAACACTGTTTTTCCATTTGTTTCTTCATAACTCAATCTCACCGTATTTCCGTAATTATTCATTTCCTATTCCGTCATTAAAATAAAGAAACAATGAATTTGTCTTCGGAAGAATTTTTTTCGTGGAATTAGACCATGGCAATTCCTCGAATGAGAATTTGTAGGGAAAGAATGGCCCACTTGCATAAGTGGATGAGCAACGATTTTGACATTTTTTCTTCATGTTTTTTACTTTGGCAGACAACGGGAAAAATCGACAGTTTTTACAGCGTTGCCTACTTACTAAAAGTTCTTTCCGATGATTTTCACTGACAACAGAGCTGTTCTAAGGAAAATGTACTCGTACCTAGCTCTTCAGTTCTTATTCGACGGAAATTGTTCACCACTCGTTGGAAACACCTCAATTTATGCCAAAATCTTACGTTGCCTACATCGCTCCTAAAATCAAAGCAACTGAGCAACACGCAAAGTTATGATGAACTTTGAAGCATAAACAGTTCTCGAAGAACGAGTTTAATAAATTGGTTTGGTAAGTACCCAGGCTGGATTACTACTTGGATATTTCATTAACCAAAAGGAAAATGAAGGCGAATGTTTTTGATCGTTATCCAAGGGGGCTGTTTATTTTGTGCCAGACTTGGTAGTGAAAAATGTTTTGTTCATCACAAAAACAAGTCACCGAAAAAAAAAAAAAATAAAATAAAAAAATAATAATAATCAAAAACTTTCAAGAGGTCAGTCTGAAACGACAAACTGTATTCGGCATATTTCATTTTGATGTCGGAATGGCGATGAGTGGCGGACAAAAACATACTGTAGCTCTACTTTTATCAGCTGTTGTTAACTAATTTTTTGCCTGATGCCAGTAACTCAGATGCTAACTAATTGATCCGCGGATCGGGTAATCTAGGATTAAAAATTGATGATGGAACACTTAACACACCGGCTCGCAGTTGTTTTCTAGATCCTGTGTCACAGGACTCGGAATTAACTCTCGTTGGTGGAACTGGCCTTTAGTGACTGAGTAATGTTAACTCTTGTCTCGACCAAATATTGTTGTTAGCACATAACTCAGCTCGATTCATCTTTTTCCAAAGTGAAATTTCATGTTCCCATATGGTCATAAGTTTTTTTCATTAGACAAACGCTACTTATTTTGGGTATCCCATGTGAGGTAAAAGCTATGACGCTGAGCGTGATCAGGCATCGAATTAACAATTCAAGGACTCTCAGAAGGGGGTGGTCCTAGCATCGCCCGCCGCGTTCGCGGATGTGACCTCACGACCCCCCTCCCTCCCTTCTACCACCCTTCAGTTGACGTGACTGCCCTTAAATTTAATGAATACCCCAACCAGCTTGGCTTTGTTCCTAATAAGTCGTGAATCACTAAGTTTGCCATGGGTTATAAGCAATGAGTCGTGTCAACCACAGATTGAAGTCAATTATAAATAAATTTGCAGAGAATATCCTACTCATCACTCACCAGTAGCGCAAGGCGAAAAATTCGCTCAGATGATAGCTTTACCATTGCAGAGTAGCTTAAGGAGGTAGGTAGGTATGTGAAAGTTTTCAAGTTTGTGTAATTGTTTTTTGACCGAACCCGACGGAAAAAGAGGTTCTATGTCTCACCTGTATACAGATTTTTTTTTTAAACAATAAAAATTGTAGTATGTCCGACGAATTTATATGATAAGCATTTTGATTAACTTGACAACTTTAAAAGAATTGAAATAAACTAATTCCTTTTGGGTTCTATGTTGCATGCTCAAGATATGATCCTTCATGCGTACTATCCTCTCAAGAGCGTCAGTAGACTCAATGCTATAGACAACATGGCTTCTCATTCATAAAAGTGCAAAAACACCTCTATGAAGATCCTGTATGAGTGATCCATTAGAATACGTGTACCTTGCGATTCTTTATACCAATTTCGTAACTAGGTACTCAGTCACGCATCATGACTAATAGAGTGAATTTTCAAAGAAAAGTTGTGGGTAACATTAAATTAGGCACTTAAATTCTGATCATTGAGGCCAACAGTGTCCTGAATAAAACTGAGGGGATAGCCGTGTGACGAGATCGCGAGGAAAATTTTAAAACACGCAGCCGAACTCGAAAGTTTGGTCATTTACGGGCATTTCTCACCACCTTAGTTTCTTAGTCTTACAGATCTGGGAAAGGTCGTAATAGACTCAGCGCTGAAAAATACTTCAACTTTAACACCCCACATGCCCTTTTGTCAAAAAACCTATTTTTTAGCATTTTTTGGGCTATTAAATTGTAAATTTGAGCCTGCAATTTTAGAGCGATCGGGCTGGCCAACAAACTTGACCTGTCTTTCGCCAAGAAGGATTTTTCTGTGTTGGAATGCATTTTCTAGGCCATTTTTAAAGGGAGTTATCGTCTAGAAATACACGATGTATATATATATATATATATATATATATATATATATATATATATATATATATATATATATACGACGTTAAAATCTAGGATTGTGTTCTTTGATGTATAAAACGAATTTGTAGGGGGTCCCCGATCTTTCCTACCCACTTTTAACATTTCAAGGCCATCTAAATATTACCAGCTCTCAACAATTGGTAGTAGTAACAAGCGGTGGGCGTCTAGTGACTTAGAAGCAGGGCGTGATCAACACCATTAGGTGTCTTCGAAGCCACTGGTGTTGGAATTCATTGGCCAGGTGGTCCAGTCATCGCTGTATTGCCTCAATGAAATGGCATCAGAAGGTACGTGGCGGGGGTGCTCTCAACCGCATAGTATGAAAGGGGCCTAACACTATGGAGTTGTACATTATTAAGACAGTTCAGTTTTGTTCTTGAGAGAGATTGATCAACATTTTATAATGGATTGTATCTATCCAGGTGCAGTATTGTTCAATTTCTTCGTTGTTTTCTCCTATTCACTATGAACAGGACGATAGAATAGCTGTGGGAGTGGTACCATCCTAACCTCCGTTTTGCTCACCAAAATCTGGGTTCGTGACATCACCAGACACATGGGTATGACGAAATCCCTACATATCTGCAATGTGCTTGAAATCCAGAACCATATCACCTGAACTGTTGGTGAAGAGGGAACATCCTTAGGGTGTACGATCCATAATTTGGCTTACATATGAGTGGTATGGTCCATGGAGTAGCATCTTCAATCAAGTTCATGTGGTAATTCGTCGGCTACTCTCGGTTGCTCGACCGAGCAGGGCCACTCTTTTCACACTCGATGGGCCTCCCTACTCTAGGCGGCAACAAGCTCTCTTGGTGAGGGGGTAGTGGGCTCGCACTCATCTTCTTTCCAGCTCGCCTGCACCATTTTTCCAATCGCCTGAGCCTGCTGGTCGGGTGGCCATGGCCACCAACTGTGAAGGAACAGCACGACACTCCTTCCTCCATTGGAGGCTGAGGCATGCCTTGGAAATACTCCTCCCCTCAGGTATCCCAGTGGGTAATGGTAGTTGTTGAGGTCATGTGGCGGCTATTCAGGCTGTTTCGCGGTGCCATCGCTTTCAGGGCATGGATTCTGGGGGGTGGTTGAGTTGATGTTCAGAGCAGGGGCATGGATGCGGATGCGAAGGGTGCTCTATTGGGAACTCCCAACACCGTTGGACTAGGCGATTCCACATGGTTTTACAACTTTCACGGAGGAACGTCTTTGGTGGGTGGATTTTTTTTTAAAAGCAGACGGAGTATAGAATCCCGGATTGACTGGGTGTGGTATTCATCGGTTGAGCTGAAAGTGGAGTGAGTGGCGAAGGCGGTGGTTCTCCAGGCGTTTCGGAGGATGTCAACGTTGTTTCTACCACGGGGTTCTCGTCACGGGACCCTGTGGCTTGCTTGAATATATTATTGGGCGCAACCTTTTAGTACTCTATGTTAGGGTCAGGTGCTACTTGAAAATCTAAATTCCACCATGGAACCTGATTGCTTTCCTTGGTTGGGTCATAGGGAACAAATGCTTACCATTTGATGAGGAGATTACGTTAGCAATGGAAATCAGTCTAGTGGGTTGGGTGGATGGTGAAAACGATCTGATCATAGCTGAAATTATCATTCTTACTCTCCTAGTAGCAAAACATTTAGTTCCTATGTGGTAGATACTACCATACCACTACTACACTTACTTATCATTCAAATGCGTAGGAGAGCAACTTTTTAACTAACTTGAATCAAACAACTCGACCCAATCAAAAACAGGTTCATTGTCCAATTGTTAGTAATTGCTAAATAAAACTTGAATCCATTTATCTTACAGAATGTGTAGCCTTAACCCCATGCAATAGGGGTTTGTTCAGAATGAAAGTGCTGTGAAATCCAAACTAGATGGTGAGCATAAGCCCATTCTTTAACTTTGGAAACTCCAGCAACAATCAGGATATTGTAAGGGAACCTGAACCGTGGAAGAGAGACGGATGCACCCGTTCAGATCATCTGCCTCCATGAAATAGTCCATATCCTGCTCTTGAGCAAATAGTTTAAGGATTAGGATGGTGGAGCTTGGTATAAGGACACTACAGGCACTACAACCATCTGGGCTCCCACATCCCAAAGGTTTTGCACAAAGGTTTTGTATTGACCACCATGCTATAGTGTGAATCTCATCCCAAATGAGGTTTATTGAAATAGGTTTCCAGGACTTCATAGCAACTGATTTAGTCCGTCCTTAATGAGGTGTGTGGTATGACAGGCTTCAAGATAAGATTAGGGGAATAGGTGGTAATGCCAGTATCGCAGGGGACTTTAATGTCAAGGCTCCTGAATGGGAGATGAGGAGATCTGATAGCCGTGGTAGGCTGACACTAGGAATAGCTGCAAGGGTTGGGCTGGTGGTTCCGAATGCTGGTAACACCCCGTCATTCCATTGCTCAGGACAGCAGGGAAAGATTCCAGATGTAACCCTCGCTTCTGAAGTATTGTTTCTCAAATTAAAGACTGGACAATGATGGAGGGTTATATGGGAGTGACCACCAGTGTATCACCTTTGCCTTTGATCTCAATGAATCGTGAGGAAATGGACCTCCCCATTTGCTTGGAATATCAATTGGATGAACCTTCCTGTATTGGAAGAGTCTTTGAAGTTAGGTGTCATGCTCTAGGCACCAAGGTGGATGAATGATGTGTCTATTGTGGAACAGTCTGAGTAATTGGTGATGGAGGGAGGGTGAGGGTGAGGGAGGCAATGGATATGATTCAACAGTCTTGTGACATGTCGATGCCCAGAAAAGGAAAGTACCAAAGGAAATAATTTGCATTTTGGTGGACTGGTACTATTGCTGCTCAGCGTAAGAGATGCTTTAAACATTGATGAAAATCACAAACAACAAGAGGGACTCATGTGAGGAAAAGCAGGACGAGTATCGGGCAGCAAGACGACTTCCAATGATCAACAGAGGCCGGCGCAGCACTGGCTGGCAGTAGTTTGGGAGGTTGACTGTGAGCCATAATGAGCTACAAGATAGTCATGGAGATATTTCGGAAGTGTAATGTTGCAGCTCTGGAGGAAGAGCTTGTCGCAGCAGTTGTGAACGAACTGTTCGCCTATCATCCAATTAGGGAAGACATGGAATTAGCGCTAGATAACAACGAGACCCTGATGTTCACCACTGAGGAACTCCGATGTGCCATAAGTCACTTTGCAATAAGAGAGCATGGGTACCTGATGGGATACCAGTAGAGGTCTTGAAGATTGCTGCTCGGGCTGCCCAACAGCTACTGCTGTGGATGTATAATGAGTGCCTCAGGGTTGGGAATTTTAGCAGTCAATAGAAGACACACCTATGCCTCTTGGACAAAGGCAAGGAAGATAAAACCCTGGCCTCAGCAGACAGGGCTCCGTGTCTCCTCAACACTGGAGGGAAGGGACTTGAAAAGTTCCAACTTCCAACTTCCAGAATGATGACAACTGTGGAGGCAGTTGGCCATCTTTCCCCTCAGCAGCATGAATTCCGAAGGGATATTCGACCATTGGGACAGTTATAGAGGTAGTGCAGGCTCTAAAGGGGAAACCATCACTCCCATCTTGGGCTCCAGGTAACACCCAATGTAAAGAATGTTTTTAATTCAGCACAGTGGGTAGACATGATACAACATCGGTAGAAGGTTTTGAGGGACCTCCGTATATTGTCAGGCTGCTGGAGCACTACTTGTGGGGTAGTTCTCTCCAGATACCTAATAACCAGGAACAAAGTAAAATTCCATTTACTGCGGGGGTGGCATAGGGTTCTGTGAATGGCCCAATCCTGTGGGATGTAAACTACAATGGAGTTATGACCTAGGAACTACCAGAAGAAACGTTTATGGTTGGGTAAGCTGATGACTTGGCTGTTGTAATCCTCAGAAGGAGTATTGACATACTGCAAACAAACTGAAACATGTTATGTTCAAGGTCACAGAGTGGTTGGCGAATGTATTAACCCTTGCAATTAACATGACAGAGCTTGTGGTTGTGACTAGGAAAAAAATTCCCACCATTCTATTCTTTATGATTAATGAAGTGTAAATAATGATGAAGCCAAAGGTAAGATACATTGGACTGCAAATTGACACCAAACTGGTTTGGAAACCACATAAAAGTTGCAGTTGAAAAAAGCAACCAAGGCAGATGCCAAACATAGGAGGTCCCAGGCCATGCACTAGGCGCTTGCTGATGTCTGTTTCACACTCGATACTAATGTATGGTGCAGAGGTTTGGGGAGAGGCAGCCACTCGAGGGTGCCGCAGAAGATGCCTGGCTTCAGTACCGTGAACATGGGATATTCACGTCCTACTTGATGAAAAGAGGCAATACTGGTACTCAAGATGCCCCTATGGTGTATCAGAGTTGGACAATAAACGCACATCTTTTTCATGTACGTAGGTCAAGAGGAAGCTCGAAATGATCTAGTGGACCAGATGGAAGCAATCACAACCAACAACATGGTGAGGAAGATGCTGTTGGATGTGGAAGGGTGGAAAGCTATTGCTCTTTATGTGCAGACCACACCGAAAAGGAGGAAAGTCCTGGTCGACAGGATTATACAGCGTTAGAGAGAAGCGATGGAGGTTGACGAGGGGTTCAGTGACTCATCAGTTTCTGTGGATGAGGAGGATGTTTCACTAAAGAAGAGAAGGGCTGCAGCCAAGAATAGAACATAAGAGCTGCTCCTGAACCTCCCACAGGAAAATGTTTTACTTAGCTTCATTATTGGTTTATTATTTTCAATAATAAGCCTATGTGATCGTATAGCAAAAAATTTTTATAACCCCCCCTCAAACTTTGTCATTTTACGTTTCAAAGTAAATAGAATCCAAATTTGCAATGTCCGTCCGCCGTCCGCCATCCGGGCCATAAAAGGCCTTAGAATTGACTTAAAAAATCCGTTCTTTCGCACATAGACTCCACTTGGGGTCTAGTTGGTCCTAACTTCTCGCCAGCTCGATCGCTCCACACCCATGGGTGCTATGAGCCAAAAATAAGTGAAAAAGTGTCTTTTTCGAGGGTTTTGATTGTTAGACTGACGTACGCGCGCACACCAGGATGGTGGGAGAGAGAATGAGAGGGAGGGCGAGGTGGAGGGAGTGAGAGGGAAGGGAGGGGAAGGAATGTGGGGGAGGCGGAGGGAGTGAGAGGGAAGAGAGGGTGAGGGAGTGTGGAGGAGGCGGAGGGAGTGAGTGGGAAGAGAGGGCGAGGGAGTGTGGGGGAGGCGGAGGGAGTGAGAGGGAAGGGAGGGGAGGGGAAAGGGAAGGGAGCGAAGGCGAGAGAGAGTGTGATCAAATTAATTCCAATTAGAAGAGATTGTTTATGAGTATGAAAATACTCATAATTCTATTCTACGCTTTATGATATAAAGCTTCGCTTCCTTCGGGCGTCCCTAGAAGGCCCCATTTATTTATTTTTTCCTCAACTTTACTATAAAGCGTAAAATTATGGGGTCCTGGAGCTGTAATGCAGTGAACGAGTGAACCAAATATTGGAAGCGTGAAGCCCCGAGTTTCGATAGTAAATATACTATAAGTGAGGCTAAATAATTACGGTCAGTTTTCTACGTAAAAGGTCTGTATGATACAGAAATAATAAACCTATGCGTAATAATTTGCAGCGTTTTATTATTTGTTTTAGTTTGAATTCGATAACATTGTTGTGTTGTTGATGTTTAAATTCGATAAACCTAGGGTTTCCAATTTTAAAATACAAAGTTACGTAAAACCCACGATTTTGTCAATTTTTAAATCGACGCAGAAAATTATGGCGTAGGTCTTGTTATTTCATGTCAACTCTTGTAAAGGGAGTGGAACACATCAAGTGGAGAACATTGACAACTTTATAGTATGCATATATGACTGATGTTTTTTATTGGTACAGATTGGTGGTGTTAGACTAATATGGTAACGTAATTTCAAATTCAAATCCAAATAATGACTTTCTTTGGAAAGTTCTTAAAAGACTTCGAAAAGTGGTGGAAATCATAAATACGTATATTAATTGAGCGGTAATACTCACGACGGTTGTGGGAGATGGTGATGTTGCTAGGCTGTAATTGATTACAAGAATCCATCTCACAGGATTGTGAGCTCGGTGGCTGAGGCCCTTTGTAGCATTTAGCGGAATCATGATTTTTCTCATCCAAACACACCACTTTCCTTTCCTGAATTCCGTTGCATCCCTCAGTGCACTGAAACAAACAGGTTGAAGGTGAAGAAACATCCCTTAGGCAAAAAAACTATTTTTGAACACATTAAATTTTGAATAGAAAATTATATGATCAACAACAAGGTACATAAACAAGAAAATTTTTCGGTTCATCCAATCTGAAGAGTGGGTACCATACCATTCGATTTAATGCCAACCAACATATATTAAACATGGTTGTTGAAACAGTTACTACTAATTAGTTATACCGGAAATACGTCTTGGGATACGAATTTTACGGTGGAAAATTTTCTTTCTCCACCAATACTGTACACCCATTGAGGATTCGGTACTTTAATAATTTAAAATCATGAAAATCGAAAAAATAATGAGGTATGCCCAAATTCACAGTGTAACTACAACATAACCTCATGTCGTGTGAATATCTTCTTAAGTGGTCATACGATTTAACGAGGGTGGAATTGCATTAACGAGGATGATGAGCTTTGATAAGGTTGTGAGATTCATCAACTATAACTACGAGTATGTTATGGAACACCTCTGATGATGATATGGTAAGCTCGGTAGCGTACCTACCTACTTTTTGAAAATGGATTCTTGTGCCTTTAGTGATCTCAAAAATCTGTAAATCTTTCAAAGAGGGTGTCGAAGTTCGGTAGAATCTTTTCCTCATCTCAGTAGATATACTTCGGATTCATAATCTCGCTATATAAACGAAATACCATCAGAGGCTGCTCATTGCTATAAATTCGTGCAAAACCTTCTCCCACAGGAATCAACTTCTCTGGTTCTAACAAAGTTACTGTTTCCTAATGGATAATAATGGATTACTCTAAACATTCAGGACTTACCTCACCCCATTCGCTGGTAAACCATTCGACCTGGCAGGGTGGGAGCTCGCAGTACTCTCGACTTACAGGTTTTTCTGCTTTGTTGCATTTCGAGTCGGGGACAACTGTGGTTTCTCCTTTTGTGACCGAGACACAGACAACACCTCTTCTTCTTTCACCCCATTCACACTTCCCAGTGCACTGCAACGTACAGAGGAAAGCAATGTTTTTGTTAGTCATTTCCATTCAGCATAGTTATTTTATCTTGTACTATAAAAATATGATCAGTTGGAGTCATAGCAGGGTGGGCTAGGATACTGGGATAATATGTATAGAAACTAAAGCGAATAACTAGAGCAGTACTGCAGCGGAAGCATTTAACGACATGGAAAACCAACAAAATTAAAAAAGTTCTGGTATATAAACAAATTTTGTCAGAAATAACGTCATCGGACCTATGTGCACAAACAGGAACCACATAAAAATGTGCTACATACATGCCTATAAGTCCATATTTAAATAGAGAAGAGCACTGTGACCTTCGGGTACAAATTACTCTTATTTATTGATTCATTATCAGTTATTCATAAATCAAACTATTAACTTATAAATGAATTGTAACTTACACTAAATCCATGAATTCAATTGAACTCCTAATTAAATTATTATCAATTAAATCCGTTAGGAAGGTTGAGTTTTTATTCTCAGAAGTTTTTATCTGTTACATGGGGTGCGAACATATCGAAGTATCTCCTCAACACCGTTGGTTGTGTTTCTTTAAGGCTTTCCTCAATTACAGACAACACCTTTCATGATCTTAATCTTCTAAAAGATCTTCAGGTTTTGGCGTTAGATACATTTTTTGGGGAGTTTTTAGCCGACTCCAATGCAAAATTTTGTTCTTTGTCTCAGAAGTACAGGGACAAATTTTTCTCACGATAAACTTGAACCCAACGAATTTAATAAAATCCATACTAGTAGCTCCTAAAACCGTAAAAATGTGTACGTTACATCTAATATACATCCCTCGCCTACAAAACTACTCTGGGAGGCTCCAGGACCCTTATTATTATGAATTATAACTTTTATAGTCTTTGAAAGAAAGGCAACAATGTCACCCATGAAAATTGAAATTGAAATATCAGATGTTTGGGAAAAATATTTTCTTTTTTAACCTAATAATAGGATAGGCCTCTGTATGATTTCGAGAGTGAAATAATTTCCCTTTTCTAGTGAATGAACTATTGATAAATGAAATCTTATAAAATTCATTTATAGTTAAAAATCTATTCTTCAACTTTCACGGAAGAAATTTTCCGTGTCACTCGAAACGCTTCCACATATGTTTGGAAAATATAATGATTATTACGTATATAATTTTGTATCAACCCATGGGTACATTCAAATTTTCTTTACCTTGCTCCACGGGCCCGTGAACCACTGGCCAGTGCAGGATTCCTGCAGAGCTTCACATTTTCTGCTCCTCGCCGGCTCGGAATATTTGTCGCATTCTCCACCGCCGTAGCAGACAACTCGACGCTCTTCGATACCTTCACCGCAGAAACCGGTACACTGCAGGCAGAATACCATTAATTTGGTTTATTATTTTCAATAATGAACTTTTGAAATCAAACAAGAAAAAAGGAAACCCCCTTCAAATTTGTTTGATTTATGTTTCAAGGTACCTAGATTCTAAAATAGGAAAATATGAAAAATCCATCGTCCGCAGAACACTATCAGCCATACGCCACACAGTGTTGCTAGTTGATAAATTTTTTCTGAGTAACAATATGCTAAAAAAATTTAATTAAGTTTATTGCGCTCATAGAGAGCTGCCCAAGAACTCATCATTGATTTTTGGAATGCTGATTTTTTGGCTGAGGCTCATTGACATTTTTTAATGTAAATACTATTGCGAAGGAGGGGGGGGATTTCCTCAAATAAATGCGTTTATTGGTACAAGAAAGGGGGTAGGTAGCACGGTGAGTTGCGCGTCGGTCTTCTATGAGGTCCCGGGTACGAATCTCGCCAGGTACTCTTGTCTACTATGAATATGTTTTGTCATATTGACACGCGTGGTACCTAATCGTACATACAACCGTACCAATCAATTTCGGTTCACTGAAGTTAAATCAAAGTTCACAATTTCGGATTGATTTCACACTAATTTTGAGTTATTTTTGTTTTGACCCCACACTACAAATCTTGATTACTATTCTACCCTCACTTGAATGCAAGTACTGGTATCTAGGTATTGACAAATCCGTAAAGTTGTTCTGCATATATTGAAAGGGACAACATACGCGAACAAAGCTATACTTGATCTTATAAGAAAGATAGGAAAAAGCACGATACACGGATAATTAATATTAAATGATTGATTGGACTTACTTCGCTCGACCATTCGCTGTACACCCACGAAGAGGAGCTTTGGTTGTTTGGGCATAACTGACCTTCGCAGGGAATCGTGTCAGCAGGTCTTTCGTGGGCTTGACAATTGACTGACAAACACGTCACTGATCGCGTACGCAATCCTGGTCCGCACCTGCTGGAGCACTAAAAACGCAAATAATAACAACAATTCAAATATTTGTTTGTGGTGGTACATATTGTGTAGCTTGTATATCAAATACGTAAAAATTCAGGTCCTTCAAACGTTCAATTAAGGAGAGGAGGTAGACAATTTTGTGGAAGAACAAGTTAGGCAGGTAAATAACGATGAGCTGGCTCCATGTTCAAAATTCAGAAGTATTCGTTCAACGAATATAAACCTAGCTAGGCCATGAGTTCCTTTGGTGATGCTATTCTTAATTGAAATAAAATTGTTTAATAAGTTAGTATAGGTAACAAAACAAGGAAAAGTGGTTGGGATTGCTTTTCTTTATTAATTTTTACATGCACCACCAACTCTTCAAGTTTTCCATTCTAGATTCAGTGCGCTCTTCACATCACAGAAAATGAATCTGTAAGACTTGAATTGTAATATTTTAGAGCTTTCTTAGGTTAAGAGTTTATTATTTATCATATTATTGTTAGCTGATAATGCGTTATTTATTGATTCAGATATCAATAGTAGGTAACTAATATTATATTGCAGACTCTCTCATATTCTTAAATGTGCGTAGAAGGTGTTCGGAAGTAACGGTGATCAATGCGTAACATCTCTTGTTGTATAAATGAGGTATTGGAAATCCGACTGCTGAATTGTGCGTTTAAATAGTGCAGAACATTGAAATACACAACTAATAGTTTCAATCTCCCTCATACGGGTTGTCAGCATACTTCCTCCATGAAGAAGAGGACTTATTCATGAAGAATAGATTGAGCCTATAGCCTATAGCACTTCTGTACTATACCGGTTTATCCACCAATAAAAACCATAGCGTTTGTAATGTTGGACCCAATCGCTTTGGTTTTGATATATGAAGTTGAAACATAGTTGAACACCCCGAACTTACTTCAGACCATTGGCCAGTTGTCCAGATCCCGGTGGTCTCACAGGGTTTGGAAGAACACGTTTGGGAAGCTCTGGGCCTCTCAGCGTAAACACACGCAGCTGGGGTCACAATGATGTTAGTGTGTGGGTTAATTTGCTGCTTACATTGAATTTCTCTCTTCTGCACGCCATCACCGCATGTCACGGAACATGGACTCCAGTCTGAAGTCGCCCATCTGAAACAATTATACCAATCAATATCAAGTTGCATTTATTATTCAATGCAGATATTGACGTGATTTTATCGTCTCCCTCTTAGCTACCTTGGACCTCATCCTGATTTTGGGAGACGAATCCAAGGAATCTATGGGTGATTTCAGGACAGTTTTTGGGGAGAAATCGCAGTGACTCTAACATTTTCAGAAAAAGGTTGGAAAAGAAAGAATAAAGAAGAGCTTGTTTTGATTACAAGATAAAATGTAGAGCTAGTATTTCAGTGACCTCGAAACTTGTAATAATGGTGGTGTATTATTAGTGGTGAACCTTACACATTAGTTACAATCGTGGTGACTAATGGATATACTTTTCAGTGGTCTGTATAAACATATTGGTAAGTAATGCATGCATTACAGAGACGTCCTTATGTTTGGTTTGTACAATGATTTTGGTGATAGAAGCAAAATGAAGCAATAATTTCAAAAAATCACCAAAATCGGTAAGAAATGGATAGCGTTAATAGTACAGATCATTTCCCCTTTCTTAACTCTTCTCAAAAATCCAAATCAAAATGAAATCCAAGATTTTTCGCTAATTTGAATCAAAAGATTTAGATCTCCACTGTTAATACATTTGAAACTGTCAAGGTTTATTGCACAACTGGATTAAAATTGGGACTTAGCAAAAAATAATCTCGAAAATCGGCTAAGAATTGTAGGTCGGGCAGCGCTAATTAAGATCGGCTATTACTCCCTTTATCCCGCTACCCGATGGTGAAAACAAAAATCTATGGTTTGCTGGACACCTAGACCACACTTGGGATCGGGGGAAAAAAAAACTACTAAAGACTAATTATATAAGATAAATCGTGTACCTACGCAGCAGGTGACAAAAGTTTTAATAAACACGGTTTCGCGAAGTGAACATTTCTTTGGCAATATATCAGCTGATAGGAACGTCGTAGTTACAAAAGACGATTTTTGCTATGTTCCACTGGTTACGAATTTGCTCCTATGTTGTTGATTTTTTTTTTTCCTGCCAAAGTTCTAGCAGCAAACGGATGAACGTACAGCGACCCAGCGAGGTTTCATCCCATTCTTTGGGATGTCTATGAATGAGTAAAAAAAAAAAAGAAGTTAGTTACCTACCTTAAAAGTTTTCGAGATCTCGATTTTCAATATTTTAGTATTAAATTACTACCCTTTAGGGTCGATAAAAATTGATGCCGATGTCACTGACACATCCCCGATCGAGGTACAATTTTGGAGATATATTTGTACAGATGTATGAATATAGGGTGAACACTCATTTAAGGTGAACTTCAACAATCGATTCTACAACTAATTCGCTACGAGAGGTGCCACTTTGAGATTTAGTTAACGTTTGTTTTCTTCTACTTTGACATCAAAATTTTGTATTGTTGTGTTATCTGCCTTATACCTTTAAAACGGCCCTAACCCTTTTTTAGTTTGATTGTAAACTGAATAATAAGGACACCGCTGTAGAGACTGTTGGTTTTCTATCAGATTGTGGTCATCTCATAAGGTACATTAAAAGGCACATTCTCAAAAGCACATTCAAAGGACAAACATATAAGTAACATAAGTAATGTTGCATGTATTACAGGATCGTCCTTGAGGAAAAAACAAAAATATCTTTTGAAAATAGTAAATACTAAATTATGCCATCGAAGGAGGGAGGGGGGGGGGGGTTCTCTGCAATCTGTATAACACATTTAGACATCACAGTCAATCATAATACTTATCTATGGTTACAACATATCTCATCGTTGTTGACGTGATCGTAAGCATTACGTTTATTATAATAAATTATTATATAAATATACTGTATGAGTATAATTTGTATACTGTAAATGATAAGTGAGCCTTACTCTGGTAAACAAGGACGGTTGTTGCACGGCCGGACGATTGATTCTGGCTTCTTACTACCAGAACACCTTTTGTCGGGGACAATCATGTCCCTGTCCAAACGCTTACACACGAAGATGGCTTCTTGAACTCCTGGCAATGTCACGAATAACAATAATTGGTGATGAACAGTAAGTCAATGAATCTTTACTGAAAATAGACCAGTTGTCACCTACTTACACCTTCTACGAGCGTTCTAATAATAACACGCCTTACGTACAGACCGGTTTTGAATTCTTAGAAAGCTCATGAATCTATTTCAGTACGATTGTCGGACTTATGAAAGCCCTTGAATCTATTCTAGCTCTCTACGACGTTTTCAAGAAGAATGATTTATCCTATCATTTTTACCTCTCGCATTTTTGCTTTTTTACGCATGTAAGCAATTTAAGTGTTGAATTTGATTTGAATCAATAAGTCGTCCCTCCTGCAAAAAAACGTATTTAAACAGAATAAAATGCAATTTTTTAGAGTGATGTTTGTATCTAGGACTTAACCTTTACGCATGCGCTGTGAATTTCGAAAATCTGAATGCAATTAAATTCCTGAGATTCCCCCGTACGGTTTTTATGAATTTCATCCGAATTTGAAAATTTAAGACGTTGAGACTGCTAAATTAGTATCGAAAATGAACACAGAAGACAAGCTGAGTGGCAGAAAGCTTTAAACGCCAAATGAAAACGTTATTGAGAGTTCGAGGAAAAAACAATTGTTTTGCCTTCTAAAGTGACCACGAATTGTTGAGTACCAACCCAACTTTTTGAAATGTATTTATTATTGAAATATTTATATATATATATATATGTATATATATATATATATATATATATATATATATATATAAATATATAAAATTATGTAGGACGGTGCCGGATGGAGAAATTCGTACAGTAAAATCTATTCAATTACAATTCTGCAAGAAATAAACGTTTAAAAAAAATCTGCTCAATTCTGCTTTTTCAATTAAAGTAGTGAATGAATAGACTAGGTAGACTTGACAAGGTGGAAGTGTGAGTTTTGCTGTGACGGCGTGGTTGGGAGGACACACACACAAACACACAAGTATGTCTTGACATTTGCGATTCCTCACGCGCTATATTCTATTGTACCAACTATGTGCAAATTTGTTGGGGACAGACTAGGAGTGAGGATTGCGAATGAGGCAGGATGACCTTACGACAAAATTTGTTGCAGACGGATCCTGCATTTTTTTACTTTCCTCTTTCTGATTGATTCTAAATATTATTTTTTAAACGGTCTGTTGTATATCTTTCCTAACTCACATTTGTATGATTATGAGGTTTCAAATTAGAGGTAGTTGCAAATAAGATTTAAACTATGTTTTAAAATTAAGATCTGTTGTTACCTACCACCTGTGCAGGACTTGCTGCATTCGGAATAGCCAGATTTGACCCAGTCGTATTTCGATGTCTTCTTTGAGGTCTTTTCAATTTCTTCTTGTGGTCGTTCGTGTGCATAATTAATGTTGGATGAAGGCAAGTAGTAGTGATGTTGATGCCTGTCAATAAAATCGATCTTTTTCACAGAACGTAATACTATAAAATGCTTTACTCATACTAATCGGGTCGACAATGCTGCTTGTCAAAGAATGCTTTCCACTAATTCTAAGGTACCCGTTCCTTTTTAATGAACCCATCTCCCCAACATTCCCGAGGATATTGAAAATAGTTGTTCATCTATCAATTGTTCTATAGGAGCATGACCTGACGAAACTGTCAATTGGTTATAGAATAAAACATAACATTTAAACATAATCATGACACCTAATTTTGTTGTATATCGTCTTTACATACCGTCAGGCAAGAAAACATAATTATAAAAATAAAATGTATTATATTCGCTCATGCTATAGAGAGGACTCTAGCAATCTAGTTTTCTACCCCCGTTTCATCCTCTCCAGTCCCAGCAGTTTCGTCTTAAGAGATAAATTAAACATTTTCGAGCTTAGGAAAGAAGTTGACTACGAAGTTGATTGTGGTTAGGTATCCGAGATAGATCCCCAGTATTTCTCGTTTCATAGTTGTGTGAAGCTGTGGAGAATTCCTCAATCCTACTCGTGATAGAAACAATCAATTCTGTCACATAAAAATTTATAGACGGTGACAAATTTTAGCTCTTATAATAGCGGTTTGCATGAATCTACAGTTACCTGTTCACAGTTATGCGATTAGCTGCTTTTGTTTTTCTGTAGATGGGTACTGAGCTTTAAGGTAGCAAGTGTAAAATCGATTGAATTGAATCAGATATATAATTGGTCGATCGACGAAGTAATAAATTAGATCAGGACAGTTTAATTATAAGAGCAGAGACGTGTGGAGACCGGTTCGGTCTAGTCAGGATTTGAAGGCAGTCAATGAAGCACAACTACTCAGTGCTTGAGGTAACTTAACTCACCCCGTTCGGAGAGCTTGAATTTGATGGTTTTGTTTTGTTCGTAATTTGACACCAGTCAATCGTGGAATTATCGGGAGCCAGTATAAAATCGTCCGGATGAGTATTCAACTGCTGGCATACATTTATGGCTGGAACCACTCGTTCTTCAGAGCCTGAGGCAAGTGTTTAGCGTATATATTAAATGCCAAACATCCAATGATGGCGTCCTGCCTAAGCTGAGTGATCAAGGCTAGTGGAACCGAAATTCCATCTAACAAACACCACCACAATCACAACAAGCGCAGGTTCTACCAACCCTCCTGTAAACATCGCATGCGAACCCCATCATAAGGTCAAAAGCCTGAACATCCAACCTGTATCCAGCCAGGCTAATATTTCATCTTAGCCTCCAGGATTTCCTGGCTCAAGGAATCGAAATCCCCAGAAAAATAATACATCATATAATTGATACATTTTTGGAGTTGCCAAACCTTAGTAGCGCAGGAACCGGTCGACCCCACCCGGACAACCTCTGAGAAATTAACCGATATCGCAAAGAAAACTCTCAAGGTACTCTTGATAGAAGAATTCATTTTATATGAAAAAATTTGTAAAGTTCCAGTCATGCGGCATGATCGTATAAGTGAAATTTCATATTTATCGTATTTATATGTTTACATTGTTTAGAAATTTGAGCTCTTGGAATGTAAATAAATTGTTAACTACTAATTTTATGACAAAAACTCGTTCCACATAATTTTCCGCGATTCAAAAAATATTTGGGATTTCAAGTTTTTATTTGGCAATTTTTATACATTTTTCAGAAAATATTAATGAAACTTAATTAAAATTTTCAGCATAATTTTGTAAATAATTTTTAAATGTTTTAGTTCATTGTTGATTAACTTCTTTTGACTAAAATTCTGCTAAAAATATAAATGTATCTTTTAGCCATTTTTAGTAGTTTTTTTGGGAGTTTTTGAAATTTGACCAATTCAATATGCTCAAAAAGTGCTGGCCAACGAACTCATCCTATCGTTTGAAAAGCTTGTTTTTTGGTGCAAGAACGGGATTTTTATCTCAATCCTAAGGGGAGTTATCGTCTGGAATGATATATATATATATATATATATATATATATATATATATATATATATATATATATATATATATATATATGTGCATATGTATATACGTAACTCAAGGATTCGTTTCAGAATGCCTCAAAACGTATTTCAATGAAGAAAATTTTCGAAAACGAAACTTTAACGATCAACTTGTGCATTTGTTTACACAATCTTCGACACGTGCCTCGCCTTTCTTACCTGAATACTAACCCGTTAGTAACGTGGAAGCATTCAATAAGTGCAGTGGTTTCTTATAGTTGTTACCTGAAAGTCCGTAAGTAAATGCTCGAAGTAGGTAAAGGGGTTTTAGGTGGAGTATTTAATTCGTGAGATAAAAGAAAGACGGAAAGAGAGAGAGAGAGAGAGAGAGAGAGAGAGAGAGAGAGAGAGAGAGAGAGAGAGAGAGAGAGAGAGAGAGAGAGAGAGAGAGAGAGAGAGAGAGAGAGAGAGAGAGGGAGAGGGAGAGAGAGAGAGAGAGAGAGAGAGAGAGAGAGAGAGAGAGAGAGAGAGAGAGAGAGAGAGAGAGAGAGAGAGAGAGAGAGAGAGAGAGAGAGAGAGAGAGAGAGAGAGAGAGAGAGAGAGAGAGAGAGAGAGAGAGAGAGAGAGAGAGGAGAGAGAGAGAGAGAGAGAGAGAGAGAGAGAGAGAGAGAGAGAGAGAGAGAGAGAGAGAGAGAGAGAGAGAGAGGAGAGAGAGAGAGAGAGAGAGAGAGAGAGAGAGAGAGAGAGAGAGAGAGAGAGAGAGAGAGAGAGAGAGAGAGAGAGAGAGAGAGAGAGAGAGAGAGAGAGAGAGAGAGAGAGAGAGAGAGAGAGAGAGAGAGAGAGAGAGAGAGAGAGAGAGAGAGAGAGAGAGAGAGAGAGAGAGAGAGAGAGAGAGAGAAGAGAGAGAGAGAGAGAGAGAGAGAGAGAGAGAGAGAGAGAGAGAGAGAGAGAGAGAGAGAGAGAGAGAGAGAGAGAGAGAGAGAGAGAGAGAGAGAGAGAGAGAGAGAGAGAGAGAGAGAGAGAGAGAGAGAGAGAGAGAGAGAGAGAGAGAGAGAGAGAGAGAGAGAGAGAGAGAGAGAGAGAGAGAGAGAGAGAGAGAGAGAGAGAGAGAGAGAGAGAGAGAGAGAGAGAGAGATGGAGAGAGAGAGAGAGAGAGAGAGAGAGAGAGAGAGAGAGAGAGAGAGAGAGAGAGAGAGAGAGAGAGAGAGAGAGAGAGAGAGAGAGAGAGAGAGAGAGAGAGAGTGAGAGAAAGAGAGAGAGAGTGGGAGTGGGTGAGGTAGGTATGCTGATGTCTACACCTCCCTTCGTGCACTGTGCACAGAGCGGAGTCAATTATCATCCGGTACCGTTTTCATTCCGCTGGGACTGGTTTGTTTTTCAAAATTAGAGTGAATAGGGTGAAACATATAGCTGGTAAATGGGTCTGATAGCATAGTCACAAACATTCAACATACCTCAGGTGGTGATATGGCTCTTGTGGGGGATCTTGCTGATGAGAGTTTCCCGGAAGTGGTACGACTTGTCCTGAAACGGTGAAGAAATAGAAGTGAAATTACAGTCAACCAGTTAACTTAATGGCTGGTTGCCTCGTGGGCGTTAATTTGGTGGTCACATACATTAACCCTTAGGGATACGTGGCAGATACTCTGAAGCTTTTGGAAGTTGCATTTTGAACGGAGGAGTTGCAAAATCTAGTCCTTCGTCTGTGACAGAGTTCCCGTCAGAATCCCAGAGAAGGGCTACCTAAATCCTTGATACGTCTGTCAATCAAATCAAATCAAATCAACAGCATCTGTTCTCAGCAGCAGGTTGATGATGACATCCGGTTTCATGCCATTATTTGCTTCGTAGATGCATCGTGCATTCCCAGGTATAATTTCAGATTTCAACTCCTCTCCGTTTTTTCACTTGAAAAAAGGTCCTATCCATAGTTTAGTTTATGCATGACACTTAGTTTATTCATGACGCTGACTACAATATTCATCAGAATACTAAAATTACAATGATGAAAACGGAATTTAATGGAAAAAAGTTGTCTCTGTTCCCACGAAATATACAACGTTAGATCGATTTCGACGGTTAGGCCATCATCAGTATCAAACTATAACTGGATATTACGTACTACCTCGGATTTTGATGAAAGGCTCACATTTCCGACATTAGTGAAGTGGTAAGGGAGCCTCTTGACGCGAGATTCTCTTTCGTCGGTTATTCGTGGTTGAGATATCCGAAATTACTGCGTCTAAAACACTCGAAATCGTACGTTCAACTCCGCAACAGAATGCGAGGAAGACGCACTCTCTTGTTTGAGACGGGACCTGTCAAGTCGCTCCCCTTAAAAACTTTCAAATTTAAAGAATAAATTTGTTAAATGTGGACAGAAAGTTGTTTCCTATCCAAGAAATGTCCAGTAGAAAACCACAAAGCTAATTAGCTTCTTTTGTGAAGGTATTGCTGAAATGGTATTACAGGTGGAGGAGAGCTTGTGCTCCTCCATAATTATTTGCGTTGTTAATTAAGAATAATAACGTGGAAATTAAATACAGGATGGGTTATCAATGACTCCAGTTCAGGAAGTGACAATTGAAACAGTAATCGAGTTGGTGCACCGTCTTATACATACACATACGTAAATATTGTTTCGAATAGATTTCTACCCTTAGCGACCGAGCTGCCAACCAGGTGATGATTGCTGTTGGAGTCGCGCATTGCAGTATGACCATTTCCAGAAGGGATTGTTAACTGGTAGCTGTGCTCCGCTTGCAGAGTTAGGAAGTTGTTCGAGAGGAACAATTTTTTTTTCTGCGTGTGATGTCTTCTAATCTTCTTTTGGAATTTTTTAAATATCTGACCATCTCTAAAAATTTATATTTTTTATTTTTTGTTTACACCTTCCCCAATGAAGAAAGCACCATTTATTACACTTAATGCGAAACCGTCAGTGATGGCTACTTTTTCTGACAGATCATGGCAAAGTCAAAAGTTACCCAAAAAGTCCTTACTTCATTTTAATTAAAAGTTCCAGTCATGGAGCATGAACATATGAGTATTGCTCTCACTCTTTTCAAAGGCCATTCTTTCACAGGATGAACTAGCCATTCGGGGCCTTTCCACCAAAGATGGTGATTCAGCAGTTCTGACGGTAATATTCCCCTTGATGCACGATCCGCTGGGTTCTGCTCAGAATGTATATGAAACCATTGCCTCGGAGGAATTACATTTGTGATATCTATCGGCTACCATATTCCCCACAAATGTCTTCCAAACCGGCGATGGATCAGCTGTTAACCAGGCAAGGGTGATAGTTGAATCAGAAAAGGCAAAAGTTGTGTTCTTATCTATATTGGGAAAAAGAGGCTGAATAGACCTAATAACCTTGGCTAGTAAATGTGCGACACATAGCTCCAAGTGGGGTACTATCACAGGTTGAATTGGAGATACGCGTGATTTACATGTGATCAGGTGTACTGAGTTCCCATTTTCGGTCTTTGATACAAAGTAGACTACACATGCGTATGCTTTTTCTGAAGCATCGGCAAAACCAATTAAATTGCAATCATCGTTATTTACTGGGACATAGCTAGGAATCAGAATGTTTTTAATTATTGGAAGTTCTTTTTGAAAATTATTCCAACGCCGACCTGTGCTTTCAGGTAGCGATTCATCCCAATCATTTTTGGCCTGACACACTTCTCGGAAAATTATTCTTGAATATACTACAGTTGGTGATAACCACCCCATAGGATCGAAAACACGGGAAATATGAGATAGCAACTCTCTTTTAGTTGTGGCTACACTTGGGCAAGAAAAGGAATAGTAGAAATGATCGGTCGCAGGTGTCCAACATAACCCCAGGAATTTAAGTGATTGATTTTCTGGCTCTATGTCGAGCTTAAGAGTTCGAGATGGGGGTAGACGATGTTCGTCCGGTATACCATTGAGAACTGTTGGATGGTTAGATGCCCACTTCCTCAGTTCAAGTTTTGACTCACTTAGAGCTCGTGGACCTTTTCCGTTAATTCACTACCATTCATTCATTCTGACCTGTATGTCCAACTAATCTGTATTTTTACTAAGGGATTGACTACTTGATGTTATGTAATTTTGAGATGCGAGCTTGCGAGCATCCAGACCACCAAACTATACACATCATTCAGACCTACATGTCCAACTAATCTGAATTTTTACTAAGGGATTGACTACTTGATGTAATGTATTTTTTAGATGCGAGCTTGCGAGCATCCAGGCCACCAAACTATACACAGCATTCTGATCTATTTTACCACAATGGACGTAAAAATGATTGGGGAACAGTTTTTAGAACAATAGAATATATATCAAGTGGTAGTGAATTAACGGAAACCAATAAAAGGGGTGGTAGTGAATTAACGGAAAAGAACCGAGCTCGTATCAACTGATCTCTAATTTTTATGGTATCTGAAATTGTGTTGGCACCACCATTGAGATCATCAACATAAATTCGATTGTGGAGTATAGAAGCGACTTCTGGACATTTATGCGCGTTCAAGTTACCTATCTCTTTCATCACACGGTTGGCGAGCCATGGTGCAGCTGCAGTGCCGTATGTCACAGTTGTCATGCGAAAATCCTTGATCGGTTTGTTCGGTGAAAATCGCCACACAATGCAAATCTCTATCTTCCTCGCGGTGCTCTATTTGCCGAAACATCGGCGGTAAAAACATATTTATCTTGTCTAAATCTCGAGATTACGTCCGGAAGGTTTATCTGTAGTTTCTGACCGGTGAGCAGTGTGTCGTTCAAGGAAAACTTTGAAGACGTTTTTTGTGAAGCGTAAAACACTACTCTAATTTTGTCTGGTGGATCATCAGGCCGGTGAACACAATGGTGAGGCATATAATAGGTTAACTGACATTGAGTTGGGGTTTGGCAAAGTTCCATGTGACTGATTCTTCTCATTCTTCTCGGTATTGAGGCTGGGGGGGGGGGGGGGGGGGGGGTAGGCCGTATTGAAGGCTATTGGAGCTCCTACTTGCAGGATCTGGCGCGGCGGGCTGTTGAGGGGCCTGATGGCTTGGAAGACAAGGTTGCAGCCTATATACAGAGAATTTTCTCGCAGGTAGTGGAAGCGACTGTGGTGGGGCATCAGGGAGGGATTCCTCCTACATTGGTGCCTCCTGGAGGTCGATGAGTAGCAAAACAAGAAAGAAGGCAGGAATGTCATGGGTCCAGAAGTTGAGGAGGAAGCATTCGGCTCATGTCACTGCGGAGGTACTGGAAGGAGATGGTGATGAAGAAGTCTTACCCCCTCTCTGGACTTTGTGAACTATTGGGAGTCACTCTTGAGTGCTCCCAGCCACAACCTTGGTGAGCCGGTGGTGCCCCAACTTCCACCAGGGATTCCTTGCACAGTGTTATGTGCACGCCAGAGCTTGATGAGGCGGCATGTAAGTGCCGCGTCAAAAACTCCATGTCTGCTGGACCTGATGGTGTTTCCGCCTGACGCTGGAACAAAGTATTAAAGACAGCTATGCTGCTCATGCTCAACCTGCTGCTTCTATCGGGAAGACCCCCCGAAAGCGTTGGCTCGTGCTTGGAGAGTTTTCATCCCAAAAAAAGATGCACGTGGGCCAAGAGGCTACCGTCCGATATCTACACTCAATCAAAAACATCTCCATACACGCACTTAACTTATCACAAATATTGAAGTTGCTCCTTCCTGACTTTGAAGAAGGGGATATAACAGTAACAATTTGTTAACAAAGGTCTTGAATAATATATTTTATGTCAACGAATTTTTTAAACTAAACATACCAGGCAGAATTGCCCTAAAGCGCATATGACATCATATAACAAGGGCAAATATGTTTTCGTACAGTCCAGAAACACAGCAATTACTGAACTAAAAAATGAATTAATGTCTATTGGGATCTCAGTTTTGCGTGAATAACCTCCAAAAAACTGAACATCGAATTGAAGAGCTTCTGAGTCATAATGGGTGGTATTCTGGACCACTTGTGCAATAGCACGATTTTTAATTTTTCTCGGTTCCTACAGCCTAGTTTTTGGTTCAGCGTTTCGATTTGTCCCATAAGTGTTCAATTGGGTTGAGATTTGGTGACGGTGGCAGGGTTAAGTTGCTTTGGAGCACTATACAACAACGACTACTGAGCTCTATGGGAAGTGTGCTTAGAATCATTGTCTTGATGGAAGACAAAATTGGACTGATTTCTGTAATTATAGACAAATGTCTATCATCCATACATTTACATATCATCTACACATATATTGTTCTAGACCTTCAATTAATATGAGCGCTGAACGCAAAGAAAGAAAAGGCTCGAAATGGCAATAAATCCACCCGAGAGGGTAATACACCAGTAGGACTCCAAATTTGATTAACTGTGTAATTTACCTCTTCAGAAAAATACCTATGAATGGAATTCGCCCTCAAATAAAAATAATTGGAAACACAGGCAGTTTCCACTTGTTTCAGTTCTGAACTGACACGAACCGAAACATGAAACTACAGAATTGAAATATTGTTTTTCACAGGCGAACGAATTATCAGACTAACCGAGAAAGGACACTGGAAAACCAATTAATGTAAGTTGTGTAGCGGAATGTATTTACCTTTTTGATCTCTGAGGGGGTCGACGTTTTCTGAGTGGTAATATTCATAAGTGATGCCCATGTTTTCCTGCCTCGTATGGAGCTGGAACAGGAGCGATGCGGTATTTATTACATTTTTCTCACAATATTAGCTGTTAAATATTTAAAATATTGTAATGAATGCATGATTTTATCTAATTAGCGATATGTGTTATAATAAATATTAAATGGGATCCGATGAAAATACCTGTTCTGCATTTGTATTGAATCAATATATACTGTTTTAATTTACGTTGTCGCTTAGTTCAGTATATCATTATGCTAAAGCAATAATGAACCATGGGGATCGTTAGTCTCCATCGCCTCATCAACAGGAAATTTCGGTTTAAATACGATTAATCAAGACATTTTATTTAGAGTATTTGTAAAGGGATTTTGAGTATTGGTAACAAACACCTTACGTACATTTCATCCATTTAAAGGCTATCTAGGACTCTTTCGATCGTTTTACATCGTTCTGTGCTTCGTGAACATTTCAAGGTGCATTTGGGGTGACTTTGGTTCGATGATCACAGAATCCGAAATTAGTAGAGGTGGAGGATCGTGAAAGCTCCTCAAATACCTTATAGTGTGTAAAATGTAGCTATCAAGAAATTCCCTTCCTTGTTAGCTCGACGTTGAGATATCCCTAATTATCGCCTATCAAAGTACCTACAAGAGCATGTTCCGGAATGGATCGCTCGTTAGAGACAGGAACCGTTTATTGTATTGAAACTAAGCCCCGAAACTGGACACTTTAATTTCATTTCAGGAGGTTAGAATGCTTTTCAATAGGTTCAGTTTAGGTTCTGAAAACCACTCGCGGGGTGATGAGTGGTTTTGTTGAAAAGTCCTTCAAGAAAAATGTTATAAGCCAGGATTTATTTCAAACTTGAGTTTCTTGAAAAGGATAGCTATGATACCGGCAAATTAGGATGAATTCTATTCATTTCCCGTCCCCCATTGCTTCTGTCACAATAAAAAATAACGTTCCCAAGAACCATTCTCAGTTCTTTCCAAGTTAACGGAAAACGAGTCGAATGATAACTTGTGACATTAAACCGGTAGCAAATAACGATGTTTATTTGAAAACTTTATCAGTGATAATAATTTAATATTGAATTGAATTAAATGAAACTTCCATTGGATTGTGATTATTCGGATCAGTGAAATTCCAATGCTCATTAGCATATTTCACTTTTGCCTCTCTACGTAGGCCATTGGCGAGATATTATGATACTTTGCAGCGTAATATACTTTTGCCTGAACTTTTTCCTAGATGTTACTTTCTTTTCAGTTGGTCTGATTAGCACCTTCAAGTTGCAGAGATGGAAAAGAAACTTTTCAAGACTTTTAATCTTCCTCATCGACCGTGTTATTTATGAAATACTCCTAGCCCCATATAAATACATGTACAGGATGTCGAATGTCATCAACTCCCTCAAAATATGTTCTATTTTGTGTTTCTTTTTTTCATAACACTAAGGTACTACAGAATTAGAAACCAAAATAACTAATAATTCAGAGCCTCCCCCCCCCTCCCCTTTTTTTTCAATTTCCCTCGTAGGATGAGATTTATTATTATTATAGGCATTAGCAGTAGGTTATATAGCCATAATAATATTTTGCATTAATATTTTTATATATATATATATATATATATATATATATATATATATAAATATATATATATATATATTTATATATATAACAGGCTTCAGCATGTTCAAATATGATTATTTACATTGATATTTTTCGTAGACAGTAAGTAAGTATGATTTATAGGTAATTTCACCATTGGTAAAAGTTAATTGAGCATTTCGTCTTTTTCTAAATAGAACAGAGAGCACATCATTATTAAATATTATAGGTTACTGCATGGATCACCTCACCTGTTGCACTCTTGTTCATTTTGTAGCCTAATCTATGCAAGTAGAAATCACATTTTCCATGATCAGTCCTCATCCTCGTGATTACTAGTAGAAAGTGTAGTAGAAAATGAAACTATTGAAATATCTCCAAAGCATTTCAAATCAAAATTTTTGAATATTGGTTTTCATTGAAACCCGTTTTGAGGCATTCAAAAGCCGGGAGAGATTATCGCATTATCGCGAATCCAATTTCTTGTAAGCCGTAGTAGGCGTTATCCCCTCGTGACACATCATATTGAAACACCCTTTTTCCATCCCACCTGCACACCTTCATTGTTGAAGGTGCTTAATAAAGGTTGGTAAACCTCATTGTTGATCATACAAAACCACTGCACGACGCCTAAGCAATATAGCTGCTCAGGACTCAGATCATTTCATTAATTAAAAGTCCATTTGATTCTCTAAATACAGTATTCTTTCTTAAAATCACTAACCGTATCCAAACCCATGATGCTTTTCTCCGAAACTACTGGACCAAACTCGGTTCAAGAATCACACATCAGCTGGGGATGTGCCTTTAATCTCAACGTTACTTTGGATCAACCCCAAGAAGTGAAATGTAAGGGATGAAATGTAAACCAATCAAGATCTGGAAAACCTTTGAAATAAAAGGGTATTTTTTTCTTTGGAGTTCGACAGAACTCGGTTCAATGAATCCATTGAGACCAGCCGGAACATTTTGCAGCCAACCGTTCGCATTCCAGTAGGGTTCAATTGTATGAAGGGGAAAAATCGTCAGAATCTGAATCACAAAATGACTTTGACATGCAGGATTATACTGAACTTCTGCTAATCCAGCTTGAAGTTATTCGGTTTTCTAGTAACTTAAAACTGTCTATAGACGAGTGATGCCTGACTTATATGCAGACCAGTGATCTGCGAAGATAAGCTATTATAATACAAAAATTATAAACCTTTGTGTTATAATATGCAGTTTTTTTAAATATGTTCATACTATATTCTTGAATACCTCTAAAAAGTTCCAATATAGCATGATCGTATGAGCGAATTATTGTTAAAACTAGTATTATATTTATATTTAGGGTTGGTAGGCTTTCAGGTTTTCACCGTAGGGTTTCGGAGGGTGAGATTAAGCAGCTTCAGCTTTTTTTTGTAGAGTTTAATGTTCAGCTTAGCGCTTTCGCCCATAAGGCCTCGTCAGAGCTTTTTTATGAGTCAAAGTGATTATTGCTGCTGGGGGGACCCATCCTCTTATCATATCGGTAGGTATACCTCGTCATAGTATTGAAGGCAAAGGAGGGGTAATTATGTTTTAAAACTTGTGAGATATACGTAAAAACGTATACATAAAAAAGCTCTGACGAGGCCTTATGGGCGAAAGCGCTAAGCTGAACATTAAACTATTTAAAAAAAGAAGAAAAAAAAAAAAAAAAGAAAAGAAGCTGCTTAATCTTACCCTCCGAAACCCTAAGGTATTATATTTATTGTATTGTTTTGAAATTAGAGCACTTTGGAGTGAAAAGAAATGGTTATCTACAGATTTTATGGCAAAAACACTTATCCTAAATAATAGTCTGCTGATCAATGAAAGACTTAAGATTTTTAGCTTTTTTGAAGTTTTTACCGATTTTTGGGACGTCCTTTTGAAGCTAGATCATATAGGCACGACGTGTACTCAATGCACGTGTACGCGACGTATGTCAATTGACGGACTAGACGACGGAGTGAGTTGAGGGAGAGGTGCCATTTCAACCTCTGCCTTGTGTCGCCTAAAGTCATCCGGGTATGCATCATTACTGGACAGTGATAACCTTTATAACTGGTAACCTTTATTATAGGAAACGAACGTAAAGCAATCCAGATGGTCTCATTCCATTTATTGAACCTCTTTTTCCATAAATCAATTTAAAAAATAACCTTTTATTTCGAAGGTTTTCGAGATATCGAATTTTTAATATTTCAACCCTTAAATACTGCCCTTAAGGGTTGATCTAGAGTGGTCACATGTTCCTGTCACATCCTTGGTTGATGTATGATTTTTTAGCCAAATTTAATAAAGTTTGGTTGCGTAGTTTCAGAGAAAAGCTTCGGACGGCGCGGCGCAGTGTTTCAAATCGAAAATTTAGGTGGGGGTAAGAAAAAAATCAACTGTTTAATGCAATAAAATTCTTTTTGCTGTATAATGTTGATCTCAGATAACCTTGGGACTCAGTTTGAGTGCCCTTTAATCGCTCGTCGATTTTCTTGATCCATCAGTTACGTGCAAAGTCGTGCTTTGACACGTCATTTTTTGTCCTCTCTTCTGAGGGTTTTATGAGTTGGGCGTTCGTTTTCTAATGGATAATTTGCCTTAAGGTAAGTACTTTTAAACTTTAGGTATGTGGCAATTTTTAATTGGTTAGCGAGATCAAACCTTCACCTTATGTACAGGAAGGCCAGTTCAATATTTTTGGTGTGCCATTGACGCCGAATTTATTTCTTCACAACATTGCTGTTGGACGAAAACTTTAGAATGCTTCAAATAGTGGTTAAATTGAAAAATATGTTGAAATACGAGGTTTTCTAGTTAGGTTACAAACATATTGGTAAGTAATGTATGCATTACAGAGACCTCCCTATGAATGAATTTTATATAATTTTTGTGAGAGTTGAAATCAGAGAAAAAACAAAAATGTAATGATTGCTTGGATTTAACCCCCCCCCCCCCCCCCCCTCATTAACACCCTCCATCGACAACGAACTCCTATCATCAGCATGAAATTTGAAACTCTTGACATAGTTTCCAAAGCTAGACCATATTGATAATTTAATTTAAAAGATGATCACGAAAATCTGACGGTGTTAGTTAAAACATCATGATTTATAACTATTGCCCCCTCCATTCACCCCCTTTTATAATTATATTCGAAATTTCTAATATGCGATTCAAAACTAAACCCAATTCATAGTTGAACAAAGAAAGAATCACGAAAATCGGACGAGAATTGTTGAAACACCACGATTTATCAGTATTACCCATTCCATTCACCCCCTCCCATGATGAAATTCAAAACTCCTAACATACGTTTCAAAACTATATCGAATTCTTGGATGGAACAAAATAAGAATCACGAAAATGGGTCGAGATTTGTAGCTTGGGCAGCGCCTGAAAAAATATGTAATTATCCCCTCCACGTCGGCAGTAAATCGGAATATCCCCAGATTTGTTGCGAAACTAGACGAAAATCGGAATCGAACAAAAATAGAATCTCGAAATTCGGCTATGAATTGTGGTCTGGGCCGCGTCGACAAAATTTGTCACACACACACACACACACACACTTTTTTATTTATTTATTTTTTTTTTAGAAACCTCCCCTCAAAGACGGAGGGGCACGCCATTAAGGAAAAGAAAAGAAAAAACTAAATTAAAAGTGGGGAGGACACCCAGGTTTACCCGACGCCGGCCCTAGGGATTAGGGAAAATGAGAAAGATGGAGGAGGGAGAGAGGGATGAAAGGAAGTGCCCCTATAGAATGACTACCAATTAAGGTAAGAGCCCCGAAGGATGCGGGTGGTGATACCACGGAGCACTCCTGCCGAGATGCCCAACTCGAGAAGCTCCGTGGCACTTTTCCCGCACCACACCCCGCGCCATGAGACGGTCGAGGCCATGACCTTGATGTTATTAGGCGCCACTCCTTTTAGCTCAGATTTAGCGCTTGTCGCAGATCACTTCTATCATATTTACTCACACACACACACACACACTTTTTTTTTTTTTTTTTTTAAAGAAACCACCCCTCAAGGACGGAGGGGGCACGCCATTAAATTGAAAAATAAACAAAATAAAAAAAAGGGGAGGACGCCCAGGTTTACCCGACATCGGCTCTAGGGATAAGGGAAGTTGTAGGACGAGGAGGAAGAATGGGATGAAAGGATGTGCCCCTATAAAATGACCACCAGTTCAAGCAAGAACCCCTCAGGACGTGGGTGGTGATACCACGGAGTGCTCCTGCCGAGATGCCCAACTCGAGTAACTCCGTGGCACTTTTCCCACACCACACTCCGCGCCATGACACGGTCGCGGCAATGACCTTGATGTTATTAGGTGCCACTCCTTTTAGCTCAGATATTGCTTGGCGCAGATAATTTCTATCATATTCACTTTTCTTAGCCCGCCAGGTCTGCTCCATGTCCACGCTGCCACTGAAAACCTGGACATCCAGGGTTATGGCCGACCCATCGGGCTTGATCGCAACGATATCCGGCTTCTTGCCCCGGTCACTCAGCATTTGGTATAGTCTCTCCCTGTCGACATCCCAACCGCGAGATGACAAAGCACCTGCTATCTGCTTGGCAACTGCATCGTGACATAAAATGCGGCCACCGTGAGTACGAGGACACTGCTGCACCACATGATATAGATTCTCATTTTTACCCCGACAGGCATGGCAAAGGGTGTCAACTGTTCCGCCACTACTTCTCGAACACCTCACTGAGGTGGCTAGGGTAGCCACCCGGACGAAGTGAAAATGGCGATAGTCGCGGGCCCCAATGCCCTCTGAAGCCCATTCCACCCACTGGGTAGAAATGGGGGATTCAGAGCACTGTCGGAGTTCTTCACCATCTACTGACTCATGCAGTGCAGCAGCGAACTCAGCAGATGAGCTGGATTTTGAAGCAGTTGGTGTTGCTCGATCGCACCACAACAACTGCTGCCGAAAAAGTCCAGGTCAGAAGCAGTGCCGGCGACCTCCCAGCTCGAGCAAGATGGGATGCTGGCTGAAAGAGAGATAATACCGAGCCCACCGGCCTTGACCGGTGAGTGGATGTAAGCACTTGGGACACCAGGTGGAAAGCCTAGCCAAGAGCGCACAGCAGAGCGAACTTCACGATCTAACTCAAGTAGCCTCCCCATAGTAAGCCTGCCAAAGACTAAACCATAGGTTAGCTTTGGCAGTAAGTACGTGTGAAGGAGGCGCAGCTTCTGCTGTGGCTTCAATGGACTTAGTGACACGAGCTAATGATCCACTAAGGTACACACGGCTTGCGACAATGGTTGCAACACCCATGAAGTCGACTCCAAGGTACCGCCAGACCTTCAGCACGGATCGGGCAGGGATAGAAGTTTGTCCTAAGACAAAACACTCCTCATCCACCACCTTCACCTTATGCTGGTGAACGGATGGGACCAAGGAGACCAACCCACACTTAGCTGGGTTTACCACCAAACCACACCTGGCTAGCTGCTCAGCAAATGCGTTGAGGGAGATCTGCAAGCCCTCAAGGGTTTCTGCGAGCAGGATGACATCATCAGCAAAAGCCAATGGACCTACTCGCACCCCAGGGGCGAGATCAAACCCTACTTCAGCTGGCAGCTTTCCCAAGGCGGTATCCACTACCAGGTTAAAGACGAGTGGCAACAGAGGATCCCCCTGGCATCCCCGCGCCCAATAACAACATCCCCTGACATCTCACCTCATGCCTTGAAGACCGTCTCGCCTTCGTGGTACAGGCAGGCAACATACTCAATCAGACTTGCGACGTCCAGAACGGCAAGATGGAGCTGCCGTTTCTTGATACGGGCCAGCGAAATGACAGCTTGGAGAACTGTTAGATTCTCCGCTGTTGCATCCGCTGGCAGAAATGCTCTCTTGACGTCACCTATGATACCAGTCAGTTGGAGGCAAGATGCCAGAACCTTTCGGAAGTGGCGGAAGACTACCGACGAAATGGAAATTGGACGGTAGCCTCCAGGCCCACTTCCCCCTTTCTTTGGGATGAAAATTGCCCGGGCACGGGTCAACGCTTTCGGGGGTCTTCCAGATAGTAGCAACAGGTTGAGGATGAGCAGTTTAACATTCTTTGGAGCTTTATTCCAGTGTCGGGCGGAAATACCATCGGGTCCAGCAGAAGTGGAGTTTTTGACACGGCACTTATGTGCCTCGTCATAAAGCACTGGTGTGCACATGATGATGCGCAAGGAGTCCCTGGTGGAAGCTGGGGGTACCACTGGCTCACCAGAGTTGTGGCTGGGAGCACTCATAAGTGGCTCCCAGTAGCCCACAAACTCCTGGAGGGGGGTTCATAACTTGTTCTTCCCCAGCTCCCTCCAGTACCTCTGCAGCTGCACGAGCCGGATGCTTCCTCCACAATCTCTGGAAACGCTGGTATTTCCGCCTCCTCGCTTGCTTAGCTGCTCTGCGACCTCCACGAGGCACCACATTAGGGGGAACTTCTCCCTGGTGCCTCGCCACGGTCGCTTCCTCAACCTGCGGGAAGATCCTCTGCACATAGGCCACGACCTCGTCCTCCAAGCCATTTGGCCCCTCAACAGCCCGCCTCGCCAGATCCTGCAGGTAGGCACTCTCATAACCAACAATATTGCCCACCTGCTCCCCGAGCCTCAATACTTCAGTCTTCAAGTCTGAAAGAAGACAGGAGGTCACGGGGGAGGATTGCTGAATGGCGGGCTGTTGTCCCACGTCTGCTGGAGATGCGGGAGAGGCCCCACTGCTATTTGCCAGGATTGCATTCTGGACAAGCTGCTTGTAGTGGGGCCTCAGGCGAAGAGATTGAATGGCAGAAAGCGTGCACATGGGAAAACAGGCTTGCAAGAAAACATTTATATTGCGTACCCCATTACGCACTGCTTCCGCCTCCTCTGCTGCCATTCACCGCAAATCCTCAGAAGCATACCTAGGCCGCTCTCGCTCTATATCAATTGCAGCGTTGGCCTGTACAGGATGCTTCTGGCAGACGTGGGCACTGAGGCCACGCTTGGAACTGAAGGCTCTCTCGCAATGGGCACACTGGTGGGCATTCGCCGGGGCAGTGGATGAGGAGGAGGGATAGGATGATGAGGAAGAAGAAGAGGGAGAGGAAGACCGACGCCCCTGCCTGGGGCGCCCCCGAGCGCCTCCCCTATGACCCCGCTGGTCAATGGGCGAGCGGGGGTTATGAGGCTCATTGTCTATTGGTTCCATAACGGGGGAGACGAAATTTAGAAGGGTCGGGAGACTCGTTGACACGAGCCTCCCCCCTAATCGCCATTGGGTCATTCTGCCACCCTCCAGTAAACTGGAGGGTGCCCGGGTTGCACAACGGGGACGTATGACCTTGACTTGGGTAGGGATATGAAGGAGCTCCGAAGAGATACAAACACCAACAGTTACCCTACCCCAGCAACCCAAACACACACACACACACACACACACACACACACACACACACACACACACACACACACACACACACACACACACACACACACACACACACACACACACAGACGCACGTACACACACACACACAGACATACACCTCTAGAATAAGAAGCCTTGCCCGTATGATCTAGCTTCTGAGGATCATAATAATTTAATAAATTTAAATAAATAATAGTTTAAAAAATAGTTTTTTCCACCTGAATTTGCGATTTGAACCACTATGCAGCGGACTGACGGATTATTTAAATACGTATACGTATCTTGAAACGTAAACCAACAAATTGTGTGGGTTAGTTAAAACATTATTTTTCTTGGTCGATTACAAAGGTTCATTATTGAAAAGAATAAACCAAAATCCGTTTTTTCGCCAAAAAATCAAGCATTTCAAAAGAGAGGATGGGTTCGTTGGACCTAAATTTTTGGTTAGCTGGGAAATGCACAACGACACCGGAAAAAAGTACTGAACAAGTCGGAGACGTGTCGTTAGGGTGTCGTTGAGGTGTTGGTGTCGTGCTGATGAAGGATCGTTTTAGTGATTATTACGCTGTTCAAACGTCTATTTAATTTTCCAACGACATGGGGTCGTTGCCGTGTCGTTAGGGTGTAGTAGTGTAGCTCGGACTTTAATGGTTGCTTAACTCTCCAGTAACCCACTAACGTTAGTTGCCAGGTGTGCCGACATGAAGTGGCCTATAGAGATGAAGAGGATCTGAGGGGCGTTGCTATACTTGGCTCCCTGGACCTGATGATTCTGTGGCACGTGGCAGCGCCCACCTACTCCAGTGATGAGGATACGTGGTGAGAGGTTAAACGCGCCTCCTTCAATGAAGGGGAGGCCGGAGCGGCTTCCTCCCCCGCATCAAGAGCCAAAGTGAAGGGTGAGGTAGCTCCAGGCTGTAGGCGACTTATATGGACCAAGATACTTCCAGATATTCAAGATCTTGGCCCCACCTATAAACATGTTTGTTCAATGCGTTTATTGAAATCCGCATGTCTTGAGGGTGTTCTTTAGGTAACGCCCTCACCCTTTTCAATACGAGATTTTTATCACCTCAAATCCCTGTTTTCTCTTTAATACTTTTTATCATCGTTATATTCCCAATTCTTCATCATGCACATTTGAAACATTTAGCACAATTTGCATTAATTAATTGTGATTTAAAAAAATTGGTGGAGGGGGGGGGGGGGCAGATTTGAAGTTTACGCTTAGTGAAAAAATGTAGTCTTGCTCCCTACAGGATTTTCCGGGAACATGAAAAATAATTGAGACCTGATTTTCAAATAAGAGTTTTACATGGCGCAAATACTGAACGTATTTTACTCATAAAGAATTTTTAAATATTATCAAGAAAGACATTCACGGGTGGCCCTTGTCATTTTGACATGCCTTCTTCTCTGAAACTCGCAGAGACGTGTGTGAAGAACGTGTGATGATCCCTCCTGCATGTATGTTGCGATTTATGGCGTGCCAAGTTGATTCAGTTATGTGGGTGTGCGCGAGGGTCTCCGGATTGAAGAAATTCACTGATTCACCGCCCTGTGAGCACAATGCATTTGTTACCACTGTATTTATTTTTTCAGCGGTTGCCACTGGTCAGGTACGATCGTTGTCCCTGGTTTCAACTGTTTGTGTATATTTGGGAGGAAGTTTCTTTGCGTCTCATTTGTTATCAACACAGTTTTCAAAACAGAAAATTTTCTTTTCCAGCCCGATTAACCCAAAAACACTACAACCCCCCCCCCCCCCTACTAATCCCCCTCTTCAACCCTTTTCTATCCCCCTCACTAATCATCCTCGATTGTACTGTCTCTTCCCTTGCTTGGTTTCATCGATTTCCAAAGTGGAGCTCGGACCACCGATTTGTTCAGCAACTCCTTGTTCAGACCAGCTCTCGTAAAACTCGCAGCAGTACGGAATCCAATCGACTGTTATTAGACGTCGTTCTCGACTCGTCTGAAGTCTCGAGCACAAGGACATCATAATTATTTATATTGTGACTGTAAAGGAAAACTACTGAATGACACATATGTATGGCGAAAACTTAGCCCCCTGAAAGCGGCAACGGTTTATTATGGGGGTTTACCCCTGTTTTATGGGACTAGAATCGGATGGACTTACTAACTTTGTTTCATGACATACCGGGAAGTTTGGAGTTTTCAAGATGAGTTCTTGGTCTTGAAACAACTGCACCGCACTTTACAAGACCACGTACCACTTCTTAGGTTGCTTTGCAAGACCACGTATCACTGTTCAACGGAAACATATTTATAATGGAGGTTTACCACTCTTTTATCACACTGGAGTTTGATGGACATAAAATGTCTTGGCAAAACCTCACGAACATGAGAAACCGTATAGTTCATGACGAGTCCTGAGTCTTGAACCGACTGCACCCACCGCCCTTGGATTGCTTTAGACTTCGTACCACTGTTCACTGGAAACAGATTTATCATGGGGGTTTACCCCTCTTATGTGGCACTTGAGTTCGATTAACTTACGAACATCTGGCAAAACTTTCATGACATAGTGGGTAGTTTGGGTGTTCATGATGAGTCCTATTTCTTTGAATAACTGTACTGCACTTGTGTTGCTTTGTACGACCACGTCAGAATGTTCAGTTGAAACAGATTTATCATGGGGGTTTACTCCTCTTTTATGGCACTGGTGTTCGATGGACTTACGAACATCTTGACGACACCTCATGACCATAGTTTCATGACATACCGCGTAGTTTTGAGTGTTAATGACGATTCCTTGGTCTTGAAACAAGAGCACTCTACTTGCGTCGCTTTTTAACATTGCGTACTACTGTTCCAGCTTCACCGAAAAACGTATACCGAACCCAACGAATTTCCCACGTAACCGTATTCGATAACATTTCTCGTTTTTTCCAATACCTATTGATAGAGCAGACGACGTTCTTGCGTCTCAACCCTTCCACTTTACCAAAGTTGATCAACTACCCAGTTGTTCAGGAACGAGGACCCAATGTCTCAACGAGACCAGCGGCGATAAAGTGATCGAACAACAAAGAAGCACTTTGATCGAAAGTTTAGAAGATGAAAAGCGATAGTTCCCGTGGGGGACAGGGCTAAAGTTTTCGACAGGACTTTAATGCAGCCCCCATTTTTTTTAAAATTATTCTTTTAACTGAAAAACTGTAGTGACGCTAGGTTTCCAAGATTCTCAGATTAGATCTCATTAATAAGCGTTTCTTAACGAGTCAAAACCACTCATCAAGTCTTCAAAAAGCTTTGCTTTTGCTGGTGAGATTTTGAAAACGATGTGCAGGACTAAAGTCCTTTTTAGACCTATCAAATGATTCGGTTTTATACAACAAAATCTTAATGCTGAAGCAAAGCAAATATTAATGAGGAGAATGTTGGCAGTGTGACAGATTATGTAAATATGCTGTGGTATATTCGCCACAGCATATTTACGCATTCTCTGATGGTAGTTATGTTATTTGATCAGTAAATTTGGTGGTCTGTATTCAGTCAAGTTGAAAACCTATGTAATTTCGCAGCTCTAAGAAGTAACTACATGCTCACGTTCCGCTGGTTAGAATATACTTGGATGGACTGGGAGCCTCCGCACCTGCACACATTGGGAAAAAAAAAAAAAAAAAAAAAAAAAAAAAAAAAATAATAAAAAAAAAAAAATAAAAAAATAAATAAATAAAATAGTTTCTTGTTGTATATTTAGTTTAGTTAGGAAAGAGTCAGGACGAACAATCGTTGCATTCATTTAATTCGCAGCTTTTTGTCCAGTACCTCTCCGACTTGCTAAAGACGTGTACTCGTTGCCAGGAGGTATGTGAACGTGAATATTATTATTTTTCTTCAAACTCCTTAGACGATTTTTTGAGGTCCACTGGGGGATTGGAAACTAATTTTTGTGTTTACAATTTAGATTTTAAAAAGTATAAAAATCTGTGAAGCCGAACAGATCCGGCTAAAATCTGGTATGACCTTGTTCAGGCAGGCTTACGGTTTAGAAAGAAATAATGAAACCAAGATCTAACTTGCCCTTCTTCCTCCTTCTCTCTCCAGCTAGATAATGGGAATTCCTTGCATTTTATTTCATTTTATTATGTCAATTTTTCTGTTACTATTCTTCTGGTTTCTTTTGCTTTATCTAATAATAAACCATTATTGCACTATAATATCTCATACAAATATATTTCTCTGATATTATTTTCATCTTCCTTAATCTTCAATATTTATGTGAAATAAACGTGATATTTTACTTTTTTCTTCCATTCTAAGCATTCTTATTATGAGGGAACCCAATCTTGTCTGCTGTTAAGTAAATTTAGTGCACCCATTTCGAGGTGCATTTCGATTTATGTTTTTTAAGCTATTTTATTAAGCTGTGCATTTTCATACTAATAGCAAAAACTTTTTAGTGAAATTTTGTAGAAAATGAAGGTCTTTTAATGGCTCCAAAAATTTTAAAATGAACATTTTCAAAAAGTTCCATAATTGAAATCCGTCTTGAGACATTCTGAATTGAATCTTTGAGTTTAACGTTTATAAATATATATATGTCAAAGCAGACGATCAAGTATTCCAAATGAAAGGAGGCGTTCGTTGGCCAAAACTTTTTGAGCACAATAAATTGGTCAAATTTCAAAAATGTGCTAAAAAACGGCAGGAAACGGGCTAAAAACTACTAAAAATTGTTGAATTTATATTTCTTAAGCATAACTTTAGTCAAAAGTTCATCAAAAATTAACTAAAGAATCCATTCATAGGGAGGTCCCTGTAATGCATGCATTAATTACCAATTTGTTTCGGTAGTAGGTTACTTCTATGTACCTACTAAGCTCTGACGTTTGAGTGGTTTTGAAAAGCTAAACTCAACTTTCCAGAAAGTAAGGATGGAGGCATATACATTTCTATTGTCTATAAATAATGTAGATACATACTGTATAGATGAAAAATTAAAGTAATTGGAAATTCTCTAGGACACGTTTTAGGTAAGAAGGAACTGCACTAGAAAGAACTAACTGCACACAAGACACGTTTTAGAACACCTCAACTGAAACGGAAACCAAAGGCGACCTCCAATTTACGGGATCTTCTCTGGCGATCCAATTCACGGGAATTTTTAAATTCTTAGATGCAAATGGTGCACGAGGAAGTTGGTTTTATTCAATAATAGATACTGAAAGTGACAGCGCAAGATAGTGATTTTTGAGAAGATCCTTTTATTTAATACTTAGCTCCATAAAAATTAAAGTCGTTGGACTTGAGGGCAGGGGAAGCCTCTTGTATTGTTCTTGGTAAAAATCTAGACGATAAGTTGGTCGGCTGCGCAGTGTCGTTGTTTCTCAGAACGTCTTTATAAACAATGTTGAAAACCCTTTTTTACGAGCCATTATTCACGATTTGGACGAAATAATAAAAAGTTGTTAGAGCTGCCATTATTAGCGATATAAAGCCACAAGCGAGTTTTGCTCACAAGTCTACCTACAGGTAACGGAAACACTGTTTTCACTTCCGAGAGATTTAAAAAAAAAAAAAAAAAAAAAAAAAAAAAAAAAAAAAAAAAAAAACCGGCCCTTCGGGCCTCGCAAGGGGCTCCGCCCCTTGACGGCGCCAGGGGGGCTTCGCCTCCCTGGACCCCCCCGGATGTTATTACTTTGAGCCTGACTGCTAAAATGTAAAAAACATGGAATCATGTTTTAGCTCCTTGCTCTCACTTTATTACAGAAATGATCACGACGATTGAGCTCTTGCTTCCTATAGTGTAAAGTATAGAAATTACCTATTAAAATGATTTAACCACCGCTTCACAAATCAAACCGTTCTCGCAATATTCGGATCACCTGCTATGAATCACATAATCGAAACACCAGCTCAATGAAATCATCAGAAATTAACAAGCGGTTGCAATCATGTTCACAATATCAATAATTGAGAATGATCACCTGTGTGTAAACAATTATTCATATAACCATGCTCATAACTCAGCTTGTTGGCCACGCACTTCGCAGTAGTTAATATAGTATGGTTGGATAAATCGAGAGCTTTCGAACGAATGGTCAACGAATTTTGTGGGATGAAAAACGACGAAGTATCATATCCCTAGCAACGACTCGGTTGTAAGCGGAAATCATCACAATTATTGGCGCTACTTTCATCTCACTTTTCGGCGGGGGATCCATCGCTAAAACATGATTCAATGTTAAAAAAGTCTCTCCAAATTTAAATTTTAACACAGAATGTGTTTTAGCCATGGACTAACTAGCCGAAAATGGAACGCGGGATGGTAACGAAATGTGTGACGGATGATTTTCACGTACAACCGAGTCGTTGCTAGGGAAATGGTACTTCGTCGTTGACCATTCGTTCGAAAGCTCTCGATTTATCCAACAATATTATGTTAACTACTGCGAAGTGCGTGTCCAACAAACTGAGTTATGAGCATGGTTATATAAATAATTGTTTACACACAGGTGATCATTCTCAATAATTGATATTGTGAACATGATTGCAACCGCTTGTTAATTTCTGATGATTTCATTGAGCTTGTGTTTCGATGATTTGATTCATAGCAGGTGATCTGATTATTACGAAAACGGTTTGATTTGTGAAGCGGAGGTTAAATAATTTGAATAGGTAATTTCTATACTTTACACTCTAGGAAGCTGTAATTTCGTTTGTAGCCTCTTTAGGACATTTACTTGACGATGCTCAGGGTCCGGATCAGATGTGTGGCTCTTAAAGCTAATTTCTATGCTTTACACTCTAGGAAGCTGTAATTTCGTATGTAGCCTCTTTTGGACATTTACTTGACGATGCTCAGGGTCCGGATCAGATGTGTGGCTCTTAAAGCTAATTTCTATGCTTTACACTCTAGGAAGCTGTAATTTCGTATGTAGCCTCCTCAGGACATTTACTTGACGATGTCCAGGGTCCGGATCAGATGAGTGGCTTTTAAAGCTAATTTCTATACTTTACACTCTAGGAAGCTGTAATTTCGTATGTAGCCTCTTTAGGACATTTACTTGATAAATCGCTCTTGATTTATCACGAATTTATTTCGTATTTTTTTTCGTAGTTTCATACTATAACTATATAAATTGATGTTATAAATGAATAGTAAACAATGACGCTTGTTTGGTTGTCACTTGGTTGCGCGACAACGCAAACACATTCTGTGTTTCAATAATTTCGTCCGAAGTATGTAAATAGAGGTAACCGGGGGTCCAGGGGGCTTGCCCCCTGGCGAGGCGCGGAGCGCCGAGTTTTACACCCATTTTACGTTTTAGACCGTTCTGAAAAACTTTCGTTCCGTGTGTGTGTGTGTCTTTCTGTCTGTCTGTTCGTGTGACCATACATTCTCGTAACACAAGCTTAATTTCCACAATTTTCAACCGATTTTGACGAAATTCTCGGGGATTGTGCGGGTTAAGATGGAGATGAACCCCTATCAGTTTCATTGATCCCAAATCAATAGTCCACTCTCCACATGCGCAAACGTAAATTCAATTGAGCATACTTTTCTGAAGACCTAATGAAGACGATTTGAGCATCCCATATTAATTTCAACATTATTATATCATTAAAAGTCCCTGCGTATGCGAAAATGTGAAACCCTTGTAACAAGCTTAATTTCCATAGTTTTCATCCAATTTTAATGCAATTTTCAGGGAATATGCGGGTTAGGTTGAAATTGGTCCAGTATTAGTTCATTGCTCCCAAATCCTACTTCACTTAGTGTATGCGAAAACGTAACTTCCATCAAGCGTCATTTTATCACAACCTAGTCGTCCGATGTCGCTCAAATTTGGAGAATAGTTGGGAGAAGTAGATTTGATCAACCCATATCAATTTATTAGAACATGATTATTTATTAGTAGCTGCTGTGCATGCGTGAATGTGTGATCCTTGTACCAAGCTTAATTTCCACCGTTTTCATTTGATTTCGATGAAATGTTCAGTGAATATGCGGGCTAGGCTATAGATGGTGCCCAACCAGTTTCATTATTCTCAAATAATTACTTCATTTTCCACATGCGCAAACGTAAATTACTTTAAGCATCGTTTTTTCGTTTCCGAATTGACCAATTTTGACGTTTTACGCTACCTACATCTTGATTTACGATTTTCCGCTTTGGAATTTTTTAAAATCATCTACCTATATGCCGCACCCAACTTGACAGACGTTTTATATAGGATCCACCTGTCTAGGATTCCGCCTTTATATGCAGTTCGTCGTTGTAACCAATGTCATTATAAACTATTTCCACTGTATATCAAGTCCAGTTTAGACGAAGCGCACTTATTCGCGCACCCACTCGCACACCGAACTTCGGCATCCCCTGAAAGAAGTTCTCTTCTTTGCCTCCATGTTTACACGACTCGCATTTTCCCCACCTTCCTTTCCCCACCCGCATTTCCCCACATTCTCGCTCGCACTCGCAGTCTTGCGCGGGAGTTTTGTAAAAACGACTCGCCGGACTCACTCTGAGTTCCACTCGGTTTGAGTGGCCTAATGGTAAGGGGGGCGCACAATGGAAAATATGAGCCATTTAGGTGGACAAAATGAAGGATTTATTCCTTTTTTCCAAGCACTTGTTTAATTTATTGGTATCGAATTGAAGAAACTCCTTATTTTGATATACGACCTCTCCGTAACTGAAGGTTCGACCCAGAAAAATTACGTTTTCCCCTTATGCTAACATGTCAATTTCTTTTCATTCTATCAACTTTCAAAGTCAATAAACAGTAATTAAATTTTTTTCGCATCGATATCAGTCACCCTTCAATAGTTCCTAGAAATAATGAATGACCGCCAGACATATTTCAATTAATTCCATTCATAAGAATTGTGAGAATATTGTGTTAAGAATTCGTTCAAATATAGAAAAGACCCCAAGCCCAAGCTGATTCTTGCGTATTTTTGTTCAAAATTTCGATGTGATGCAATTTTATGAGTTTCACGAGATTTCGATTATTTTCTGAAACGATTTTAAGATGTTCGAAATGAGATTTCCACAAAAAACGGCGGCAATGGAGCAAGACTGACGAGAATGCTTGCCTCTTAGACCATTTAGTGGAAAGGATGGATAAATGGTCAAGTTGGGAGATAATTCGGTGCCTTTTGAATCAAATTTCACAAATTTTGCATAAATATCTGGAAAATGAGAAAGTTCAACTGGAAAGAAGAGGTATCCTTGAAAAATCATTCCTCGTAGCCAGCGAGTGAAGACTTCTCATTTTCATTCACAGACAAACTAGACATTGAGACTAAAGCAGTCAGTATGACCACATCACCGAATTTCCGCAATTTCAGAATTTATACCTATTTAAGTCGGCTTTTTTTTTAAATGTGAGCACTGTGTGCACGGAAATTGTTTAAGTACTGTCAATACTGCTCGGTCGCCGCCGAAGATTGCTGATGACCCCGCCTTTTATCAACTTAGTACAGTGTTGCTCTAAGTATAACCGTCTACTGATACCTGCGACCTGGCCTCGCTCTATGATGGTTCCCATTTCAAACTATCACTATCATTCAATAAACCATAAATCGGTTCGAAATTATTAGACTTGAAATTTTTAGGTTTACTAGTTATGAAATTCGAATTTGTAGGTGCGTAGGCGGTCGCCACCTAGTCTGTATTGTTGTCCGTTTTACCGTGCATCCTATTGCTCTTCCTTTTCATTGATGATTTCCGCGTTTTATCCAGTACTTAGTGGATCAATTAGTTCTTCCGTCCGATCTTTGGAAGGCCCTAAACTTTGCTAATTGAAAGTACGGTAGTAGGAACATATGTATTGTGCCGTTCTAGTTCAAATATAAATGTAAAGTCGTTCCAGTACTCGGTGTCCGCCATTCGTACTTTCCTGAACCCAATCTGAATAGAAATGGGTAGGACAAGAAGAAAGTATTTTGCGATCAGTGCGTGCGTAAATATATGCGTTAAAAAAAAAAAAAAAAAAAAAAAAAAAAAAAAAAAAAAAAATCTCTACATGAAAGATATTCCACTACACAAACAAGTTTTAACATTTTGGAACAAATTTTGGCAGTTTTAATAAATTTTTAGTGCATTTTAATGAAGTTCAAGTCCATTTTTCAACAACATTTTGTGCGAAACTTCTGAAAGTTCAGATTTATAGAGGAACTTATTCTGCTGAACAATATACATCATAATATTATAAGCAGTTAATTTAAATATTTGTAGCAGTTTTGTTTTTTTACCATGTATATAACATTAAAATATTTTCTTTTGTTCCCGTGGTATTACCGTGCTGCTTCCTCACTCAAAACTTAATGACTTGGCGCGATGTTTATAATTGACACAAAAGTTGATTATCTACTAGTTTTTATGTTCGAGAAACTCAATAAATATCAATTTAAACCTCTAATACTCGAAAAACATTATTTTCCGTTGCTGGAAAACTTTAAAAATCAATAACATTCTTAGTTCACAATGTATTTTGCTTCTTGCGGTAATCAACAGACGCGAAATTTAATTTTCAACTACTTTGCTTTTGTAAAAAAATTTGTTGAATGGTTTTAGAGGGTTAGATTTTGGGAAATATACACAAAAAAAATCAATAAATAAAAAAAAAAAAATAAAATAATAACAATAATAAAAATTATAATAATAAAAAATAAAAATAGTAATAATAATTTGAAAAACCGTATTTTTGAGGGTTTTCGAAACAACGTTAAAAAGCCCTTTACGTATAGAAACATCGGGGTACATTCCGAATCAGCGTCGAATTTCCTATAAGATATGTGCATATATGATAATTTTGTTCTCCTAGGTCGCTCATATTTTCCAATCTGAGGCTGTTGCGCGAATTGGTACATTTCGTCTACGGCTTCACATAAACAATGCGTACAAAATTCTTTAAAACCATAACTAAACTTAGGTTTGATCGAGTTTTTTACGATTTGGACAGTGCGCTGGCAGCACATAGGAGTTCTCATATATTATGTTGTTATACTTTGCAGCAGCTATACTCTCATCGTCGCGACAGAGTTGTAGAGCCGACGAACTGATTGAAGCGGAGAAGCGGCGTCGATAGAGATCAAATGATCGCGCCTCTTAATGAGAGCCCCTGATTGTTCCGCAAGACAATTCAAATACTATTAGCCAGATTAGGGTGGGAGAGCGCGCTAAACGAATTGCGGCCCAGTCTCCGAGCTCTCCCCATCTCGACCATCCCCTCATAGAAGAGCAGCTTGTGTGGTGATGGGACGGGGGGGGGGGGGGATCCACTTCCGCCGTTCGCTGTTGAACAGCGCCCGATGGGTTTCGATAATCTTCCGACTGAGCGGATTAACGAGAGGCTTTGCTTTATCGCAATATTGTTCAGCATCCAACTCCGGTCAGTCGGTTTCCATGTAAAATTAGAACACCGTGTTCCTGGTAAAATAATAACAATTATCGTTTCAATATGGAAACAACAAACAATTTAAACTAAAACTATCCGTCTGATAAAACCAGGCAATGAAGTACTAATAATTATTACAATAGAGTCAGTTTTACTGAGAGTACAGATCACGAAAAGCAGTTAAAATGTCCGAGATGTCAGTTATAATCAAACGGAAATGTTGACTACTATCTTATGCAAGCACAGAAGGGAGCTAACTAACTAGTTTCATAGATGATTTGTTTCATTAACACCCTTCTGCACTTGAGTATTAAAAAACAAGGGTATATGAAGTCCATCGAATATTTTGTCAGGTACAAGAAGATTAGTACGTTCAATCCTTCATCAAGTACGTCGTTAACCAATTCCGAGTGCCCCTTAGAGCGTTAAGGGTGGGACGAAATTAAGAAAATCGATGATTTTTTAAAGTTTATAATGACATGTGCTTACTTGGAGATGGTAGGAAATGCTTTTGGAAAAGCTAATTCGAACAATGAATTGCTATTTACCTCCTTAGTTCAATGATCAACGTGTGTGGTTGTTTTTCCTAAAAATCTAAGACATCTGTCTCGTCTTTCGCTATCTAAATAGTAACAAGCAAGAATTCAAAAAGTTGAGCGGTTTATCAAAGTGATTGCTTTTTCAATGTACGCAAGTAAACGTATTGTAAAAATTGAAAAACAAAGTGAAGCTTAATCTTAACTTTCAAATTTACTTGATTCTTTCTCAAATCGGAAGACCTGCAAAAAAAGTGTGTATTTGTCTGTCACCAAATTTTTGTCATCCTTCACAGAGATGTTGTAGTATGCAAGTATACTGAGCTTACCTTTGAATAGCTGCTAATTTGACTTTAATACCTACGTCATTTTCTGTTTTGTGTAACTAATGTGTGAAATTTGTATTACCCTCCTAAGTCAATAAAAAACTTTTATTGTGGGTATTTGTATTCTGTAGGAACTTTTCACACGATTCAATCTCTGCAATTTAATTTAATATAAAGATTGTTTAATAGTGGTTGCCGCAGAACCATTTCCAGGACGTTTTTTGCTAGTAAAAGACGAGTACGCGTGAGTTTTTTGTAGTAGTAATATTCATTATTTCTTGCTATAATTGTTGCTTCATTTGTACTATAAAACGGTAAATTAATGTAATCAATAATGAAACAACACAAAACAAAAACAATTACATTAATTGTTTTATTCCATTTCTTTCTTAGCTGAAATGAATGCTCTGCAAATCATCTTTAATGGTTTGCAATTTTTTAGATACAGAACTTACAAATTATGTATTTTTTAAGATTACTTTGCATTTTATTCGATGAATACTCATTCTGAACCCCTTCATATGTGTTATATTCGAAATCAGCTTCAAATTACTGTAAGAATCCATCAAGAACAGAATTTTATCCACTCCGACTCAATTCATGACGCAATGTACCCTGTTTAGTAACCATGAGCTTAGTTACTCGTAGTTACACTAATGGTTACCCAGAAGCTAATTATTATTCACCATCAGTAACAACGATTACTAAATAAGTTATGGTTAGTTACTGATGATGACTAAACAGTTGAAATCGCTGAAACATTGTAACTATATTTCGTGGCAATAGACAACAATTACATACACCTCCGTTACACAATTACATACCAACCCCACCACCACCACCGCCACCTTGGGGTGACTTCAAACAATTCAGACAATTATTGCTTCTCAATCATCCAAGGTTGCGGAAGCCAAACAGGAAATTCTCGCAACACACAACTCACACAATTTTCGCTCAACTTTGCTAACAAAACCGTTACAGTTGTCCTAAAAATTTGTCTAGGTGTTTTGAAATATTTTTGATCGGTGGCTGCCAGTAAATTTCATCGCTCTAGTTCATGAACAAGCAATATTGCATGCGCAAACTTGAAAATTTTGAAACAATAATTTCTACCGAGTTAATTAATCAATTATGCTCATTCACGGAAGGCAATGTCATTAATTTAGAAAGTTTGCGAGTTCAAACAATGGGTACGGAGGTCCCCGTTTATGAATTTTTTGCCTTGGATTACACGAAGCTGTAAGTTGTGAATATGGCATGTGTCACTTTATGAGTTAGTTTCATAATGTTTGCTGCATATCAGTAGGGAAGATGTAGGTTAGTAACGGTGCGTCATTTATTTAGAAAATTCGTATAATTTAGAAACTCAATTACAGCCCTTATTTTAAGAAATTTGCATGAATCATGGGAATTCGCTCATATACAGTGCCCTAAAGATTTCATTGCCGTCGGCCTTCGCCAGCCTTACGGAAACGGAGGATCTCATACACATACAATCTAATCTGGAGGGTGTTTGAGCAATGGTCTCCAGATGATTGCTCATGAATTTTATTGCGATTGGACCAAAACAGCGTATTACAAATGCATGAACGGAAGATTCTTTGTCAGAGACGAGAAAGCCCTTACTATTCAGTCGATTTTTATGAAGCCTTGGGGACTGTGTCGAGTATTTACATAAAGGTTCAACGTCATTGGTAGATTAGTAACGTTTGCGCAAACGCAAACTTGAATTTCACGAATCTATATTGCGGTTGATCCAAAGGCCCGAAATCGCTCAAAATTTGAGTGTAGTTGAATGCCGGTCAAAAGGTGATTTGTTTATTCATTTCATCGAGATTGGATTAGCTATGGCCACTGTGTATGTGCTGTCATTATATTTATTGTAAGAGGCGAAATGCCGCAATATTCGATCAATTTAGGAATTGGGTGGGTTAGCTCCAGGAAATCCCGTATAATTAATTCAATTGCAATGCCGTCAAAACATTCGTAGTGCATGCGCTAATTTGAATTGATTGAAATACCTATTTCCTACGATCCGATTCATGGATGCTTTGATATACGAAGGACAATGAGGGGCGGTCTCAAGGTGATTGTTTTTTTGTGTGATTAAATTTCTTATTCAACAGTCGCCAATTGAGACAAAAGTTTTGGTTCTGCACAACTAACTCCAAGAAACTAAACACACTACATGGTTGTATATGTGCATAGTATGATAAGGAGGAAGCTGAACTTCCCATCTAATTTGGCATAAGTTTGCCTACCTACAGAATAGTTATTGTTGGTATGAATCTTAGGGCGCAAAGGTTAATCAACCAATCCTTTCAAAGGTTTCAATGTGCCGAATTTGAGAGGATAATCTCCTACATTCGATGAACAAAAAATACGGGTTAGTTTATCGTGCAATTAAATTTTGTAATCAACAGTCGCGAATAATTCGAACTATGTAATTTAGCTTGCCGCCCAAATTCACGGTGCAAACGGTGGTAAACGGTGCAAACCATGAGAGGAGTTTCAGCACCGGGTTCACAAGGACTACCAGTTCAGCTTATGAAGAAATAATTGCATTCCTAGCTGAGCTGCTAACCCACCTGTTCAACATGAGTATCTGTAAAGGAGTATTTCTTCAAAAATTCTAAACCGCAAACGTTGGGATACTCTTCAAAAATGCTGCAAAATAATTACACAATTGTTTAGAAAGCCCTTCTACGCAGGACGCTGGTCCATAAAAAGTTACCCATCAAATATCAAACTGAGTCTACGGTGTATTATCGAAATACAACTAGACGATGTCTCCTACCAAAAGAAAATGACTGAATTATCTATTATTAAGAAAAAAAGAAAAAAAAAAGAAAAAACTTGAAAGCGAAAAGGAAGAAAGAATCCCCTGGATACGAACCCCGGCCAGATGATCCACGAGCGTCGCCCCCAGTGGACGCTCTATCCACAGAGCTATGAACGCCTGTATAATAAAATTACATAACCTGACGTACATTTGGGCTCGTAAATTCCTTTTATCGGCCTTCATTGCCCGATACCTTTAGGGTTGATAGAACGGGGTAACGATAATACTGGTACATCATCGGCCGATGTATGATTTTTGAGCCAAATTTCATTAAGTATTTTTTATTCGAGTTTTGGATTCTACGCATCTTGAAACTTAGACCAACAAATTTTGAGGGAGAGTTGAACAACATTTTTCTTGGTCGATTATAAAAGGTTCATTATTGAAAATAATAAACAAAAGTCAGATCAGACCCGGCAAACTACCGCCCCATGTATCATTGTAATCGTCAAAATATTTGAAAAGCTTCTCAAGTTTCGCTTGGTGTCATTTCTGGAATCAAATAGAATCATTGGAGATCGACTGTTCGGATTCCAGAGAAACATCAGGACACAACAGGCACTATACAGACAGGCAGATGAAATTTATCAGAAACTGGATGCAGGAAAAAAAGTAGTACTCATGAGCCTCGACATAGCAAAACCGCTACATAAATGTTCGCCAACTATGTTGCATTAGCGAACTCGGAGAACACCTGACGGGAAGCACAAGAGCAGGCAAAAAAGGATCTGAGCACCATTGGACGATGGATGAACTCAAATACGCTGACAGTCGAAGTCTCCAAGTCAACATCTACGAGTATGAATAAATCGAGAAAACTAGACTCCACGTCTCTGTCGGAGGATACTCAAGCCACTATACGGGGCATTCTGTAACTGTCCAGTTTTTTAAAATGTGCATACCAATGTATTGTTTGTCCACATTTCTAAAACGAAATACATATATACCAGGCGTTTTTTGAATCCACACTTCAGTTCTCAATAGTTATTTGGGGCGGATCACATACTTGCTCGAAAAGGGTTTCAAAATTCAAAAAATGACCTTAAAAGTGCTTTTCCATACACCAAGACGTTTTCTAACTGAAAAGTTTTTCAAGGAGTGACATTTAAATACGGTTAATGAAATTTATATGAAAAGTGCGATTAATTTTATTGAAAAGAAGCCAATTTCATTTTTCGTCGATATCAGGGAGAGAAATAATGAACCGTATCGAATCAGTTACCAAAATTGAAAAACCATTACGCACAAACGACTACAAAATACAAAGAGATGCAAATAATAACCAAAACTTTGAAAAATTAATTGAAAAGCTCAATCGAAAAATTATTAACAAAAGAAATGAACGAATTAATAAGCCATTACTAATTAAGATAAACTATTTAACATGAACAACAATACTGTAAATCGGAAAGGGTTTTTATCAAATTCTGAAAGTCAGGGCAACTCCGTGATTGGCCACAATTTCGGCTATCCAGCACGGTCATGACAAATTTTATATTACAGAATTAATATTCTGCATTATGAGTTAGACATGACTAATTTTTTGTTAAATTTATTATATTGTAAAGTAATATTGCTTTATGAAAAAGAAATGCGTAATCATGCAATATTAAGTGAATTATGTAAGGAAAAACATTATATTGTAGAGATGACAACGAACCTTATCTATCTATAAAGACAAAGTTCATTCGAGGAACTTGATCATAACTATCTAACATGAGAAGGAATTTGGTGCGATACTAAAACTTTTTTTCTAATCAAAGAAAGACACAACCAATATTTGGGTCAAGAAGTTGTCTATGATCTCTACACTCTTTCTCTTGACATCATTAGTTTGTTTTTCCCTAACGATATAGTTAAAAACTGTAAACATCACCCCCACATATTGTTACCATCAAACCAAATTCCGTATACCACGTGTAAAAATACAAATTCTCATTTTAGCAAAACCACGCGCCCAGTGAACATCCTGATTTTCAGCTCTCGTTAATGTTTATTATTAATAAACCTTTGTAATGTACCAAGAAAACAAAATTTTAACCCTTCTTCTATTGTTGACCACGTTTCAAGATGCGAAGAATCCAATAAACTTACAAATTATTACACAAAGTCGCGCATCACACGAATTTGGAGAGTACTAACTTCATAGCAAACCGAGTAAGATCAATTCGAATCAGCTAATGTTCAGCTTGCTCCCGCATTCCGATTCACATTTATTGACGACTTCTTTCCCTTCCAAATTAACCCTTTGGAGCGAGGTTGGTCGAATAACGCTCTGGCTGATCTAATTAAATTCAGTGAACTGAATTCCATCTAAATGGAATGAAAAACACCGTTCTACGGAAAGAACATTTTTCTGTTAAAAAAACATTTTTCTGTGGAAAAAAAAAAAAAAAAAAAAAAAAAAAAAAAAAAAAAAAAAAAAAAAAAAAAAAAAAAAAAAAAAAAACTACCGTTATCTGGAAAGAACATTTTCCAGATCTCGATTTTAAATATTGCAACCCTTCAATTTCACCCCTTGGGGTAGATTAAAAGTAATGCAGAGATTAAAGGCACATCCCCGACTGGTGTGTAATTTTTGAGCCGAATTTCATAAACTTTGGTTCAGTAGTTTCAGAGAAAAGCTACTGTTTTCGATTCTACATATATTGAAGCCTGAACCAACGATTTTTGAAGGGGATACAATTTTGTTTTTGTTGTTCGATTACAAACGTTCATTATTGAAAATGATAGTCCAAAATTGAAATGAATAAAAAGAAAAAATAATAATAATCCTTTGTCCGCCATCTAGAGTTTTTCGCTGAGCTAGGTACTCAACCAAAGTTGATGAGACTGGGTTCAAAAATCACAATGGGGTCTAGTTGGGACAGAGGTCTTGGCATAATTTTCTATGAAACCTAAAAGGTATAACTGAAGGGCTGAGAAGTATTGAAAACAGTTGAGTGAGGCACCTAGCTTCCTCGTATGTGTGACATTAATGTATCATCATCATCATCATGGATCGCTGAAATGGTTTAAAATACCTACCTTAAGTAGGAGATAAACCATTCAATTTCTGAAAATTTCTTCGAAATCTGATGAAAACTGTAGAAGCAATACTTGCTACAAGTATTAAGCTGACGGTCCACAGGGCCGGAGGGGAGGAGAGGAGAAGTGCCGGAAGCTTGGCAAAAACCAGTCACACCTGACATATAATATTAAGCTTCGAACATCAATAAACTGAAAACTCAATTCATTTCATAAATGCTGTTCATAAAATTTTATTGAGTTGTACAAAACCTACGGCTGGACGGGTAGATTTCATAAATTTGTATTGGTTTATTATTTTAATAAAGAACCTTTGTAATCTACCACGAAAAAAAGTTGAGCACCCCAGAAAATTTGTAGGTTACGTTTCAATATACAAGGAATCTGAAGCAGTAATTTGAAAAATCGATGTTGTATTTAGTGGTTGTGCACTGGACTTGGTTAATATATATATATATATATATATATATATACATACATATATATATATATATATATATATATATATATATATATATATATATATATATATAATTATTTGTTAGAAAAAAAAAAAAAAATTTAGACAGATATATAGAACGAAAGAATTGTTTCTGATATTTCGAGCAAGTCTTGATCACAGAAAAAAGAAGAATAGAAATAATTTCATGATTCCTGGTTGCGTCTTCAATTTTTGTATCCATGGCCGCGAAACAGAATAATTTGTGGTGCCATTTTCCGAAATTAATTAATCATTTAGATTGAGGCCAGGGGGTCTGTTAGCTCCTAAAACCCAACGATGAGCCCTTTCGGACTGCTGCAATTGACGATCATTAGCCGTATCCGGCAGTTTGCGTAACACTTTAACTCCAAAACATTCATCAAAAGATGCGTCATGAGATCGTGCATGGACTTTAACAGGGAGTGGTCTGGGTTGATGAACTGAGGCCCTGTGATTGTTCATACGCAGATTCAGTGTTGTGGCTTTTCCTACATAAAAAGCTGGTCCATCTTCGCATTTCTTGCATATCAGTTGATATACACAGTTCTTCGACTGGCATTCTGCGTATCCTTGACATCTGTAGGTATGCGATGTATTGGCCGAAGTGAAAGTAGGCTCATCAATAACCAAATTGCACAACTTGCACCTCGGACGCCTACATGGAAATAATCCGTGTTGAAGTGGCTGCGAGGGCTGTGATTGTGGATGGCGATGGGACAAAATGCTCCCTATATTCTTGCCTTGGCGGTAGGCCAGTCGCGGTGTTTCACGGAATATTTCTCTTGTCTGCGGGCTCGATGCTAGAACTGATTGGAGTTCCCGAAGAATTCCATTGATTTTTTGAGCCCCGAAGAAGAAGGTTGTCACCAGCGAAGGCCTGTCCGTTGATTCGCGTGGACTATGTTGGTAGTTGATTTGCGCTGGGACGATTCTATCACGAACAAAGTTTTCTGGATAACCTCTCTCCAACAACTTGTTACTTAATCCAGACAAATATCCCTCAAGGTTCTCTCTTTGGTTGCAAATTCGGTGGCCTCTGATGGAAAGTGATCTGGGAATCGACCGCTTGGTATGTGGGGGATGGCAGCTAGTGTAATGGAGATACAGCTGTTTGTTCGTACTTTTCACATGTACTCCTGTGACGAATTCTCCATTGGTCAGTGTGATGTCAACATCGAGAAATGTTGCCACCGTTCTGCTGTATGACCATGTGAATCTTACAGAGAACTGAGAATTTAGTGCCTCCAGGAATATTAGCAATTCTTCCTCGCCATGTGTCCATATCAAGAAAATATAATCGATGAACCGTTTCCAAATTAAGGGAGTTTTATCTCTGGACGATAGAAAACTGTTTTCTAGACGTGCCATAAATAGATTTGCATAGGATGGTGCCATCCGAGTTCCCATTGCAGTGCCTCTTTTTTGGAGGTATACCTGATTTCCAAACTTGAAAACGTTCATTGTCAACACACATTCTGCTAATTTCACCAAGAAGTTGGTTGACGGGGTTCTAGGCTCAGGGCGCTCCTGTAAAAACTCGGTTAACGCTTGTAGCCCTTCATCATGCGGTATCTCGGTATATAGTGAGTTCACGTCAACGGTGACAAGAATCACATCTTCTGGAACTCTTGTACGTCGTAGAACACTGAGAAAGTGTTCAGTGTCCTTGATGAAGGATGGTTGGCACTGAACTATAGGCTGGAGATGTGAGTCTACAAAAGCCGATATTCGTTCAGTTGCACAGCCAAAACTTGCAACGATTGGGCGGCCTGGAGGCAACGTGTCCGGCAGAGAGTAGGGCTTGTGAATTTTGGGCAGGAGATAGAAATCAGGGCATTTTGGAGAATCAGGAACCATGGCCTGAATGTCCATGGCGCTTAATCCCTCATTTCTTCCATTCCTCTTGATGTATGTTCTGAGGTCAGCAGCCAGTTCACTTGTTGGATCACGATTCAATGTTTCATAGAATCTTGTGTCTCCCAACTGCTTCATGGCTTCTAGTTCATAGTCTGTAGTATTCATCACTACCACTGTGGAGCCCTTATCTGCAGGCATGATTTTGATGGAACCATCAGATTTCAATGCTTTCAATGCTTGGCGCTCAGATGGAGTGAGGTTGTCTCGGGGTGTGAGTGAGTCCAAGAATGTAGCACTTGATGTACGTTGGAGTAATTGTGAAATGTACTTTTCCAATGGGTGTGAGGGTGGTAATCTTGTTTCGTTTGAGTTTTTAGGATCGAAATTTGAGGGGGGTTTGAATTTTTGAAGAGAAGGGTGGAGTGATTCAGTTGTACTGTGGTCAGGGTTGTTGTGCCAATAGTATTTGAGTCTGAGGCGCCAGCAGAATTCCTGAATGTCCTCGTGGAGCTTTATGTGGTCTGGTCGTGGTGTTGGAGTGAATGTGAGTCCCTTTGACAGCAAGCTTGATTCCACCGCACTGAGAGGACGAGAGGAGAGATTGCACACATCATCATTATTTGAAGATATAGAGGGATCTTCTACTTGACGAGTAATGGATTCATCGTTGATTTCGTGATTCTCGTTGGTTCTTCGGCAAGTTTGGTCTGAATGCGTATGATGAGGTGCATGTGAGCGTGTGCGTGTATGAGGTGCTTGTGTATGGGTATTTGCATGAGGAATTAGCCGAGGGTTTTCCATTTGCAAAGACTGACCACTTCGTAAATGTTGGATGTACAAGTTGGAAAGTTTTTTGAGATGATTTGAACGAAAAACTGTCAACATGCGATTGGCATAGTCGAGTATGTGATTTGTTTCACTAGAAAGGTGATACTCATTTACCAAATTCACAACATTCACTAATGGAATCAAATTCTCATACAGATACTTACTGTGCAGACATTTGTATTGATGAAGAACCAATTTCGTATATTCTAGTGAACATGCTCGAGAAAACGATAAAATGCTATCTCTCATGATGGGTGGTGCAGCATACACAGGAAATTTCAAGGTAAGACCCCGTGGGGTTATTCCAACGCGTAGACAACTTCCGATAAATTCAATATGGGCTGTACATCTGGCGATTTTGAGTGAAAAATAGCGGATCTGTTGAAGCCAGTAGCGCCTTGGATCCATTTGCGCGTCCGGAACAAGAACGTAATGAAATAGAAGAGAAGAAAGTTATTTAAAAGAAAAGTTCACAAAACACTTGAAGAAACGAGGAATACAAAACGAACTAAGTTTACACTAGAGGGTGGTGCTACAGCACTATTCACACATTCATTAATAATGGTTCTACTGAACTATATATAATTATTTGTTAGAAAAAAAATTTAGACAGATATATAGAACGAAAGAATTGTTTCTGATATTTCGAGCAAGTCTTGATCACAGAAAAAAGAAGAATAGAAATAATTTCATGATTCCTGGTTGCGTCTTCAATTTTTGTATCCATGGCCGCGAAACAGAATAATTTGTGGTGCCATTTTCCGAAATTAATTAATCATTTAGATTGAGGCCAGGGGGTCTGTTAGCTCCTAAAACCCAACGATGAGCCCTTTCGGACTGCTGCAATTGACGATCATTAGCCGTATCCGGCAGTTTGCGTAACACTTTAACTCCAAAACATTCATCAAAAGATGCGTCATGAGATCGTGCATGGACTTTAACAGGGAGTGGTCTGGGTTGATGAACTGAGGCCCTGTGATTGTTCATACGCAGATTCAGTGTTGTGGCTTTTCCTACATAAAAAGCTGGTCCATCTTCGCATTTCTTGCATATCAGTTGATATACACAGTTCTTCGACTGGCATTCTGCGTATCCTTGACATCTGTAGGTATGCGATGTATTGGCCGAAGTGAAAGTAGGCTCATCAATAACCAAATTGCACAACTTGCACCTCGGACGCCTACATGGAAATAATCCGTGTTGAAGTGGCTGCGAGGGCTGTGATTGTGGATACATATATGTATATGTATATATTGACCAGCGATCTGTGTAGAAGGGCTAACGATACGAAATAATATATTAATATTATATTGTCATTACTATGGGAAATAATAAATATTGAATAATTTGCAGCGTATTTAGATTTCACGCTGAAACGAAAATGAACATAATTTGAGGGGGCTTAAAGACATTCTAATCGAATTCGGTTCAACGATTATTTATCATTTAGTGGAAATATTAAATCAAAATTTATACCTTTTCGCTACTTATTTTCAATGATGAATCATTGTAATCGACTATAAAAACATTAAAAAATTACAAATAAAAGATTTATCAAATATAGTTTAAAGTAGGTTGGTACTTATGTTATGTAGGTACTTACTTCTGTTTGCGAATTTTCGTAGAAAGTGAAGCTATTGCAATGGCTCCAAAAGTTTTAAAATAAAAATGTTCATAATTGAGATCCGTTTTGAGACATTCTGAAACGAATCCTAGAGTTTAACGATTTTTCATATATATATTTATGTGTGAGTGTGTGTGTCTTTCCAGATTATAACACTCCTCAAGATTGTGATAAAACTATGTTCTTGCACCAAAAATCAAGCTTTTCAAGTGAAAGGATGAGTTCGTTGGCCAACACTTTTTGAGAACAATAAATTGGTCAAATTTCAAAAAATGTGGTCGAAAAATCACTAAAATGGCTGAAAACGGCTAAAATGTGTTAAATTTATATTTTTAGCATAAAATTCGACAAAAAAGTTTATCAACAATAAACTAGAACGTTAAAAAATTCAAGCCCAAAAATTAGGCTGAAAAATGTACTGGAATTACAATCATTTGCAAAATAATCGAAAAAGAATTGCAAATAAAAACTGAAAATGTAAAATCTTTTTTGAATCAGAGAATATCATTCACAACGAGTTTTTTGGTCATAAAATTTCTTTGCAGTCAAAGTGCTTACATTAAAAAAAAAAGTAATATAATACGATAATTTACGAAAATTCACACACACGTTCATATTGCATGTCTGTACCTTTTTTGGTCCCATTGTGGCGGAGTGCAACTGAATGAATGAAATCGATGGCGAACGAGCAAACAGAATGGTCAGGTGATTAAAAAGAAGTGAGCTGGGTTTACACGAGGTTGCCAAAAATGCCCGAGGTCGGAAAAATTCCACTAATCCGGAGGAGAGGAGGAGAAGGGAGGGGGGGGGGGAGGGTGGAGAAGTTTTCCAGAAGTTCAAAACTTCTCGAATTTTCTTCCGCCACGGCTCCGCTCTTCCCCGCTTCTCCCCTCCGTCATAGGGGACGGACGCTAACCTGATTTTCACTTAACTTCTAGGCCGGAAGAATTTCCTTCTTGTTCCCGCTCCTCACCTCCTGAATAGTGGACGGGCAGCTTTAGAGGGTCACACATGCGCAGCAGCTGCTTATGAAACATCCGTGATGAAACTCATATTTTGGGGTAATCAAATTGTGATTTCTCAACTACCACCCTGAATTGAACGAGATCGGAAGAAAAGGCCATGAGTATATGACGCTTGCTCGATTTTATGTTTGCGCCTGTGAAGTGAAAACAAGAAGGATGAAAACTAGAAGCTACGCTTTTTGCAAAAATTCAACATTCGCGCATGCGCAGCATCTACCAATGATACGATCATGATGAAATTGATATTGATTATTGAGGACTACTACGTATTTTTCCAATGTTGTTCAGAGTGGTCAAAAACGTTGTGAAATGCAGGTAGACATCTTGATTTTGGCGATATTTTTTCCATCTCCCAAAAGTGAATACCATATTTCCGCTAACTAGAGATAGAATCGGAAACAATAAATAGATGAAATGAAATACATCAATAAAATGAAATAATATTAAAAAATTAGAAAAGAAGTTGTGGCTCTCTCCTCTAATTATTTTGGTAGAAAATCAAACCAATTAAACTCATTCGAAATGCTGAAAAGAAGTAAGACAAATATCATAAGAAGTCTAACATAGTATTCATATGGGAGGGATGAAGGTTACACTCACCATTAGTTCCATGGGCTGTTTGATTGGACCAGGAATCGACAGTCTTTCGCCATCCCCATTGCGAAGGTATGTGAAAATTCCAACGTCAGTCTGTATTGAGTGAAGGGCGCCTTCTTTGTAGCTCACGCCGTTGAAGACGTATTTCCCATCTGTCGTTCGGATTGCTGAAACAAACAAAGTTGCTATCTCAATACCTCCGGAAGTCCGTCATACTGCATTCCCATCAAATTTGGGTCGTAATACTGCTATATCGCTATCCACCGGTCGACTCTGATCGTGCCTCAATTAAAAGCTGTAGAGAGCAGTTTCGTACGACAGTACGGCACTACTGCAACCCACTGCGCTTAAAAAATAAGAACCCTCATTTTTTATTTGCAGATTTGAATTCATGCAATTTATTTATTTATTCATACACCGAAAATTGCCTAATTTACGTTGAAAATCCTTTAAACCACAGCAATTGTATGTATTCCCTGTTGTTGTACCTGAGAGCCGCTGAGCTCTACTACGAACTGTGATATCTGATCTGTGATATATTTATATACATCTAGTCGTAGTTTTATTCCAGTTTGCTGGTTGTATATAGTAGCATTTATATAGTTATTAGCCTATCTTACATCTAGTCTTAGTTGTAATATTTTATTTATTTTTTTATTTATTTATTTATTTTTTTTTACCCACTTGAGGGGTTAAACAGTGGTCATCATTGTACCCCTCATTTCCCTCCCTCTCCGATTTGCCAGTGGATTCCATGATGGCGCTCCTTTTTAGTACGGAAAAGAAACGCAAAATTTCATGATTCTAATCAATGTACAGACAGACATATTTACGATTTTATTTATATAGATATGCCTTGTGGGATAAAGCCTGGCATTTCCTACGTGTAATAGAATATGGAGCATAGTTCTCATTCATCCTAGTATACTTCCAATGGGCGTGAAGCAAGTTTTTTTTCCAGATGAGCGATTTAAAGTCTGGCGGGAAGTATTTTGGAAACTCGAGATCTCGCACCATAACTCGGGGAACAAACCGCTCAAATCCCTCAAAAAACATCTCATACAGTCAGAGTACAGCATCCTCAAATGGCGATGTCACAAAAATTCCCATTCCCGGCTCTTGAAAAATTCATTCGATCCTTTGAGATCTGCACGTTTGACGTTGCAGGTGAATTTGCAAGCCGAAAACACTTGAAAGTTGGGGCAATCAATTGAAAACTCACATTTGAAGGCCGGGCGATAGAGGTCCGGAAACACAAGTGGATCACATGAGGATGGAGCAGGTCGGGAATATTCGATAAGCACAGAGCCAGAGAAAACTTTTCAATAGTGTAATGGAGTTGATGGAAGGCGCCGGTAGGCAAAGATGTTTATGGAAGAGTTATGATGGCGTCGTCATAGATGTCGTGGAAGCAATAAATTAATTCGTTAAATCAAACGATTTACAATCGTTAGTTGCAAAGCAGATCTGAAGTCTCTCAAGAGTTATTTCTCGAGAATAAATATGTTATTCTTGACCCAATCTAAGCACGTGTCCATAAATCAGTTTTTTTTTTTTTTTTTTTTTTGCTTCCGAGTCTATGTGAAGGTAGCGGAAGCATTGTTTTCACTTTCGGGAGAGAAAAAATGTTTGTTCTCCAAAATCAAAATTACCACTCGCATGTTTTAGACCATTCTGAACAACTTTGGTCCCGTGTCTGTCTATGTGTGTGGGTGTGTCGTGTGTCCGAAAATTCTTTTAACAAGCTCATTTTCCACAGTTTTCATCCGATTTGGATGTAAGTTTCAGGGGATGTGCGGGCTAGGGGGTATATAGTGATATAGTTCCAATTGAATTTATTATAACTTTGCGAAATCAATGTACCTTCTAGTGAAGTATTGGTACCTAAATTCTGAATTTTATCTCTTGCATTGCTCCCAAGTCTATCAATAGGTAGCGGCAGCATTGTTTTCACTTTCGAGAGATTTAAAAGTTGTAAAAGTGTGTGTTGTGTTGTGTTGAGTTTCAAAAGTTGTAGTTGTTAGTTGTTGTCGTTTTTGTACAGTGGTAAAATTTCCACTCGCATTCAACGTTTTAAACTATTCTGAACAATTTTCGCTCCGTGCCTTTCTCTCCCTATCTCTGTGTGTGAGAGAAACAAATCTCTGCGTGCCTTGTAACAAACTTAATTTAGACAATATTCCACCGGTTCTTAGGAATTTTCATGGTATGTCCGGGTTGGGGTGAAGATGGTCCCCTATGAGTTTCGTTGTTCCCAAATAAATACCTCACTCTGCGCTTGCGCAAACGTAAATCCTACCAAGCATCATTTTCTCATGCCCTAGTCATACCCTAATCGTCCGATCTCGCTCAAATTCGGATGATAGTTTGGGGATGACTGTTCGATCATCTTTAATAAATTTCAACATTGTTGTGTCATCAATAGCTACTGCGCATGCGGAATATGAAATCCTTGTATTAAGCTTATTTTCACAATTTTCATCCGATCTGGATGAAATTTACAGGGAATGAGCGGGCTAGGGAGTAGACGGTCCCCTGTCAGTTTCATTGTTGCCAAATCAATACTTCACTCTGCGCATGCGCAAACGTAAATTGCATTATACTCCATTTTTTTACGCCGCCCTAGCCGTCAGATCTCGCTCACCTTTGGATGATAGTTTGGGGATGACGATCTGATCATCCCATATCAATTTCAACACGATTGTATCATTAATAGCTACTGCGCATGCGCCAATGTGAAAAACTTGTAATGACCTTAATTCACACAGTTTTCATCCGATTTTAATGAAATTGTCAGTGAATGCGCGGTTTAAGTTGTAGATGGTCCCGTACCTATTTCATTGTTTTCAAGTCATCAGTTCATTCTGAGCTTCCACAAACGTAAATTACATTGAGTATCATTTTTTCGTTTCTTAATTGACCAATTATGACACTTCACGCTACTTCTTGATTTACTCTTTTCCGCTATGGAATTTTTCAAGATCATTTAAAACTTTTCAATGATCTATACATTCATGATAGGTAAACGAGTAAGCTATGTGCCACACCCATCTTGGCAGACGTTTTTTTGTCTCCTATGGGTGATGAAAACTTCATCCTCTTGTGTGACATTCAAAATTCTAGTTATTCTCTTTTGATCAAAGAGAGAATTCTGGAACATATGATGATGTGCTTGGCCTTATATAAGGAACAAATCATAAATTATAAAAAAATATACAGTCTCTCCTCCCCTTTCGGTTGAACAAAACGTTATCCCTAATAGGGAGGGTCCACGGCGCTGTGTGACTCCAATGGTGCCCGCATTAACGATAAGTATTGCAAGCTTAGTAGCGTGCGCCTGTGACAAGGGGCTTTCTGTATATAATCCGTTTTCAGTTGTTCAAGCTTCTCATTCGGGAAATATTTGACAGTACTAAATCACAGCAAGTTTCTTACGGAATTGCTATGACTCGTAGTCGGTGTTGAGATAGACTCGGCAAAAACATATCTGGAGCGAGGCTTCACTCTATGCTTTCCACAAATTTACTCAAGCAATATGGGTACTGTAGGTAGGGTTTTCTATCTCAAAAAAGTGAATAGCGTCATATTGAGCCTTTCTGAGGTTTTCCCGTGCGATGGAAACGTTTTGAATTTCGAAGAAATACGTTTAAACTTTATCTTCTTCCGTAAAAACTCTAAAATTCGCTGGTTCAGCTAATTTTTAGTATAAAGATTGAAGTTTAAAAAAACCCAAATATCTTTATTTTAGATCAGAAATTTGGTAAACGTTTTTGGCTCATGAAATTTGTCACAAAAACCATACATTAGCAGGGGATATGCCTGCTGTTTTGGCATTACTTTTAATCAGCTCCGTGGGGTGAAATTTAAGGGTTGAAACATTAAAAGAACGAGATCTTGAAAATTTCCTAGTGAACGGGTGATAATTTCGTTTGATTCAGATGGATCATTAGACCACCTGGATCATTACAAGACAAAACATTTGCATTCCAGAGTGGCTTAAGTGCTGGAAGGGGAAAAAATCGTCAACATCCCAAGAACAGATTTTGCCCTAACACAACAGAGAGAGATAATTTCTAATCTAACTATTTCTATTTTTAATGTTTCTGATGATTTCCAAGTGCAAAACCCCGCAAAAGATAGATATTGAGAAGGGATCACTTTTCCCCCCATCGTGCAAAACAACGTACCGTTGCCCCCCGAAGATTAGTCAGCACAGTGAATAGTTGCAAGTTCTTTAACCATTGACCAGTTCTATACTAGGTAGAGGTGTTCTTGGTAAGTGTACTATCGCAAGGCTAACTTGATTTTGCAGCAATGAAGCCTAGATTCAGTGATGTCCATATCTTCTAACTAAAGATTTCTTATACGGTCATTTGCTAATAGTCAAGATCTTTTCCATTCTTCAGCTAAAACTTTACAGCTACTACTATCCGATATAGAGTACTCGTCCTGTGTAGAACGAGTTGCTAAGAATTGCTAAGGTGTGATTAGCACTTCGAACCATAAACAACAGCAGTTCATAGATAAAGGTCTTTATTCATACACTGCTAAGAATAATGAGAAATCTAGGAACATAAAGTTAGAGTCTTAAATTTGCACTTCTACTCCAGAATTGCATTACCAGGCACAGATTATTTGATCCAGTAATTTCGATACCGAATCTACTGAGGAAACAGCTTTGCCTTCCACCAGGAAAGTTTAGCAATCTTACATTGCCGTTTCTATGTTTATCATGTTTACAGCAGTAAACCATAGCAATCACACATTGCTAGGTTCCATTGATCCATGTTTAATAAAAGCAGTAGCCCCAAGCAGTCAACTACAGCAAATTATTATACGATTCCCATCCATTGTTTAAGATACAAAGCTTAAAATCTTCCATGCTGCTCCGTGATTGGTACTATGTTATGCGGCACAGATATGGGGTTTTCTATCATTTGAGCCTGCTGAAAGAGTGCTAAGTTTTTTCGATAAGAAGCTGTCTTTCTCCCAACTAATACGCGGAACTATGTATCTAACCTAATAACTATTTTTCTATTCACACTGAAACTCCATCTGAAATAAATGTTGCAAGTTTTGAAAATGAGCGATTCAGATTCCCAAAAATTTGGGACAACTTTGTGTGGAAAACACACCCCTCTCCAAACACGAGTCCACGTAGAATGGACTGTGCCCGTTTAAGTGTACCGTTTACAGAACCACAAAAAGAACTAGATGGCACCTTTTATGAAATAACATTATATTTAGGATATTTGATTTATGGGGGAACTGTTTATGTAGCTGGGAAAGGGGTTTTCCAGGGTTTTTTCTTTTCTTTTTTTTTCTTTGACTAACGTCAAATGTGATGCAGTGTTCCCTATAGTTCATGCCCAAGGACAGGGCGGCCCCATCGCAAAAACCCTATCAAATCTTCTCTGCGGAGATCCATTTTGTTCGCGATCCTCTGATGCACATGGATGCTGCTCTTACTATCGCGAATCCAATTCTCACCCTCAGCCATCCTCTAATTTGTCCTTGTAGTCTGAACTATTTTTCAGCCAATTTTTCGGCGAGAACTTTGGTAAAGGCCACCATCTGGGGGGCAAAGAGACCGTAGACCGAGCGGACTAGGGGAGTAAATGATGCGTCTTTGCTCACATGCTACCAGATATTTTCGTTTTTTTTTCCTCCTCAGCCCCAGCGAGGACCCCCGCAACTGTGCGATCGACGTATGAGGGAGCGTCAGTGTCAGAGACACGGACATCGAACAACACTTCCCTCTGTCGATCCCACACGCCACGGCATGCGAGGTCCCCTCTGAGGCCTGGTGTGGTTGGAAATGGTTCAAGAATTACTGGTTCTTTGACGGCATTGCATGCGGAGGACATGAGCTCACCTACAAGGTCTCGTATCTCATTGTGCCTTCGTGTAATTAGTCCCCCCGTTTTAAAGTTCAGGGAATGTTCGAGATTGAATTCATGATTGCCACACCCATCACATGTAACTGGCATCTTTACTGGCTTTCTCTTGTAGCGGATGGCTAAGGCATCTCGAAATTCGCAAGCAGTCATAATTGTGCTTTTTTATTGGAAGGGTGGCACCTTTTTATTTCAAACGGAATTCTGAAGATTCGGGATATGGAAAAAGTAAATTATTGAGCACTGGAGGTTCCAAAAATATTTGTAGAAGTATAGAAGTAATTTCTATTTAGCTTACCGAAGTTATTTTGGGTTGGTCGTACTTGGAGGAATGTCATGTTGCATGCCGATGTCGGTATCGTCGTGATTTTGTTGTATCCCATTGGAAGGTATCGGTTGTTGAAGAGGCCACGTGACAACGCGCAGTACTCTCCTTCACGTATTATTTCGTCACAACCAAATCCCTGCAACACAACGACATTTGAACGGTAAAAATATGTAAGAAGGTAATGGAGAGAAATATCTGGAGATAACACGATAAGAAATAAAGTAATTCAACTAGCGAACATACATTTTTTAGGCTCTCTAAGTGTCATCATAACCACTCATCTACTTCCAGTTGGATAGTTTGAAGGGGCTTTCTAAACAAAACAAGAATGGAATGTAAGGAGGTTCTAAGCGACAATTTCCAAATTTTACAGGAACTGAAAAAAAAGTCTCGGTAAGTGATGCTCACTTTGATTGGTTGGTACAAGTTCCAATACATGGTTTGGACTTCCTCAAGAAGATTTTCGTAATTTTCCATTCGAAAAATGTATATTTATTCCAAGCTCATTTTCTACTGTCTGTGGTGTAATAACGTTCCTTCTGTCGTTTTCATGAGCAAGCGGAACGTTTTTGCACTGTAATAGAGAGAGGGAGGGGCTGCTATTTTTCACTGCTGGATTTTCGATCCTAACTTAGTGATAAATGGTGTCATTTTTGCATCCTTTTCTGGAAACTGGATATTTTTCGGGTTGTATTATTCGAGTTACCTAAAACTATTTCATTTAGTTGATTCGCGTTCATAGCGTTTAATATTAGGTATATTTACACCATACATTTCTTCTGTGAAGTGCGTAAATGATTCTTTTTCCCCCTTTGGAGCCTGTGTATGTGTTATTTGTGCGTATAAGTGTTGGGAAGAGCTCTGTTGTTAGCATATTGGACAGCGATTCGAATGTTGCTGATGGTGCGCTGTCTATTGTTTCCAAAAAGTGTTGTGAATACTTATATTTTTGTTAAGTAGCTCAAATCAATGTATTATCGTATTTGTATACTGTGGTGGAATAATGTCTTAACATCCTAGAGCTATCAAATATCTCATTATTGAGTTTGGCAAACCACGGTAGTTTTTCGATTGAGTCAGCGATCTATTTTGTGATTGCATTATATCTACCCGTGGTCATTGTCAGATTTCCGAGTTCAAATTCGTGATTGAATTTACCATTACGTCGTTTAATTTTGATTGTTGTTCTGTGAATTACGACATGGTATCATGAAGGGGTGGGAGGGGGGGGGGTATTAATTGATTCCGTGTTTAGGGGTTGTTTTTGGTGTTGTCACAGTTTGTTTTGGCTGAGGTTTTGTTTTAACTGCTTGTTCCTGCTTGTTCGCGTCTATCATTATATGTAGTTGCTAGATGTGATTGAACTGTTGTTGTTTAAGTTTTGTATATTTTCTGTTGTTGTGACTGTAATTGCAGTTGCAGTACTGCTATTGCCTGTTCTATGGCTGGCAGTAGTACAGATTTACGGGACGTGCGTACAAGTGAAGCTTTTCATTTGGCGTTCAACTTACCATAGTTAAAGTGCTTATATTCTGCGCATGTTTCGTACAGAAACACTTCTAATTTCGTACAACTAATAGGGTTCGCTTTTTGCCCGTCAGGGGTGTTTTATCCACTGTCTGGGCAAAATGTCCTTTGTGTGAGAGAGGGATGGTGGTTTTCACTTGCGTCTATGGACTTATCTGAGGAGGGATATTCAGAGCGCTCTGGTGGCCTCCAAGAAACTAGACGTTCAAGAGATCCTACCGTCACCGAAAATTCTTGAAGTAAAATATAGATTAGTTGGACAAATAGATCAGAATGATGTGTATAGTTTAGTGGTCTAGATGCTGGCATCTCAAAAATAAATTCTAAATAAATCGTTTCAGTTAAATACAGATTAATTAGACAAATACTCGTATATCAAAAATGACTTCTAAAAATATGTTTGGATGTTGAGATACGAAGCAAAACATTTAGTGCCGTGTTGGAATGGAATCCAGGACCTCTAATCACTAGCCAAGAATGCTAACCACTCTACATGGTGGACCTTATCAACGCCTGAACAATACAGTACTTTGCTACTTTGTAGTAGAGTATTTTCTTGATGGTTGTCGCTCGTTTCTAGAACAGTGATTCGAAATGGGGGTCTCATTTCTACAAACTGGGACCAGTATCGGGTTTACTCTTTGGTAACTAAAATAATCTATACTATTCGATTTGCCTGCGATCGTTGGATAAGGTAAATTCTATAGGCTTGGCGGACCACTGTGATAGGCGGGTTGATGCATTTGCCATATTATTTATTGTTACAAGGGCTTTAGCATCTGTATCCACATAGAAATAGATGTGTACAAAGTACGTTCTGTTGAATTTAAGTATGCCAAGTAATAGGGTTGCCATATCTGGTATATTGAGATATTTCATTCACAGCCTTTCAGCTTACAGCTGGCGTAGGCAATTGCTTGATATCCCTTTTCTTCTATTTTTTGGGTTTTTGGGTCAATACAGCCCCAAGGGCCTGATTGCTGGCGTCTGAATAAATGAAACGGTTCACCATTTTTTCAGGTGATCAGAATGTATTCATTAGTGAGCCGGTGACGTAGTTCATCGTATGATGCCTGCGGGCAATATCTATCTCAGCAATACCTATCTATCTACAGCAATAAGCTTCAGAAAGGCAAAATAATTATCAATAGGCACCTAGATACTTAAATTACAAAGGTAACAGGAAAGTACCATAAAGCTTGAACATAGGGTTGGTTTTACTCTAGAGTATTCGAGAACGAATGTTTATACATTTATCAAGTTGGAGGCTTATTTTCTGTTTTTTCCATTCCTTTTTACGTTATATATGGGATAGCACTGTTCACCAACTTGAACTTCTCCTGCTTCCATTGATCATGGTTAATTTTGAGTTTTCGGCCTCTATTAATTTGTTTTAGGAGGGTGTTCGGGAGAACGCTGAGAGGATTCCGCCATTGTGATGATAAGGGACGTTATTACATTGAAAAATCAATTTTGCGGTGGTAAAAGATCGGTCACTAGAGAGAACCGCATGATGCCGTGACTACCAAGACTATACTCATTTTGTAATGAAAATAAGAACTTTATTTTGTCATCAAATATTTCTCAGAAAATGTGAACATGTGCCTCAGGCTATGTGCCATTTGAGTAACAGGGTTCTGCAAAAGGAAAAAATAACATCATCCTGATGATTGCCATCTTGTCTAATCTAATGCTTGAGTCTACTGACAACGGTAGTATTCTACTCGATAGTAATCCTTCAAGGACGCTGTAGTTCCATAGGATTACTTTTCTTCAATATACGAAGTGCTTTCGTCATTCAAAAATGAATCGAGTCCTATACAAAATACCAATATAATTTATATACGTACCGAATTGAGAGTCCCCTTCATACTTATTCTAAAGTAATTAAAAAAAAAAAAAAAGAAGTTTATCGAACAGTTTAATTTGGTTAACTGGAAAACTCATACTTACATAGATGTACGGAAATAGGAGCAACAGCAGAGTCAAGCACAGACCGCACATTGTTGAGGGGGAGTGATGTCTCTCCGTTGCCCTTAAAAGTATTCGTTCATCTCCTTCGAGATTTTGCATGAACAACTCTACTTCCCCAGTCCCGTATTAATAAACAATCAATTGCTAATGTAACGCCGTAACATGTCTTAACCTCATTGACCAGAGTGATCGATACGACATCATCAGTATACCTAATAATACTGCATCAGTTCTGATCGTAATTTGTGGTAAATATTGATTTACTTAACGCGTAGTCATGTATACTTACTGTACCACATATTTTCGGTTTAGAAATACAAATTAGGAAGAAGAAAGAACCAATGATCAACCGGAACAACAATAACAATGAATGGCTCTACGTTCTGAGGTCAAAGTGGCTTCAATACCGTTATGAAGAATCACGAGTTATGTTTGTAAGTAGCAACCTAAACTTACCAATGAACGCGTTGAAGGCGAAGCTTACTTTGGTGAAACTAGTAACCCACTAAGCGCCAGAAACAATGATTACTACTCACACCTTCCCCACATGCGCATAGTATCCTCAGCATACATTATATCAATTATTAACTTTCTTAAATTGTTAATAGGGAGCTACAAAACACCACAAAAAAGTACAAGTTAAGTACAAGTTGATCGTATTACCGAATTTCCGAAAATTATTGTATTACATTATGTTACATTAACATGAAATTTGAGCGCTTTGAATAAAAAGAAATTGTCAACTTCTAGTTTTGTATCGCAAAAAAACTAAAAAAAGAAACTAGTAATGGTTTTCGATTTTTAGCTATTTTTATAGTTTTTATCGATTTTTCAGCAAAACTAGTTACTGACATTTAAGTACATTTTCAGCATAATTTGTCAGCGTTGATTTTGTGCAAAAAAGTTTTAATGATCTCGTTAATTTTTGTTAAATTATCTTTTATAACTAAAATTCTGTTGAAAAATATAAATGTATCAATTTTAAGCTGTTTTTAGCCAATTTTATTAGTGATTTTTTTGGCACATTTTTTAAATTTTACTCATTTAATGTACCTATTCAAAAAGTGCTGTCCAACGAACTCATCGTTTCATTCGGAAAGCTTGAATTTTTGGTGCAGAAACGGAACTTTTGTCTCAATCCTAAGGAGAGTTATCTCCTAAAATAGTGTCAAACTCTAGGATTCAAAAACGGATTCCAATTAAAAAATGTTTCGAAAATTCTCATTTAAAATTTTTGGAACCATTGCAATAGCTCCATTTTCTACTATAATTCGCTTCCTGCTTTTCCTCTAGAAATAGAGGATAGCGAACCCTAGAACTGTACTGCACTTATTCGATTCTGCATAGTGGGATGTATAATACCTCAAATTTTCAAATTTCACCAACAAAATGTTTTTGCCTCTATCAATGCTGTTTTATCAGCACACTATTAACAATTAGAGAAATATAAAAGCTTAAACTAATGTTGACTTAGAAAAATGTAGGTATTTGAAATAATCTGATTTGTACATTTTTAGATGTGCTTCGTATAATATTTAGAATTTTAAGGTTCATAGCACACTTTATAATAAGAATAAAATTAAAATGCCCATTATTTTCAAGTTGGTAGCCTTTAACAGAACAGGTGGCACCAATGGTCATTACACATCGGCAGCATGCACTTAAAGCGCACGGTTTTTGACTTCCTGACTGTACAACGGGGTGTAGTGTAGATCATCCCACATGAACTTGACAAATGACCCTAACAAAAGCTGATGTAATGACCGCACAATATCTGGAGCCCCTTTAGGATCCGGTCTTGCAGTAGCTGAGGAGGGTTTTTGGTGCCATTTCACACATACACAATCACACAATCACACACACACACACACACACACACACACACACACACACACACACACACACACACACACACACACACACACACACACACACACACACACACACACACACACACACACACACACACACACACACACACACACACACACACAAAGAAAAGACGAAAACTGGTTACAAAGCTCGGGAAAAGATAAGCGATAACCACACAGTGGCATGTTGAACCGGTACCTGAGCCACATAGGCCTCACAACTCCAAAAATGAATCATTCTCGTATGTTCAGATTCGCCAACCTTCCCATGAAAAATGTGACAATAGATATCGAAAAAAAAAAATATATATAGTGAAGTAGATTGCTAATTGAATTTATGTGTTTGTTCAATGAAATATTAATTACCTGAGTCTGTATCTTGTTCTATATAATTTATAAACACATTAGGATTTCAGCTGTATAAATAATTTTTGAAGCCAATAAAGTTTAAATACAACTCCAAATTTGAGCGAGATCGGACGACTAGGGCTTGGGAAATGGTGCTTGATAAAATTTACGTTTTCGTATGCGTAGAGTGGAGTATTGATATGGGAAATATGAAACTAATTGGGGACCATCTACACCCTAACTCACAAAATCCGTGAGAATTTCATCAAAATCGGTTGAAAATTGTGGAAATTAAGTCCGTTACAAGGCTGTCTCGCTACATATTTAAGAAACGTGTTTTCACATGGCTGTGTTCTCAAGATATGGATAGCTGTGAGCATTTACTAAAGAGCTGGTACCGAAAGCTGGTATATTCTTTATTATAATCACCATTAAAAAGTAATTGATGCATCTGACAGGGAAAAAAAATTTTTCGGGCACACACACATACAGACACGGATACGGAATGCAAGTTGTTCAGTATGGTCTAAAACGTTCTAAAAATTTTGATTGTGGAGACAACCAATTGTTTATCTCTCGACAGTGAAAACAATCCGTTACCCACGTATAGGTAGACTCAGAAGCAATTATTGAAATAATCTCAAGAGACATCCTCCACTTCCACTAGGAAAAATTGAAATTTTCCTAAGTGCGTGAAAACCACACCCCAATCTGATCATATTTCCTCTTATAAGGAATTCACTGATTTATTCCTACGATAGTTGAAGGTGCATTGTGTGTAGCAACATGTATATATGAACGTTAAACAGAAAATTACGTATTATTACAAGAAATCTAACATGAAAATGCCTGGATTGTAGATATTTCCAGTTGAAATGTAAATGAAAATAATTTTAATAACAGTTAAGCTTCGATAATATACTTTTTGATTTTCTTTTAAAACTGTATATTATGTCATAAGTTCCATGTTCAGTAAGAGATTACTGAATAAATAAGCGCAGACCCACCAGAGCAAGATTAACATAAAAGTTTTTCGATGATTTGGTGGTATTAATGTACAACATTACTTGTTCAATAGAGATATGTATGATATGTTTTCATTATATGATCCCTGGAAAATAATGAAAGTGACCTACGTATGAGCCAGGGACGAGGTGGGGAATTATCCCATGACATGATACTATGAGAAAATGTATCCTTGAAACATGCCACATAAATAGAATGTGGAAAAGAATTTAAAACATAATTTACTATGCGACCCAACAAATAAATTAAAAGCATCGAGCTCTGGTAAAATCTTTTCAACGGGTATTGTGTTGTCCAAGAGAAGTGGTTTTTAAATTAAGCCCCCCCCCCCCCCCCCAGAAAATTAACCAATTGATTGAGGGTTCCACTCATGCAAATTATATTTCGGGTTTTATCCAAATTGAGTCTCATAAATATATCACATAGGTATTCATCATGGATTAAGGTACACACCAGTGGATACAAACCATAAAAAACCAACAACACGAAAAACATGCTTCTTAGAGGCGAGATTAGAGGACGAAAAATTACGTGTCCGATTTTCTATAGAAACTCAGAATCGAGGGGCTGAATGATAACAATGAAATGTATGAAAAGCGAGAGAGAAGACTGAATAGACAGTAGAAGAACTATCTCCTCGCAATCCCCTCAAGGTTCTTCCATTAGCGGAATTAAAACAGAATCTGTTTGAGCCATGAAAATAGGAAACAATGTAGGAAGGGCAGCTTTTTGAACTCTCTTCATCCTTATTCGCGCTTGACTGTGAATAAACAACTGGATCATCAAAACGTTTGCGAATTAGGGCAAATAATTTCACCTTTTAGAAAATTTTGCTTCAGCATTCAAAAAGGTTTAAATTCATCCTCCTGTGACTAGCGTGGCTGTTAAAGTTTATGGCTCATCCAAAAATAAGTCAAATGGGTTTTATGAATTTAGCACACCATCAAAACAACACATAGCTAAACGATGTTTCATTTCTTAAGAATCACTCTAGCTCGTGCAATCTCGTATTATTGAATGTTCTCTACGGCATTCTGTATTTTGACGTTCGTATTTGGAACTAGGGTAGACGGAAAATGTGTTTTTTCCAGTAGTTAGTGTCGATGCTACCCAGGCTTCTATTTTAAATTAATGTTTATGGAACTACCTAATTTCGACTACATCAGATTCAAGAATTCTGCACCAGAGGGAAGTGGAGGAAGGCATTAACGTCGAAAAAATTCACTTTTATTTTTGTAGAAAACGAAGCTGTTGCAATGGCTCCAAAATTTTTAAAATAACAATTTTCGCAAAATTTCTTCCCTGAAATAGTATTTTTTGAGTCATTCTGAAACGAATCCTAGAGTTCAGCGCTTTTTCATATTGGTATGACAAAAATGAGCAGTGATGACCACTGTTTAGCCCCTAAAGCTTTTGATAACTCCAAAAATAAAATAATACAACAAGACTAGATGAAGTATAGGATCATTACTAAATGTTACTATATATAATCAGCAAAGTGAAATAAAACTGTGACTATATATATATATATATATATATATATATATATATATATATATGATAAAATTGGGATATTTGATCTATGATACATTTGTCAGCATCTAGTCATAGTTTATTTTACTTTAATTGTTATGCGAGTATATAGAAGTGTGTAGTTTGTTATAAGCTGATATTTACATTTGTTATAATCATCTAGTCTTAGTTTTAATACTCCCTTAGCCTTACTCTTAGACACTCAGGATATGCAGTATAGTTTTGATGCCACTCCGACACAATATAGCGGAAATATCGTCAACGACGTCGAATTATACATTTTAGAAATGCGTGTTTCGTATGGATTTCGATAGTTGTTAACGTGTTGAATCGACTGAGAAGACTTTCAGAGCGATCCCATTCGATGCAACGACGATATTATTGTTAACAATCGCCGAGGGTTACGGACGAAAAACCTCAACAATATGTGTTTATTGTAGTTTTTCATGTTCTTTGGGATCACAAATCGAATGGATTAACTCTGCTCACAGCTCAAGCAGTCATCCTTATCGAGAATATGGACCGAATATCAATTGTTTGGTTGCGAAATTTGAACACTCACTTGAACATCGAGCGAGCGAAATGTGGATGTTAGTTTTTCTATTTTGGCAATAAAAATGGTAGGTACTCTCATTCTCCACACGTTGCACGTCTTAAGCACCTAGGGATACTTGAAATATATCGAGGTTCGTAATACATCAAATGTAAAAGGTAGATTTTAGTTTTTTTCAAAATTTTTGAGGAACCTGGCCGAGGACAGATAAGTTTTGCTCAGCGTCATTGAATTATCGAACTTCACGTTTATTTTTCGACCCATCTCTATTGGTTCTATATTGGACTCGGAAATATTATCGTGATGTCCTCCAATTCGTTAATGTAATTTTCAAACTCACTTTTTGAGGTTATGGTGGGGGAGACAGACAGGCAGGTGAGGCGGTAGGTATGCAGCATCGGCAATGTTCATTTATTGCGTAACTGTTCAAAATTGAAGAGCCAAGTTCTCTCAGTCTCCCCTGGAGCGCTGGTTTCGTTCAGTGCAAAATCGTGAAGAGATATGACCGTTATTTGTTTGTAGTTGACAAGGTGTAATATATAAGATCACAGACTATGGAGAGTGAGGACCCGGGTCACAGTCAGAGAAACTGCTGATTTTTAACAATTATTTTTTAGGTGTTAATGCACATTTATACTATCGCGTCTGTACCGGGGCAAGTTAGGTTTGTGGTTTCAGTGGCGCTCAATGTTTTTTTGGAGTTTGTTACCATTGGAACAAGATGATTAGGGACGTCTAGAGATGGCTAGGGATGGGTGGAGGCGGTTCAGGCCGCTAGTCCCCTACCTTTGGGTTCGGAAGCCTTGTCACTTTCATTGAGGAAAAATTTGTGTCCCCGAAAAGAAGGTCCCGGTAATATTACGCATTACTTACTAATTTCTGATCAGAGGAGTACATGACAAATGCTTCATAGCGTTGACTACTTTAAGTAAACAATGGAACTATAAGTTAAGTGAATTAGTTGGAGGAAGGTGGGAGTAGAAGGTGCAGCGCCTACTGAGCTGTCAGTCTTGCATCGCGACGGGCGCCTACTGGGGGAGTGCCGACAAAAGCCGGTGGTTTTTGCGCGGGATCTCCTCCCGAAGTCGTAAATCAGTCAGATCGGATGATAACAACTTCATGTATCTACAATTTATTAAACCTCGGAAACCTATAGAAGCAAGACATAGTCGTTATAAAGACACTTGCATGTGACATCACTACCTGAGCCAAGGGCAGGAAGGATCCCGCTACGAAGAAGTGAATAACAAATTGATCCTACGACGTTGACACATTACATTAGGCAACTTATTTGCTTATGGGCTCATGTGATTTTCATTCATCTCTATGTAAAATAAGGGTATTGCGATGGGTCGAAAAATTAGAGCACCTATCTAATGTTTTCTGCAAGGCAGAGCAGCGGTATATCAAAAAACTCTGTAAATTATTATTGTCCAGGGTAAATGAACCTTCTGTATGGGCAGTGTCCTTCTGATACCTTTTTCCATTAGGTGTTTGACCAATAATCTCAAAATATTGCATTCACAGACACTTCGAGTTTCACTCACATTTCACTACTTTCTTCGAGTATTAGCATGGATTGTCAATGACCCCCGCTCAGAAAGTTTCAACTGAAACAATCATTGTGCTATTAACCCGCAATCAAAAACTGGAATAATCGGTAAAGATTCTTTGCACAACTCTGAGGACTTGAAAAGCTTTTGCCCTATTAGGGACTATAAGTTATTCATTAGGATGAAGAATGAAAAAATCAGAGAGAAAGAAATACATGAAATAATAATAATATAATTGATCGGTGAGAGATAGAGAAAATTAAAAAGTCCTAATTGATTGAAGTATTTATATAACGATTTATATAAATGAAGTATTTATACTATAAAGTATAAAGTTAAGTATTTATTACTAATTTATATAAATAATTCATTTATATAAATATTTATATAGCAAAATAAGATTTATTTTGATCAATAAAAAAAGTGTCAGGCATGAAGCATGATCGTTTGAGCGAATTATCGTAGTTACTATATTATGTTACATTGTATTGAAATTTAAGCAATTGGAAGAAGGAATATTTAACTACCCATTTTATGGGAAAAAACCCCCCATAATATTCTGCGATTCAAAAACGATTTTACACATAAAAAACACAAACACACACACACACACACACACACACACACACACACACACACACACACACACACACACACACACACACACACACACACACACACACACACACACACACACACACACACACACACACACACACACACACACACACACATATACCACCATATGTCTCCAAATCCTGGAATCGTTTTGGAATCTTCAAAAACAAAAATTATGAAAATTTATTTTATTCCTAATTATAAAGTCATTGGCGATTTCAATTTAGGATGGAAAGCCTAGCGACAGAAAAATGAACCTTTGTAAGAGGAACCAACCGGAATAGCAACTTCACGGGTTCGTTTGTGAATTTTCCTTTAGTGACTACTTCAATGTAAAATAAATCGTACTGCAGCGTATTGGGATGCAAATCCTGTGGTGCCAATATATAATTTTGCTTTCATCGTTTTCCCAAAAGTAGAAAATTAAATGTTTGAATGACTTATAAGTTGGGAACAAAAGAGCAAGTAGACCAGCGATTTGCTTGGAAAAAGTTGTTGAGAATGGGCAAAAAAGTGTCAAATCGTTATTATAAGCGCACAATATTGCCAGGTAGTTACATACCTCGCATTAGCGATAAATCAACTACTCAGTCGTAGTTGTTCAGGTGCCTACATTCTTTGGTTTTCGGACCCATCTGGTCAAAATTTTGCCAAGCTCAGTTGCTCACTAAACTTGACAATTCTATGACAGGCGGGTTGTAGGTATATGCCACTAATAATTAAATGATCATGGTTAATATGTCGCAACCCCATGAAGATCAAATGGGAGCCGTTATTGAAATGAGAATATCTTGATGAGTTTGCGTGTTTACTAGGCACAGCTATACCAGCTTGAGCAATAGGGTAGTAGGTAAGTACCTAGTGATTAGCACTATAAGGCCGATTTTCGAGATTCCAATTATTTAATTTCCATTAGTTAGAATCTCGCACACACGAGTGGATCAAAGAACTAGGTACCTGCAGTAAGTTGATGTTTCCTCCCAGAATGTTTTGTTTATTGAACATATTGAAACTCGTCCTCTTGTCACTCGTTTCATCATTAGTAAATTCGTCCTCTTCCGGTTGTTGACTCAGTTCCATACGTAAGTTCTCCGGTCAGTGAACTGAATGCTCACATCGCTAGTAAATCAATAACAAAAAACTGCTTTAACATTGTGCACACGACCTTCACCTTCTAACACACCACACACTACAATATGTTGAGCATTTCCTACTTCTCTATATCTTCTCCTTCACGAAAATTTCGTGATTCCGTAGTACCTACAAGTGTAGTTATTCTAAAATCAAATCTAATTTCTACTTTGAACAAAAATAAAAATTCAAGAAGAACAGGTTCCTAGTCAACAATAATTGGAGAAGCAAGAAAGCATCACACTTTTGTTATTGACAACCTTCTTCCACTTGGTTTTTTATTTTTCTGTTTTGAACACAGACATAACAGACACAATGAACTTTACTTTAGAGTAATAATTTAAATCAACGAGAGAATGATCAGTTTTCCTTTCAGAGGCCTTCAAATCTATCTCGTTCATTGCCGCCATTTTGAAAGCGATCGCAGCGCCACCAACGCACAGTGAGAAAAACGGCCAATCTAGAACATTACTCATAACTTCTAGAAAAATCGTCCAAATCACTTGAAATTTTGAGAAAATGTTCTTAAGATCATCCCAAGTACGAGGGTGAGGAGTGACGGGATTGCGGCTGGCCGGAGCAGCTGCGACGATAGTCGTTAGCGTCCACTATGCGATTTCCTTGCAACTTCGTCCAACGGACACGTGTTTGTATTGGTTTAATGTGTTTTTCGGGATGATGAATAAAAAGAAACCACTTTCAGAGCTCTATCTCTCACCCTAAACGACATTACTGATCATTAACCTTCGAAAAATTCGAATATCCACTTTTTATTGCTGTAAATCGAAGTTGAAAACCGACATTATTGATCATTAACCTTCGGGAAATTCGAAAATCCACTTTTTATTGCTGTGAATCGAAGTTGAAAACCATATTTGCCAGCTGCATCAGATTCCGCTTATAAGTACCTACCTATATACTGGACAATGGACTCAGAAGTAAATAGTAAATGTTCATAAATATCCACTTCAATCTAGGGTACTTCCAATAAAACAGGATATTGTTACAGAAGAAAAAATTAAGTGGTCTGATGAGAAAGGCGTAAAATTCAAAGAATTCTTGAACTCTGTTAAACCTGAAATCTCTCATGATGATGACTCAACATTACTTTATGAACATATCGTGGAGGCCATTTTCGGAGCAGCGAAACAATCAGGGATGTACACACCTGCCAAAGTTTGCAAGCCAGCTCGCTCAAATGACAAACCATGGTTCAATAGTGAATGTAGAACTTTAAGGTACAAAAAAATGAAGACTTTTAGGAAAATGAGGAGAAAGTCTTACAATCCAGAGTTATGGAACGAATATGTTGAAATGAAAGCACTCTATGATAGGAAGTTAAGAGAAAATCAAGAAATGTACTACAGTAGAGTAAATGAAAATATGTCTAACACTAGAAACTCCAAAGACTTTTGGCAGGAGGTTAACAAGTTTAGGTGTAGAAAGTCAGCTAAGAATGAACTTGATATTAAAAATGTTGAGGAGTACTTTGAAAAGCTATACACTGCCAAGGGTCGAAATGAGGAGGCATTGTATATTGGCACATTTGACGAGACTCTTGACTCTGCTATTTCACTTGGTGAATTGTCAAGGGCACTTGATTCGTTCAAAAGGGGTAAAGCCTCTGGTAGCGATGGTATAGGCTATGAATTTTATCAAAATCTTACAGAAGTATGGAAATCATTTTTAGTAGATTTATTCAACAAGGTTATGCTTAGTAGGGATGTTCCAAATGAATGGGCAAAGATTCGCACATTTCTCCTATTTAAAAAAGGGGATCGTAAGGAAGCAAGCAATTATAGAGGGATTTCACTGTTAAATACCATCGTGAAAAATTTTCACCAGATTATGTTGAATAGATTACTAACGTTTGCTTGTGACAATAATCTGCTGCCAGAGAATCAGTCCGGATTTAGATCAGCTGTATAGATAATATATTTACCCTAGCTAGTCTTGTGTCCATCAATACCAGGCTTCCTGGGAGGAAAGTATTTTCTTCCTTTATTGATTTTCGTCGGGCCTTTGACACTTTACCCCATGAAATATTATGGAGGAAGCTTGCGGGGATGGGAATTAGTGCCAGATTTATTAATCTAATAAAATCGATTTATGATAAGGCAGCTTTTACGGTTGGAATTAATGGTAAATTCACCAAGAATTTTGTATTAGACCAGGGTATTTTACAGGGGGACGTCCTCTCACCCGTCCTTTTTGCGCTTTATGTGGCTGATTTTGAGCAATTCCTTAGACAAAGAGGGGCAAGTGGTCTTCAAGTAGACAAAGACATGGACATTTTGTGCATTTTTTATGCGGATGATTTGGTGTTATTTAGTGACAACTATGCTGCCATGAACAGACTGCTGAAGTACCTCGATGAACATTGTAAACATAATGGGCTGATAGTAAACTGTAGTAAGTCTAAGGTAATGGTTTTTAGACGGGGCGGCTCAGTGGGCGGTTGTCGCTTCTTGTGCGGGAAGGATACTCTGGAGGTCGTCAATAAATATAATTATCTAGGTGTGACATTTTTCAGCTCAGGTTTGTTTAGGCAGCAGTCAGAAGATGCCTTGAAAAAGGGGTTAGCCGCTTCCTGTCATGTCCTGTCCATTATTAGAAAATCCCGAAACAATGCTGTCCAGTCGTGGAAAAAATTATTAGAAGCCCTTTGTATGTCGACCTCCTTATACGGAGCCGAGGTATGGGCCCTGTCTTACTTGGACAGGCTTGAAAGGGTGAAAATTAGATTTTTCAAAGCACTTATGTTCCTCCCTAGAAACACCCCGGATGTGTACGTACGGAAGGAATTTGGACTATGCCATACTAAGATTGACGTAGCGAGCCGAGTTTTGTCATGGTGGGCCAAACTCCTGTCAATGGACTATTCCCGGTATCCAAAACGGTGTTTTTTACGTTTAAAAGCTCTCGCTCCAACGTCAAACATAAAATATAATTGGGTTCGGCAGGTGGAAGGGTTTTTTGGGTCTGAGGGTGAGCAAATGTTGGGGGAGACTGACAGCCAGTTGTTTCGAAGACACATTCCTGGTTTGATTGCTAGGCTGAGATCAAAGTCAGAAGGTGATGATCATTCAAAAGTTCAGGGATCTAAATTTAATATATATTTTAGTGGGCTGGTTTCTGAAGCACAAGGTGTATCTGCATATCTAGAGAGTAACCAACTGTCGCTGTATGCCAAACGCTTGTTAGCTCAAATAAGAATGGCAGGGCATAAAAAGGTGTCTTTTTACCTATCAGGTATTAAAACCGTATTTGACGGGGATGCAGTATGTCCCATTTGTAATACTGGGGGAAAGGATACCTTAAGCCACATGTTATGCGGTTGTCCTATTTTTAAAGGGGAAAGAGCCAGGTATCTTGGGGGTGCCGTGTTGGAAGAGGAGCGCTTATCAGAGATTTTGACTGTTAAGGATAGCCTAGATTATAAGAAGTTAAATGCCTTTATCCAGACTGTTGTAAGACAGCGGAGAATAATCGTCAACGAAGGGTTTTTGTAATATGATTAATTGTGTAATGTTATGATCAACATACACCGGCTTGTATGACCTGGTGAATTTTATTGACTATTTTGTATGATTCTCTACATATTTTGCCTGAAAAAAACTTTGGTTCGTTTATATAAATATTGTGTGGTGTACATATTATTTGAAAGAATCTGTGTCACGAAGTAGTTAGTTTTATTTTATCAACTCATTGTAATACCGTTACGGTTTATACAAATAAAGCATCATTTCATTTCATTTCATTTCATTTCATTTCAATATCCACTTCAATCCTTTATTGATTAATACAATCAGCATCTGAGATAAAAGGTGGAAAGGGGAAATTTGAGCAAACATTAGGTACTTCAGTAGAAACTGTTTATGAAGAGAGTGAACAAATCGTACCATTTCTTTAGGAACTGTAGTTCAAGTTTCTCAACATAGTATATAGAATAGGTATTACAGTTTTGAAGTTCATGATATAATTAAAAATGTGAATAAAATCTAGTCTTCAAGAATTTAAATTAAAAAACCTATAATCTTGAAAATATCCCTTTCGCCACAGTCGTGAGCAACCCACACATCGAACAGCTCCTTTTTTGAGAAAGCCATTCGTCTAAAAAAACTCGAAACAATTTAAAAATTAAGAAAATGATTATTAAATTTGTCTTTAAAAGTTGATTTTTTCACGGAGTTTCAATTTTTCTAAATTCAATTGCCTAGCCGTATGGCTCTGTATGGTTATGAATTTTTTTTGTATGCTCTCTAAATAATATAGTTTGAAACTAGGCAACTGGCAAGGTAAACAAACCCGAGCAAAAAAAGTTACGGACCTCCGAAAATTGGGTTTTCACACATTTTATAGCCCAAAGTCGTTATTGATTTTCCGGGTACTCCGAGGTATTTAAAAATCTTATAAATGGTCGCATACCTTCTACTTACCTTCATAAACACGTGGGAAAGCTTCAAAAATATCTCCGGCTATGTAGTGAGAGACGGCAGAATTGGAATGAGCCGCATGTTTGAACCCGTGTTACTGTGTCGAGAGTGATGTACAATACAGGTTTTATCTAGTCAACCATCTATGAAAACAAGGTAATTTTCTTCGTTTGATCCGTTGATATAAAATTTGGATCCATTGTCCACCTAGATAGGTCTTTTTCCCAGTGTGCAACGGTGATTGATAACGCCAATTACAATAGCTCCATTGTTCTAATAATATTCACAAAAATAGTTGAATGTGAAAATGAAAAAACATTAAGAAAACCCTCGACCCTATCAGTCTAGGGAGTGCATATCTACTACATTTATTACTACAAATTGATTACTTATAAACTACAGTACTTTCTTCTTTGAAGTTCCCTCCATCACAGTCTCTCTTCCTTGAGCCCTCTCACCACCAAAATACTGAATTATGCATCGACTACTCGTTTACAGCTCATTGAACACAGCTAATTGGGTGTAACTACCCGCGAATGATGGGCCGAAAGTTGTGAGCTAATTAGAATTCTCTTTTTTTCCAAGGAACTGCGAACGGAAACACCTAGCTAACGGCAGAAACGAACAATGATTATTACTTATCGGTAGTTTGTTCGACGGTGCTAATATTGCAATAGATGATATCTCTCAACTTTTCAATTCAACTCTTCTTTCAATTTTTTCTCCAGTTCTTAAACGTATTTTTCATGCATCATCAATTACCTTCGGATGAAATGTTATGTCTCTGAGCTTAACTTTTATATTGTTGATCAGATTATTAATTTAATTAATATCGAAGAGGAAAATTCTCAATTCTAAAGTTAGTCAGTAATGAGCGCCTTCAATGCTACGAGATTGACTAACACAACATAACTGTATTGCGTGTTGCATCCCGTCGACGAAGGCACACTAATTATTCATGGAACTGCCTGAACGAACAGTGTTGTGGCTGACTGTAATGGGATGAGTTGCTTTTCATATACATTCGTAGGTAATAGGTCTTAACAGGTGCTAGTACAGCTATAGACGAACTCGTGTATGAAAAGAGGAGACTGTAACGCGCAAGGGACTAGTATTTTTTATATCCGTCTTGAAACAGCCTGCTTTTAGCGAATTTTTGTAGAAAATGAAGCTATTGCAATGGCTCCAAAAATTGTAAAATAAAAAAATTTCAGAATGTTCTTAATCACAATCCGCTTTGAGGCATTCTGAAACGATTCCTATGTATACAGGGTGTACGCAAAACAGGTCCGCCAAACTGCAGGATTTGATTTTGGAGCTCATTTCTGATCGAAAGTTCCTCCTAGAGATTTTTTTTTAACGCTTAGTTTTCGAGTAATTCAGTTTTAAAGATTTTTCCTCACTCACTCACTCACTAAAACGATCGTAATTCCCTTAATTTTCCGTGAAAATTCAAATTTGAAGATACCGTTCGAAAAAAACATTAAATTTCCTATGGGATAGATTGTACCATTAATTATTATCAATTGTTATTATACAAATAATTATTATACATTTTTATTAAACCAATATGTTAATATTATAACCACGAGAACCAATATTTTTTCAGGATGCAAGAACGGTAAAAAACGCTGAAATCTCACCCTTTCAAAGGTGTAGTCAGTTTTACTTTTAATTTGCTAATTAGGGGAGAAAATTATATTTTAATGTTTAAAAATGTGGTTTTTTGTTCAATGAAGTCAATGAAGTTTTCTTAAAACATTACCCTCTATGAACCTACGAGTATGTGGTCGGTTTCAACGTATTTTTCACGTTGAATCGAATGGTAACACTTACAGATCTCTCCAGCTCCGTTATAACCGAGGTTTACTCGTAAACTCACAAATTTTTAGTTAGCTTATTATGCTTAATGCATGTGTGTTATTGGGTAAGACTAGATTATTAAACTATCATTTACGTAGCTTTAGGAGGAATACGTCATCACTTGCAAGTCGAGTACCGGGGGCGAGCACTTTCGATGCAAAGAAATCATCATCAGGCCGTCGTATCAGTACTGTTGATACTGTCCTGATGATGATGTCTTTGCATTGAAACTCGACTTGCTAGTGATGACGGATTCCTCTGAAAGGTACGTAAATGATAATTTTACTATTACTTCTAGCGGAAATAACCCTTTAGATTTAATACCAGATTATTAACGTGTACAACTCTGTTATAACGGAGTTGGAGAGATCTGCAAGTGTTGATTCAGCGTGAAAAAATACGTGGAAAAAGAGCCCATACTCCCAGGTTCATAGAGGGTCATTTTTAAGAAAACCATTAATTTCATTAAAGAAATTAATTGTTTTAATTTTCAACATTAAAACAAAATTTTCTTCCCTAAATAACTAAGTAAAAGTAAAATTGACTATACCACTGGAGCGAGTATCAATACAAATCAAATTTACGAATATACGACAATTTACAAATATTCGCTCATATGATCATGCTGCATGACTGGAACTTTTTATACTTGGTATATGTGGCAGTCTCAATGTCTCAGACCATTCACCTTCCCAAGGGGTTGAATTGCTATTTTTTTCGAAAGTTAGATAGGTGTTAAGGGAGTTACTAGTATCATCATGTATTCAGTAGGTACCTGCTAAAAGAATACATTTTTTTGGGACTTGTATTAATTTTGGTCAGGCTGGTTCTAATCTGTCTTTTAGCGAATATTTGTAGAAAATGAATCTATTGTAATGGCTCCAAAAATTTTAAAATCAAAATCATCGAAATAGTCTGCTCTGAAATCCGTTTTGAGGCATTCTGAAACCATTCCGGAAGTTTGCACATTTACGTGTACAGTGTCTAGAATTGAGTGCACCTGCCATTCATTTTTAAAATTTTTGATGTTTTCAATAAACTTTCAAAAGTGACTCCCCTTTATTTATTGAATACTATTCAATGGACGAAATTGGATTTTGATTATCACGCGCCACAGTGGTGCTACGACTCCTAACTCGCGATTTTCAAATGGGGAGCCAAATTTTTTTGATTGCAGATTCGGAATCAATGTAAAATTTCATCGGCAAAGTACCCATCACTCGAATTTTCGTTTGCTCAAAAACGGGTGAAATTACGCGTAAACAGTGCGCCAGTTGTGAAATGTGAATTTTTGAAGATATTCAATTGCAATATGTGATACATGATTTTGTGTATTTTTATCACGCTGAATCACGTAGTAATGTTCATTTGTTGATATTTACAATACCAATTTATATAAGGGGGGGGGGGGGGGGGGATAGGATTACAGATGTCTACATTCCTTCTCCCACCGTCCAAACGTACTAAAGTTTTATTTTTATTTTTATTTTAAATTATTACTCGTACAAGTTGTTGAATGTATCACATGTGGCGATTAAATATCTTGGAAAACATTTTATTTCACAATTGATGCACTACTTACGAGTAATTGGGTCTATATTCACGCACACAAAAATTCGAGTGATTGGTAATTTTTCCATGTAATTCTATGTATATTCCAAATCTGCGGTAAAAAATTAGGGTCCCATTTGAAAAAGGTGAAGTAGGAGTCGTAGCACCATTGTGTCCTGTGGTAATCAAAATCCAATTTCAACATTGAATAGTATTTGAAATTTAAAAACTAAGGAGATTCAACGTATGAAGTTTTTTGAAATCTTAAAAAATAAAATGAAAAAGGAAATGGCTGGTTCATTGAATTTTAGATATTTTTTTTAGTTCATTTAATTTTATTTAGATAAATTAAATATATACATACATATATATACATACATACATATATATATACATACAGCGTGTGTGTGTAATTCTAGACAATAACTCCTCTCATGATTGAGATAAAAATTCCATTCTTGCGCCAAAAAATCAAGATTTTCAAATGGAAGGATAAGTTAGTTGGCCCGCACTTTTTGAGCACATTCCATTGCTCACATTTCAAACATATGCTAAAAAAATCACTAAAAGTGGCTAAAAATCGTCAAATTTATATTTTTTTGAGCGGAATAGAGTACATTAACTTTAAACTAGAACATCACGAAATTTATCCACAAAATTATGCTGAAAAGTTAAATTAACTTTCATTAATATTAGCTGAAAAATTGATCCAATTTAATCCAAATCCAAAATCTATTTTGAATCGCATAATAATAATTAGAACGGGTTTTATGCTATAAAATCAGCTCATTAGATCATGTTGCTTAACTGAAACTCTTTTACTCGTAACTTTGACGCAGTTTCTTCGTGCTAAAGTCTGCCTAACCTTTCAAAAGACTGAACTCTCAAATAGGTTTGTCAAGACTAACGTAAACTTGAAAAAAAAAAAAGTCCGTTTAAGAGATGTTGGTCTTGTTGAATCAAGAGAAATGTTCGTCCATACTATACGTACGTATTTTCCAGTTTCAAGATCTATTTCAAAATGAATATGGTGTCTCAATGGATGTTGAAGATAGCGCTGTTGGGGTTTACCTGTTATCAAGTTGTCATTGCTGTGTTGCAATTCGAACTGTTGTTCAACGTAATGTACTTTTGATTAAATTAGGACGGTGCTACCCTATCATAAGAATTTCTTCCACACTCCTTGAGAACCAAGAAATCGAGAGTCACGACCTAATATTGCTGAGAAACAATAAGACAAGTCGTCCGAGGCATGAAAGAGAGCATACACGGAAAGGCCCTCAGATTATTTACGAGACGGAAGTACAGGCGGCCGTTTAAGAGACTCAATTAGAACTTCAATATTGTGAGTCGTGCGCTTTCAAGAAATTCGGCGGCGACAGCATGCGAGATGTTAACCGGATGAGGTCACCTCCTCTGGGATCGAACACTTTCAACCAGGGTCAAAACCATCCTTCGCAACTTGAAGCGAATGAATGACGAGTCCACTGACCTGGTACAACATTAATCTGCCGCGCCAAAACTGACTGTTACGGCCGTCATCTCATAGGTGAACTCCTATAATATATGTAAATCACACCACCTGTTCATTGATTATATTTTGCTTCCGAGAGTACCTATTCTTTTCATCGGAAGCATTCCGAATACTTAGGTGGGTGGGGAAAAAAAAGTTCTTCAAAATCCGAATTTCCACTCGCATTTAATATTTTCGACATTCCTGAACAATTCTGGTTTTTTGTCTGTCTGTACGTTTGCATGGGAAACCGGTAATACTTAAAATATAGGTACTATATTATAGTCAGCGTAGAATCTGGGCCTGCGGGGTCAGTGCAACATGCCCTCCGTTTGATGGAGTTAGTTTGATGGAGTTAGTAACGAAAAAACAATTTTAGAGGCTCGTTTGAAAACGCGTGCACGATAACAGGGGTCCCATTGCACGACGGGGTGTATGGGCTTGATGGTAGGTAGGACTTCTCATTCGGAATCGCAGTCACTTCCTCATTTCAAAAGGGGGAGTGCGGAGGAACGGGAGGATCTTGAGCGCTTGATCCATGCTATACAATATAAGGATGGTAAGAGTATGATTTTGTAAAAAAGAATCCGACTGGGTTCTAAATATATGTCAAAGCTTCTTAGCCCAATTAAGAAGCTTTCATTGGTCTTCTTAGACCAACGAAAAAGCTTCATTAATATCGCAAAGGTCCCGTCTGGAAATTAAGGTGATAGCGTTAACTATAAATAAGATGGAGGGGCTACTGCTCCGATTTCATCACTGCTTCCCTGTCACCTGCATGCGTGTCGCTAACATCGGGCTCGTTGGATTATGATTAAGTTGATGGGGGAGGGGGGTCTCCACACCGATCGCGAAATGATCCGCGTACCTGGTGGCTTCACTTGAGTTACTTGTGAGCTCTAAATTCGTTCGACCCATGTCCAGTGAAATCGAACTGGTAGGCTAGAGCTGCTGGTCTCCAAAATAAAAATCCAAGTGTTAGCTTCAACCTTTGTGTTATCTTGAACCTAAATAGACAGAAATAATCAAAAGTTTATAGATTTTTCAATCAGGTCACTTTAGGGCGTTGGCGGGTTAAAATGAAATTTCATCTGCTGTACAAGCAACTCAAAAAACCCTGTGTTATAAGCATCCAGGTCTCAGTTTTGAAAACAAGATGACGGTGATACTGAGGGTTTTACAAATTCTGGTAGAGAAATTACTTTCGTATTTCGTTACTAACTCAATCGATCTATTCCGGGAAGGCAGACGAGTCTGATCTCGGAATTCGCTCTCTTGGGATCTCGCATTCATGTCAACGTGGGTATGAAAATTTAAAATGATAACTTCTTCAGGAGCAACATTAACTTTACTCGAGTTTGAGTGACTTCTATGAGACGAGTATCTCATTAGATAACAAAGGAAAGCATTTTTGCAACGGGCGTTCAGTCATCCCTTTCATGCGTTTAGCACCTGGTTGGCAACAGGTTATGCAAACTTTTGACGAAGCCTTTGTCGCGAATGAGCCGCCAGTTCCGTGGGATAACTACATCAAAATCGAAAAAAAAATCAGGGTTTTAACTGAAATCCTGTGAAGTAATCAAGTACTTCCCTCAAGTTTCAAACTACCTACCTAATACTGCTACCTATGTTACATCAGGATATTGTAGTTAAAACCCTGATTTTTAAAAACACACATAAAGGCACACACACACACACACACACGCTTGCGCGCGTACACACACACACACACACACACACACACACACACACACACATATATATATATACATACACACACACACACAGACAGACAGACACACACACACACACACAGACACACACATACACACACACACACACACACACACACACACACACACACACACACACACATATATATATATATATATATATATATATATATATATCACGTAAGTCCAGCTCTTGAGCATGAGACTAATTAAGAGTCCCTTCGTCCCAATGTCGTTTTCCCGTTTTTTCGCAACAAAAATAGAAGAAAACCTCAGAAATAGAATTATTGCGGCGGTGAGCCGCACGGCAAAGGTAAGCTGATCCAGCTCAAGGCGAAAAGCGATACGCCCGCCCCCTGCGGTCGAAACGCTCTCCGTATCCCTTTCAGTTAGGCCCATCTGTTCAGTTCCGTCCTCCTCTTCTCGTCATCATCGTCGTATTGTGAATCTGAATTAAATCCAACCGCCGGTAGACGCCTTGCGTCCGCGTCGACTGAGTCCAAAATATTACGGTCTGTTTTAATATTTAGTCATATCCTCCACGAAAGACAACTTCTTCTATACCTACCCAACTATTAAAAGGTGATTAAACGGGACGGAAGTAGAGGAACGGAACGAATCGTCCACCAGATAAAGGTGAGACAATGTTAATGATAATGAGCTGCTAATGAAATACCTAAGTAAGTGCCAGGGAAAACGATACATAGAAATATCCTCTCCTTCGTTGGAAGACAGCTTATATGGCATTCCCAGTCAAATTATTTTTTTCCCACCCATTTTAGTTTTTTCTCAATCAAATTTAGTTTTTCTAACTCAATTCAAGGTGTTAGCAACTGCTACCAAAATGTCCAATATCTTCTAAAATCAACTAAAAACTATTTCGAGATGCTTTGAATATACATAAAAGGCTGGAATAAAAACCAAATATTATAGAACTAGGTAGGTTGTCGGACGTGTGTTGAAAATACGCATTTTAAAAGAATGAACAAACGATTTTTCCTTCACGCTTTGAAAAAATTTAATTATGAAAAGAAAAACAAAAAAGGATACCTAATGACAAATGGCTATTGAAAATTCAATTCTGTGAACGCAGTTAACGTTGTAGGTTATTAAACAGCTTAACGAAATCTTGCGCAGCAACTTCAGCAGGAATTTGTTGTACCATCATGTTGACGAGATAAATTGTTCATTCAACGCGGGTTATCATTTTTGTGCAATTAGTTTTTCACTCGTATGGCATGGTTTAATTGAGTACTGTCCATAACATCGTTTAGTATCTGCCATTTTTCGGGCATCCCTCTGAATCTACCAACTGTATGTCCTATAGGCAAGGCTACGTAAATAAAAAAATTGATCTGGGGCGGTGTGGGACAACCCAAGCACGAGAAAAAGAAAAAGAAGGAAAAACAGGCACTTTAAATTCTGATCATTAAGGCCAACCATGTTCTGAATAAAACTGTGTGACGATATCTCAAAGAAAATTATAAAACACCTAAATTTTATGTAAATATGTTAGGCCAGTAATAATCTTTGATATTAAACATTATAATAATTATGTAATTTTTAATTTTTTTTTAGATTTTGAGCTCTTTGTGTGCACAGAAATTGTGAAGTATTACATAGTAAACAACTATAGTAAAGTATAAGTACTATAGTACAACTATGGTAAACAACTATTTCTAAGTAATATTGCGCTGTGGAAACCAATTTTACGAGATTAAACTATTTTTGCAGTTTGTATAGGTTTTTTATAAACACGTTTTGATGAAAATGATGTACAGCAATTAGAAGAAACCGTTCATGTTTCCAACAGGAAAATTTATTGAAAATTAATATCAACTCCAAGGAGAGATATCACCTGGAAAGATATATACGTGTATATGTATACATATACTCATGCAAAACCATTGAACTCTTTTCTATTGAGGAAAACTCACTAAGAATCGTTTAAAAATGGATAAATTAACGAAAATTCTCCCATCAGATCATGCTACGCGACAGGGACTTTTGTCAACCAGTCAACATAATTTTGAAAGTGAAGTAGACAAAAATGAATGGTGAACTTCGTGATCTATTTCATGGAAATGGTCCATAGAAACTTGGACTATGTATAAGTTTTACACCTTGCTGTACGTAATTGAATCGGTCGAGCGGGGAACCACGACCTTTTATACTTTAATTTTTAATTGTTGGTTCGGTTGTTTCAGAAACTCCAGTTCAAATCATGAAGGGAACGTTAAATAATAATTGATGAGGGTTCGTTGTCATCAGGCAGTCTGTCAAATTACTCCAACGAAAATAGAACTTCCTTACCTCCCTCCGTTATTGCGCCATTAATAAGTAGGCACCCACTTCAATTTCAATAATGAATATTCAACAGATGAAATACATCAAGAAACTGTACACTGGAAAGTCATTAGTGAGAGAAACAATAATGTATAATGAAATATATGTAAGTCTTCTTAAGATTAAGGCTTGATAATTCTGGAAACCACGATGAAGCTTATTACAAGTACTTTATTTTAATCATGAGGGACATGCGGCAGAGGTTCGCTTAATCTGTCAGGATTCAGATAAGCTACTCAAAGACGCTCTTGGAAATGATCTCCTGAAGACAACGTTTACCAATAAATGGATGATTGAGTTAAAATTTTCGTTTCCAAGGAAGGATTCTCAAATTTAGAGGAATTTTGTTCAATTCGGTTCAAATTGGTTTTCTGTATATCAGGAAAAGGATATGGAATCAACATATCTTGGCTCCAAGTGAACGGAGAAATTTGAAATTTCTGCGGATTCTTATGATGTTATGGATAAATTGATTTTTTTTAGGATGAGATATTTATTTTTCCCCACGATCCTATAACCTGGAGACTCGTTACCTGAGTGTCAACAGAACCATATTGACCTTTATAATCCTGGGCAAAACGGAAATCCATTCGGTCATTTGATGTTTCGTCGGAGTCTATACGTATAGGCAGCGGAAGTATTGTTTTCACTTTTGGGTGGTGCCAAAAGAACTGTCTCGAAAATCAACATTTTCACTTGCATTTTACGTTTTAGACCATTCTGAATAACTTTGGTTTGTGTGTGTGTGTGTGTGTGTGTGTCTGTTCGTCCTTTTAACAACTTGTAACAAGCATTACTTGTACTGATTTCGTTCCATTTTGATTTTGTTGAGCTGATCGCTATCAATTTCATCAATCTGAAAGTTTTTTAGCAGTTGTCACAGTGCATGCACAATTGTTTAATCGATCAAGCGTCATTTTCTCATGGTTTATTTGTTCGATATCACTCAAATTCAGAGGGTAAACCCTATACTAGTTTCATCACAATCGTACGAATAGCTGCTATGCATGCGCGGACCTCAAATCCTTGTAACAAGCAAGACTTCTACAGTTTTCATCAGATTTCGATGAAAGGTTCATGGTTTGTACGTTATAATTCTGTAGATGGACCTCGATGATCTTCACTCGCAAATGTAACTTTTAATAATACCTTTCAAGCATAACCTTTAGTAATACTTTTCAAGCATAACCTTTAGTAATACCTTTCAAGCATAAATTTCTCTTTGATTTCGCGATTTTGAGGTTTTACGCTCCATCTTAATTTACCATTTCCTTTCACCATAGGAACCTGCTATCTAATATCTATGAAGATAATTTAAAATATTTGGATACATCCATGTTATGGATACGAAAAAGCTATGCACCACTCCCAACTTGGCGGACATTTTTTGGAATGTGAAAATAAAATAACTACCTTCTTGTCTGATTTACACCTCGTTTCTTCTTAGAACCCGATGGTGAAACCAGAATTGATGTTGACTCATTACTTTCTGAAATGCACGGTATATATAAATATATATTACTTACATAAATTTTAATTTTTCAAATAATAAAACAGTTGGTTGTATTATGTGACCACTTATACGGTGTGGATTCACTCCATGCATGTTTTGTTGATACGAGGAAGCCTTAAATATAAACATAACTGTTTGAAATTTTACTGGAAAAATATTCTATTGAATCGCAGAATATTACTACATGATAAAAAATACTTAGTTGGTGAAGTTGGTAGGCAACAAACAGTACCGTCCTGTGCGAGAAGGGAGGCCAGTTCTAGGCGTCTCAACTATTAGGCGAGGTTTAACGACCGTTGCTCTTCGATGGCTATCGCTAGCTCTCCTCTTCCGCGAGATGTTGATTTATTAAAAGGTCGGGCTTCAATGTCGTAAGGAAGGGAACTCAGCATTTGGGAGATAAGCCATGGAGAAGAACCGTCATCGGAAACAAAAGTCATTGTTCCATAGTTAAGATCCCTTCTCCCGACATAAACGTCACTACGACAGCCTGAAGGGGGGCTGAATATTCTCACTCCTAATTCCCATCTCTTGAAATAACTTATTGATATTTCATGAAAGTAGTGTTAGCAAAGGATAACTTCAGGACACAGAGGAAATACTGATGAGTAAGTAGAAGTAGAAGATCAAGAATCAACGATCAAGAATAACAAGACCAAGCACAAGACGCGAGGGAAGGGAATGGAAAAAGAAGGCGAGAAAGGCAATACAAATAAATAAATTGAGTGGCAAAGAGAGCCAAATAACTGAAAGCCCGAACAATTTGCCGTCTTTTGCAACATTTTGCGTCTGTTGCTTGGGATAGAGGAATTGAGTAACTCTATAAGCGGAGAGGAGTTAACCAAGTTGTGACATTAGATTTGAATTGAAAGTTGCGGGTTGGACTTTGACTCCTTGGCTAATAAAAATCTTACACTGGTTGAAGGTATGAAGATAAGAAGAGGAGAGGTATTAACCCTGGTACGCGCAGTCCTGTGGAGTATTATGGTCCTGTCGGATGAAGGAAGAAAAGTTCTCCGGTATGCACAGTCCTGTCGAGTACTTAGGAAGTTTTAATTCGGTAATTACCGAGGTCCCGTTGGTTAAAGGAAAGAAGGAGAGGTTCGGTGTTGGTAGAAAATGAGTGCAGGAATTTCAGATGGAGAATAATGGCCGGGCCAGTTGTCTGCGCTTATTTACACTGATAGGGTACCTCTAGGGTACTCCCACCGTTGCAGGGTCATGGCGTGATCACATGTTAGTGCCATGCTGCTGCAACGGTATCTTTCTGGCGCCTAAAAAAGAGCTACCCCAGTTATCATGTTTTATTGGTAAATCTAAATCATATTTAAAATAAATGTGTCGATCCATGACAGATTAACTCCATAAATTAATTGAGCGTTACTAAGTACGGTTTTTTGTCAGCTTAGACCTTTCTCCCTCAAAGTCATATCCATCCCATGGTTCTCCCATTATTTTGTAATATGAATTATTTTGTAACTTGGGAACCATATGCAAGAACCAAGTGCAACAGCGCAGCGTGTTGAAGTGAAATAGTTACATGAGTGCATGGTGATACCCATTTATGTGAGAAGTGTTCTCGTTGCGTTAGAAATCACTCATCCCATAATCGCCAAGCTTCAACAGTATGAAGGTTTTTTTTGCATCTTTGCACAACCCTTTTGTCGCCTATGACAAGGTCCATTCAGGTCCACAAGGGCATTCAGGTCCCCAGCATTGAGAAGATAACAAACATCCCAACCAAGATATTCAGGAAATCATTTATGAATATTCCAAAAATCAACGATCTCATGTGTTTAACCTGTGCTCCTTCGAAAGTAGTGTGGAACGAAGCCGAAAATTTAGACTTTATTGACCTTTGAATGAACCGGTAGTCCATCAAAATGCTAAGCCATCAAAAGATGGATCAAAATACAGTGTGAATCGCATGTCGAAGCCAAAGGTATAGTAGGTAAATCTTTATTTCAATCCGTTCTCGCAAATCTTCAACGCGGTTTTTATAACAATTTTTAGAAAAACCGTGTTCTTTCCAAGAAAACGCAAATTGATCCACTTTAACTTTACTAATTTTCACTTTTGACCACATTTTTTAAATCGATTTTTGATTTCCAATGAGCCTAGTTTGATTATTGAAACTACAATCTTAAGACTATAACTCTAGTGCTAAAAATCAGAAGGTTTTGGGAAATTAAAATATCTGAAAATCTAAAACATAAGAAAAATAAATAGAACTCATGAAAACTTCAAAGAGGTTACTGGAAAGTTAGTGGTTAGTTACAAATTTTGTTTTTATGTCCGTATTAAATTACAGGTACTTGCTACTTCATAACCGAAAGAAGATTAGTGTAGTTGACATTGTGATCTAGTGGTAGATCACCATGTTTTAAATATTTGTTTTCAAGAAATGCATGAGTTGACTGGGTCATCCTTTGATTGGTCATCAGCAATGCTGACTGACATAAAACATCATCTGACAGTCGTGAACTGTACAAAAAATTATTCAGATGCCAAAACGCACCATTCCACAAAACTAGACGTGTCAGACCCTACAATGTGAAGTAGACACAAACCAGGCGTTCAGATTCACAGTTCAACCAGGCTTTGATCCTCGATTCAAATTTGTTTACTTTTCATCCATCTGTAAGTGGATAAACGGACCCGTTCGGTGGCTTTCAGCGTCTGTATTGTTTTGATGCAAGGTCACCTCTCTTTACCAAAAGAGATGTTATACGTATTAAGTTCTTGGGCGGTCTTGAGGCCTAGATTAGTGTCAAATAGGCAATCTTGATAACCCGCGTTTCATGATTCAATCAGCTTGCTCATGAGCTCATGAGGTTGAATGAAGTTTGAAGAAATCAATGTATGTGCCAGGCAACTTTTCATACCAAAGGAATGGAATAATAAACAACGTCCTGTGTGTATAAATATTAGTGAGAATAAATATTACAAGATTTTTCTACTTTAAATTTTTTCTCGAAAATCCAAAGGTACACTAACAGCTCTTTTAAACGCCATTTAAGTACTCTAGGGGGCTACTTCTCCACCAAAGTACTTATCTTTGAAAATATTGATTGTTTTCAAAATGAAATCTACTTGCATTATTAACCTCCTAATTTTTTATGAGATCATTTGATGTTCTATTAAGTTCTATTAAGTTCCCTATTTTATTGCAGGCTATGGGTCCTATTAGTGGGCAGTAATTTAAAAGTAAGCACCCGGCAAATTATTTATATTGCTGTATATGTAAAATATCATTATGTTATTATATTATCATTAATTATCACCTATCTTAAGATCTCGTGGGGTACAAAAGATGCTTGTACAGATCACGCGAGGGGTTTCATTCAACGTACCACTACAATTTTATAGAAAACTTCGAGACAGACACACTGATTTTTGAACATTTCAATTCTGACATTTCTCCTCGTAGGGTTGATAGAAAGTAATAATGGGACATCATCTACAACATTGACTGATATTTGGAAATGATCCTGATGACTTTTTCAAGCAATTTCGTTTCTGAAAAAAACCGTTTCATGTCGGAATGTTCCAGACCGATTGAGTTTCAGACAGTCACCCATGTATACAATGTTTCATGCAAATTTGTGATAATGCGTTTCTAGTACGTAAATTTTGAGAAAGTTGTTAATTTTATATTTTTCGGGGACAACGCTATCCTATAACTATGGGCGGTATTCGGAAAGTAAAAAGGGAATGTTTCAAATATTCCAACTATTTCGCTCTGAGGTATTGTCATTAAATTTCTATTGGCCAGATAGAAGTTCCGACAGTTTAATAATGACGCATAGAATGGAAACATACAATAAAATTTTCAAATAGTAATGTCTTGCTTTAGGGAGAAAATAAAGATGGTAATTGATGGTCAACTTAGTTTGTCAAAACACCAGGATGCCGTATTTGCAGTTGCTCTTTAGAATGAGATGGATTGCTCTTTTAGCGAATTTTTGAAGAAAATTGTTAGCGAATTTTTGAAGAAAATTGTTAGCGAATTTTTGAAGAAAATTGTTAGCGAATTTTTGAAGAAAATTGAGCTATTGCTCTCGCCTCAAAATTTGTAGAATGTGAATTTTTGAAAGATTTTTATGCAGAAATCCGTTTCAGGCTATTCTGAATCATATTCTGAAGTTTAACGCATTTTTTTATGTATGTATATATGTATGTATGTATGTATGTGTCATTCCAGACGATAACTGTCCGTAGAATTGTGCCAGAAACTTCAAACAAATTTTAAAATGTTAAGGACACAAAACGAAAGTTCAAGTTCGTTGGCCAGCCTGATCGGATTACATCTTCGGGTTGAAATTATCAAAAATGTAGTAAAAAATTTCAAAATAGCCTGTTTTTTGCGATTTGTTGTGCGAAATAATTTTTTTCAGCATACTAACATGTGATATATTCGGAATCAGCGTAAAATTTCCTATAAGAATATGTATCAAGTTTTCAAAAATTTCAAAGTTGAAAAATCAGTCAAAAATCGAAATAATGCCGTTCGCTAGTCGTAAAAATCGGTAATATTTGCATGAAACATTGTCCAAATTCAGATTTAACTACTTTTATAGAAGCATCCCTGTATAACCAATCCTATAACCATGCTGTTTAAAACGTAGGTAGTAGGTGCTTGTTAAAAAAAAAAAAAGTAATCACAACTGATGAGTTTACTCTGTGAAATATACCGTCCTCCGATTCTCTCGGTCGCTCTCTTTAATGTTTTACGCTCAACTATTTTAGGACTTGATATAGCTTTAATACTGACTGTGGCTTAGACAATATCAGCCATAAAATTATGAAGAAGTTCTATTTATGTACGTACTGGCACGCAGACCCAAAATCATAAACTAAAATTTCTCTACACGATCAATATCGACTGAAATGTCAAAGATTTCTTCAAAAATTCGCTCATGGGGTTATGCTGCATGACTGGACTTTTACATGTTTTCTTCTTGCAGGTAAAAACTAAATGATGTATCAAATACTGAACCAAAAACGCTAACCGATTTACACTGATGCAGAAATTGTTAATTTTGACTGAATCCCTGACTAAGGGGCAAATAAAAATGGACGTCTTTCAAGAGATCAATATATCGGTGAAATGGAAACCAATGAATTGGCCGAATAACAATCCACAGCCAGGCAACTTCCAGAAAGAAAAACGGTGGGGATTTCCAAAGCGTGTAATTTCGAATGCAGGTCTTTTTCTGTTGGTTTGTGTGGTGTGAGATCTCGGTGACCCTCCCACACACCTTCCCTCTTCCAAAATTAACTGATAAAACTCTCCAACTGGTCTATTGCTGGCGCCGGCAATAAATCATGATTTGGGGTACTCGTATTGATCTGGAAGAGGTGGATGGAAGGATGGAGGAGGGGGGAGGGGGTTTAAAAATGTATTTAGTCCTCAATGGTCCTGAGCACAGGAGAGAAACATATTAAGTAATGCATGCAATACAGGGACGTCCCTATATTTGGTCTACGGTAGTAAATCTACACTAAAAAAGAACAAATAAATTATGACCAAAAGATTCTTAATTTATCAATAATAATGAAAATAACGATAAAGGTATTACTGTCACCCCCTCAATTCACCTCCCCCCTCCCACCCAGTAATAAAATTTGAGATTACTGAGTTATATTGCAAAACTAGACCGAACTCTTAATTGAACAAAAAACAAACAAAAAAGTATCACGAAAAACCGTTGAAAATATTGTGTCATCACGATTTATCAGTATTACCCCCTCCATTCAACCCCATCCACATTGAAGTTTGAAACTCCGGACATATATTCCAAATCTAAACTTAATTCTCAATTTACAAAAAAAAAAAAAAAAAAAAAAAAAAAAAAAAAAAAAAAAAAAAAAACACGAAAATCGGTCGAGAATCGTTACTTGAGCAGTGCTTGAACGAATTGGACCCCCTCCATCACCCGCCACAACAGTAAATAGGGAATCCCCAAGGTTCGTTGCACAAAATAAAAATCACGAAAATAGTTCGAGAATAGTAGACTGGGCAGCATCGACAAAATATGTAAAAAGTTCCAGTCATGCAGCATGATCGTATGAGCGAATTTACTTGATATATCGTATTGTATACTGCTAAATTGTTTCAAAATTTGAGCTTTTTGAGTGCAAGGAACAGGTTACGTAATAATTTTATGGCAAAAATGTATTTTAAATAATAAACTCTTATTCAAATAGAGGATTTGAATTTTTAGCTTTTTTGCAGTTTTTATCGTTGTTTTACCAAATTTTGATGAATTTTAAGTAAATTTTTCAGCATAATTTTGTACGTAAACTTTTAAATGCTATTTTTTATTGTTAACAAACTTTATTTGAGCAATATTCTACCAAAAAATATAAATTTAACGATTTTCAGTACATTCCTTGAAAATCGACCAATTTAATGTGCTCAAAAATTTCTGGCCAACTAACTCATCCTTTCGTTTGGAAAGCTTGATTTTCAAGACGGAATTTTTATCTCTATCCTAAGGAGAGTTATCGTCAGAAATGACACATAAACTTTTTTATTTATTTAGAAACTCCCCTCAAAAGGCTCATGTATTAAAAGAAAAAAAAATCGTCAACACGACTATGGATTACAACTAATTCGAGTCGATCCTACTCAGGTTTTTCGTTCGACTCGTCAATGCATGTGTCCTCACTATATTAGCTAAATGTGAAATATGATTGAGTATAACATTATCTCAGTTTTTTTATGTATACTAGTAATCTGTGCAGGCTATGTAATTCAGAGATGATGAATCTATGTGCTACGATTTGCCATGTTTAGATGTGGCCGTATTTGTCTCAAACCACTAAGTGCCTCTATTTCGTGACCTACCGCAATACTGATCATAATTCCTGAATAATTTGCATACATTTAGAGGTTATATATAAACTAGCCTATCGTTGCGGGTGGTTTTAATTTATTCTTCGGGATTATATTTATCATGGACAAACAACAAATTATTATTACTGTTACTTAGAAAGTTTTCGAGATCTCGATTTTTTGTATGTTTTCCCCTTTAATACAATCCTTTAGGGTTGATAAAAATTGATGCCGAGCTTCTAGGACCATTTAGACCCCAAATATAATTTTCAACACAAGTTTCGTATAGTTTGGTCTAGTATTTTCGGAGAAAAGCAGCGGACGGCGGACCGACGGATGTTGTTATTTATTAATTTTTTTATTCGATTTTTTAATTCTACGCATCTGTGATATTTTTTTCTTTCTTGTTCGATTAAAAAGGTTTATGACTGAGATTAAGAAAAAACAGATAGTCAATCCCAAGTACGTAGGATAAAACCACATTGAAATCCGAATTGTGTAGGGGATATTGCTCGCTTCGCTCACAAGTGGTGGGTTTCCTCTCTCGTTTGGTGTGGGATGTGTAGATGCGACTTGATATAGTCCCCATACCATCACGACCTACAGCCCGTGGTTGGGGGGGGGGGGGGGGGTGTAAAATTTGAAAATCTCTTACTGTCCCCTTCTACAGACAATCCCAAGGGAATTGAAAATAAAATAAATGAATAAATCTTATAAAAGGGGCAAAACGATAATAATAAATTGTTGTGTAATAATTTGTTGAGTTTTGCGTGGGACCACGAAAAGCGTAGTTTTATGAACGTTACTGTACTAACAGAACTGCTGGATGTTAAATTTTTCGTGAAGAAGATATACGCCCACCCAACTTGGCAGACGTTTTTTTCTGTTGGAAATGATTATCAAAGGCGGCGCCTTATGTGGAACCACGAAAAGTTTAGTTTTAAGAACATTTCAATACCAACAGAACTGTCAGATGTTAAATGTTTGTACGTATTTGTTTTCCCCGTCTATTATTCTGTTGAAGGGTCTTTCAGACGCGAGAGGTTCCTTCAAGAGGTTCGAAGGCGAAGTTCAGCCCTACATAAGTTTCGACGGAATAGGTTGACTGCTAGCTCAAAAACGAACGTTTTCATCAACATTTTCGTTCACTACAATCGGAAAACACAATTTCATGCTTCGAAACTCGAATGGGACCGAATTGGAACTTCAGAAACATTTTAAGACCACCCGAGCTATAACCGTCGAAATTTGCTGGGTCTAAAAAGAAAAACTACTGAAGGAATTGCATTTTTTTCGTCATTTCCCGCATTCTTTCGCTGATTTCTCCGGGAAGACAGCATTTTTCAGCAATTTTGACGGTACCTTCGTCTTCTACGGGTCCTGAAACGTAACTTTGTCGCTGACATACGAAGTGTTTTCGATCAAATTGTAATCGAAACAGGTACTGTAATTGAAATCGATCGGCGAAAAAAAAAAAAAAAAAACACGCATTAAAAGAGGCACCCACTCCCCTCCCGCCGACCAGCCCATGGTTCGGGTGGGAGTAGACAATTTTAAAATCGCTTATTCCCCCTTTCGGAGAAATCCAAGAAGATCCCCCATCGTAGACGTGCATAGACGGAGTTTCATTCTTATAAAATATTATAGATTTGAAATAAATGAGGAAGGGGCATCATGCACATCATGCCTTTGAGATTATTAAGATGGATTACATTCATTATTAAGTTGGATGAAGCTGAGCTTTATTATCTCGGATATGGTGGTGTGGTTCCTACCCCTTCATCCAATTCGTCGTATATTAGAGGGTGACCTTCATTCTATGCATGCCCAGTCTCTTTAGAAATATCTCTATTCAAGAAAACAATGTATAAATAGCACTGGAGTTTGGTGGAGTGATCTGATTATGAGTGTCATAATGATAACATTACAACAGTAACAAACTACAACAGTTACAAACAGTAACAAAGGTCGGTCGTAAACGAACCAAAATAAGCAAGGATGGTTGTTCAACAACGAATATCTGACCGGGTATTAATTCACTGAACTTTGTGGCTCCGATTCCGCGCCTGTGTACCTCAATTTTGACTTTCACCTACGCCGAATCTGGATGAAATAAAATTTAACGTAGATTAATTGAGGTTAATGAATTCATCACCAGACTTGGTCCGTTTTGGAAATCGGTACATTTTAATTCTGATATAGCAGCACCGGTACTTATAGGAAAGAGTGAACATCACGATATATATGCCACCATCAGCCATAAGCGATATTGTTGTAACCCCAAAGGTTCCGAGATGGAAAGAATAAACATGAGGGCACAGATCGATCGCTGTTTGAGATGGTGGGAGACAATTCTAAGAATAGTGAACCGTAGATATCCCTTAGTATGTTATAAGAAATATCCGAAACCAATAAAAAAAAGTGCATAGTGCAGAGGGGGGAAAAACTGGGCAGATACGTTGAGATAAGTTGAGAAAAACACTAAAATACCTACGTCACAAAAATACAATACGAGAACTAGTAACGTTCATTGAGTGAATTTTATACAGTAGAATACGTGTATATGAAGAGGGTTAACCATTGTATATGAATAGGTAATTAATGAAAACAATAAAGATTTGATTCTGATTTGATTGATTGATAAGTTCTTTACCATATCTTCATATAAAGTAAGTGCATCAGGGATTTGCATTTCTGTAGTTTACGGTTAAATCATTATGGTAGGAAACGTTGAAAAACCTGTTAACACCGAAATTCGAACCCATTGCCGTTACAGAGCGGCGAAAATTAAAAGAGAAAGGAAGAGAAAACAATGCAACATCAATATGAGTATTTTAGAAAAAGTCTAGTTTAATGCAGAGTTCGCAGGATGGTATCCCACTCGCGGAACTAACTCGACGGATTACCTGGGAAAATACGAGCACCTAACCGTTCCTAATCGCAAGTTACATAATTTTATTCGTCTCTAAATAGATAGAGGAGGTTGTTAAGAGTAACTCGACAACAACTGTAGGCGCAATATTCCCATGCTCCTGAAACATTGCCGTAGAAACACATTCACAATGAACAACATGAGAGATTTGGGTTACAGAGTACGTTACGTGTCTAAACATTTGTAAAATATTCCTCAATTGCCCATAATTCTGAAATTAATCAACCGACTTTAATCAACATTCAGGGAGTATCCTTCTCGGATGGTTCGATGTAAATTTAATTGCAAAAGCAATTACTACTACTATCACATAAACAGTACTCACTGGATTTCGATTATCCTTGAGATAATGGTAGGCAATGTCGTCACTCATATCTCAACACCGCGCCATTTCATTTGTTCTCTTCCATCTCAAATGGCAATATGCAATGCAGAGCTTTTAGAATAACAAGCAAATGAGTGACGTATGGACGTGGGCGAAACATCGGTGAGGCAAATGTCAGCTGCTACCTTCAGCAACTATCACCATTGACGTAATTTCTGTACTTTTAATACTTTCAGTTTTTTTTTCAATTATTATATTATTATTTTATTTTATTTTTTATTTTATTTATTTATTTTTTTTATTTTTTGTCATAAGCACGAGGAATTATGAGCTGAAAATTGGCTGCCACGAGTTTTCCAAGGCCTTAAATCTGATTATCAGATCAAAAATGAAAATGCCTTTAAAAAAACACTTTCCATTGGGTAATGTTAATTGGAATAATAACCGATAAAGCGCGAACGACGTCCGAATTTCGACGTACAAGGTCATTTTTAAAGAGATATGAATACTCATTGAAATTATGAATGGAATTGAATGGTTGATAGTGCCAAAAATTCATTTATGCGAGATTACACTTAGATGAATGGTGCCTATCGACAACCCAGAGGCAAATTATATGGAGTTCTTCAAGAGTATAACTCATTAGAATGAATATCTATCTGAATACCTTAGTAGGTATTTTCTTCATCTTATTAGTTCGCACACAGGGAGATGCAAGTTGAAATTTGATTATGAATAATAAGAAATTCTACGTATTTTCTTACATATATATAGTTCCGGATATCGGTAAATGTAAATATTTGTCAGTATCGTCAATCTAATTACATGCTTACCTTCCCTAAGAGTGAAAATTAGAGTTATCTAGTAGATACTATGACATAATAATTGAAGTATTGCAAAATGCTAAAAGTCAAAACATTATTTTTTTGTTCCTTAATCAACCTGATGTGCAACACATCATCAAGAGACACAATATTCACAAAATTCACTCAAAATTCCGTGACACAGCTACGCTAAATAACACTATTAACTTCTTTGCGTATTTATGCAACATTGTTAAGTAATCCTTGCAGATTTACTACCGCGACTTTATCTTATGGCTAATTTTATCGTATTATTGGCCGTTGTAGGTTCGTGCTGGTCGTTAAATAATGTTCGATGGCAGCGTTTCGAATCCGATCGAAACGTTCAATAAGTTCGATATAAATTATCTTCCACCAACTTTATTGCTGATTCATAACACACCCGGTATGCTGTCGCAGTAGGCGAACGGGCTTTTGAAACATGATTTATCGATAACATCGACGGTTGTAACAGGCGCAGAAAAGCTGATAGTTTCAACTCGAAAGTCGTTCCAATAAATGAGTAATTATTGGCCGTGAAACGTGAACCGTTAGAGCTCCATTTCATTGATATTGCAGTTTGAACGATGATGAGGATTCCTTTACTTTATTGGATTTACGATACGGTAATTCACCCTAGCAATAAATAATTTAAAAAAAGAAAAACATCCGACAGACTTGGTTGTGATGCTATATTAAAATGAATAGAACATGAAATGAATTAAACATGGAAAGTAATATCTCCGAAATGTTCATATGTATCATTTGAGGTTTGTAGTTTCACCTGCATGGAACAATTTCCCCTCCTATCACGCACGAATCAATACTTTTACCGGGGAATTATTTTCACCGCTATTTATGCATTATCTAAACAAGGGTTGTAAGTTACGGTGGTATGTTATATGTTTGTTAGTACATGTTTTTTTTCTGTGTTTATGTATACGTATTGGTAAATCCTGCTCGTCTTTCAGTTCATTGCTGCACTGCAAGATTCAAAGGATGGCAAAGGACTCCGTCAGTGATCTGAAACCTCCATTTTCTCCCTTAGTCCTGTAAGGAAAGGATTTTCCGAGGACAAAACCCCAGAAGTTTTTTGTTCAACCTTTCCTTATGTATTTCGGGGTACTGAATCCGAAGTTCAGACTACCAGCCTATTTGTCTTGAATCCGTTTCAACCGATCAACATGTCACCCTATGTTGTTTGACTCTACGTAAGAAAAGTAGTGTTTCATTATTTGTGCGTCGGACGAGGCCAACGACATCTTTCCAACAGTCTTGGGGATCCCACAACTTCTTCGATTTCCACTTTTTCACTCTCTAATCAAGTATTTCGTTGGTCTATTTGTAATATTTGTATTTTGTTATTGTGGACGAAAATCGTTCAAAGCACCTAAAGGTTGATCTTACATTCTCACGAAACTAAATTTCCTCTTTTCAGCAGACGTAATTTTGGAGGGTTTCAGGGTAACAAAATGGTTGAATGAGAGAAACTACTAAAAATTTCTAGTAAATATGAAGCTTTGCTGAGTTTATTTTGGAAAACAAGTGTATTCACCTCAATATGTATACAAATAAACAAATTGCCACACAACAACGCACATCACTACGCTTTCTTATAAAACCAAGGAACCTACATACCTACGTGATGGTTGTTATTGCACTTCTCCTAGTGCGTCTGTTGTAATGCACTTTTATTGTAGTCTTATGTAGGTCCGTATAAAGAACCTGTCTTCCAATTATACTTGTGTTTTCATTGACACACATGATTCGTCTTCATTTGGCCTGCTCAACCCAAACAAGGTTCAGATATAGCTCTGAAATATACACAATGCAAATTCCTTTCAAATCCTCGCAACCGTTTTGGCTTGGAACAACAAACTTAGTTGAGACTCATCGCTGCGACCGACTCTATCCACCGTATTCAATATCAACGTCAGCTCTCACTATGAAGCGCTGACCATTCATTGATCCTCGGGTAAAGTTGACCAATCGCTTATACATTTGCCCATATGCTGGTTCGTCGCCAATGAAGCATGTGGAATATGTACCACAGCCAATCTGGATATTACAACGAAAGATCTGCATCATCCCTCACGACTGACCTACTAAATAGGAACAGATAACTGTACGATAAATTCGCTCATATTAATCATTGGCTATTTCAATGTTAGAGCATTCAACGTCTCCCCCCCCCCCCCCCTTTTTTTTTTTAAATACGCTAGTTATATTGCAAAATCCAAGACTGTAATTTTGTTAATTTTTCCTGTACATTCAGTCTTTCTATCCACGTATTTTTAATTACGATCACCAAAAAGATCATAATGGATCATTTTAATTTTGGATTTTTTGGCGTAAGAATGTTTTTTTTTCTTTTTTAACTCTTTCTTTTAACTTCGATTCTCTTCTTGAGCTCTTGCTTTCTTTCTTGAGACAAAATTTCAGATCGATTTTTAACCCACTTCCCGATATCCAATCGATCTGAAATTTTGCACACGAGTTCATGCTGGCGTACATTTTAATTTATCAAATTTTCGCGAAGAAAAAGTTAGTTATACTATAAATTTTCGAAAATTTGAAATTTAATATGGGAAACCTTACAAGTGTTTATATATATATATATATATATATATATATATATCCCACTAAATATACTATATATACTAAATATACGAACTCTCCACTCAATGTTTAAATTACCTGTTCAACGTGATGGTAAATTAGAAAGACTACCAAATTTGAATGTTCAACAATGAATACATGTCTTATCTTATATCCCACTAAATATACTATATACTATTGAACGTCTGCATAAAATGACAACGAATCCAGGGTCAATAAAATATTAAATGATTTTCCTTGTCAATTTAATTTAAGTTATTATCAATGTGATTTTGAAACAATGTGATTTTGTTTCAATTTACTGTTGCCAAGAAACTAACAAATATTGAAACAACAATAAAATTAACCGAGAACATGAGAAAAAGAAAGAGTTACATTAAAAACTTGTTTTTATGGGTTCCTTTTTTGTTTTCATAGAATAAAAAATTGTTATATTCCAAAAATCGTTTCAGAGTGCTTCAAAACAGATTGCATTGAAAAAAAAAAAAAAAAAAAAAAAGAAAAGAAAACCAATTAAAATATTACTGGGGGCGATGCAATTTCTCTCGAAAACTGGTTATATCCACTATTTTATTGAAAAAGTTTTTGTGGTACTGTTTTGTTTTCAACATTCGAACTGTCAAATTTTACCCCATGGAGTTGAATGAAATTGATTCCAATAATTCAGGCACATCCTTGGATAATACGTGATTTTGGTGGCAAATATTGAGAACTTTTGTCCGGTTGATTCAGGAAAGGTCTGCTAAGTTGGTCAGACACTATATCTTCCTCACTTATTGAACTTGGACGTATAGAATTTGTTGAAAGAAGCAATCACGACCAAATCAACGTTATGAAAAATTACTGTTTGCGCATTTGCGCAAACGCTACTATTGATTCTACGGCAAATGAATTTGTAGGTAATCACCTAGAAGCTAATCCAAAAAGTTCCTGAAAATTTCATCAAAATCAGTCCATTACTTTTTGAGTTTCACGCGTATCAACCAACTCCAGTTTTACACATGCACATTAGTTATTACTCAACTAATTGCGATAAAATTCATAGGGCACATCCCTGAAACCCATACCCAACTTGATTTTTCGGTCCTTAGTAGATTCGAATTATTACTGAAATTAATAAACCCACTGAGAATATTTTACAGAAGGCTAAACGATTTGAACTGGGTAGCTCGTAAAAAAAGTTGAAAAAAAAAAAGTAATCGATAATGTTCAAGGAGTTCGGCTTCTAATTACTTAATAAAGGTTTAGTTTAGAAACTAGTCAAGAATGGTTACGTACCTTGACTTAAATTCTTAACTATCATATACATGGATTCAGAAGCAAGAAGATTGAAACAAGTACGTTCAGTCCATAAATACCTATCTTGTTGATAAACACTAGTAAATACATTTAGGAAACCTGAGGTTTGCCTTGTAATTATCGTTATGGTTCGTCATCTGACAGAGCGTCACACAGGTTTCTTTTTTCTTGTCCGTAACGCCACTCGTAATCCCCGAGATGAGGGTTAATCCGATGAGTTGGAAGATTAGGGCGCATACGCGCGTTATGGCCGGAGGCTGACTAAGGCTATTCCATCTATCTCACATACCTAACCCATTGGGGTCCTCCTGTCATTGCTTTTAATGGACTTTTTTGAGGGATCTGATGAATATTCAAGTTCCGGGTATCCAATTCAGTTTAATTCTATTGGTATAGTCTGTGGCGTGGCGTTAGTTATTTGTGATTCGTTTTCTTCCCCTCTACCTAATTTCACTTTTTAGACTGTCTGTTGATATATGAGGATCACACGCGGGCAACAATTCTAAAATTCTCGCCTCGAATTTACTTGTTTCATTTATATCTCAACAATTTGACGCAATTTTCATCATTTATCAATTTTTATCGCTTCGCAAACCAATACCAGATGCTTAAGGGGTAGGCAGTACTAATAATTTGAACACTTCAAAAGGGGGGGGGGTCGTCAAAATAGAAATAGATCCGAGATACCCTTAACGTCATGCGCAATAAATACCTAGATTTTTTAGCTTAAAATAAGTTTTCAGAAGGGTGCCATAAGTTCAAATTTTAAGCCAAACGTTCCAAATCATACCCAGAGGAAAAAACCAGAACTAGTTTGGGGATCAGCTTCTAAATAAGTATTGATTAAATTGGTTATAGGTACTACTGCTGAAAATAATCCTGAAAAAAGTTCCTGTTGGTGTAGTTATTCCGTACCCCCGTTAGTGGACTGTATTTTAAAGGAAACGCTGGTGATTATGTCAGACAAATTTATCACCGTAAGAACGTAGTTCACCAATTTGACCAATATGTAATAGGTAGATACAGGAACTTTATGCAAACTATCCGAATCGTTTGACAAATACGTATAGTGTCGCAAGTCCAGCCCTCCAACCGCAAGTAGAGGACGCTGAAATTGTACAACGAATCCAAAAAAATATGTATTAGCTAAAGGAGTTTGTGCTGACTCACGTGTTTGGCGCCACCAGAGATGAAGGAGGGCCCACGTCGTTGCAGCCAGTTCCTCGTTGTTGAAAAATATATTTACTCCTGCCCGAAACGACGATCGGATCAAATACCAACTGTAAGCTTTATTATAATATAATAAGCAATAATACCAAATAATGGAAGCGTAGGCGCGGCCACAAATGCGTACAGAGACGAAGTGGGTAGCACATGAGAAGGCTAGAATAGGGGAAGGGGTAGACAGGAATGGAATAAAGGCGGTGATTCGCTGCAGATATGCGCCAAATTCAAACGTCTCCGAATGGGACTGGAGGGATGGTTTTGGCTCCGAACAGTACCAGTCAAGCAGCTTGATCGGATATGTGAGTGCCAGAGGTATTCGTGGTCCAATTGTCATTCTCGTTAATCAAGCCTCCTGACTCGTAAATAAATTTGTTCAAATTCTCGAGTTTCAAGTAAGATAGTTATGTTTTACGTTTATTGTTTTACAAACAATTTTATCCTTCACTATTTATAACCTGGTTAGGAGAAAACCTGCACTGATTTGGCTTTCAACAATACCTGCAAAGGAGCTAGTTGATATTTCGAATTTAGACGATTCGTCGAGGGAGCCTCTTAAAATCACCACTTTTCGATGGATTCGATTCGCGACGATTCGATTTTCAAAACACCTCTATCGCTTTATCTCAGTTAAATTTTGCAAAAAAAATTGAGCACATAGTGTGCACAGATATTATTAACAATCAGTTTTATGGAACAAACCTCTCTACAATTTTCTTCTATAAGGAACGAACTCTCAGATTTTTACAATTATTTGCATTTTTATCTGTAATTATTTGCAAATGTTTGTTAATGTTACAGTTCACAGTCGATCAACTTTGTCTGAGCAGTATTCAGGAGATAATATAATTTTAACGATTTTTTCTCAGCTTTTAACCTTTTTTTTATTTGTTCAGCACGTTTTTAAAATATAACAATTTATTGTGCTCAAAAAGTGCTGTTCTCATCACGAACTTATCCTTTTTTGCGAAAGAACGGATTTTGATTTTGTATTTCAATCCTATTGTCTGGAATGACACGTATGTAGGTAAATATATAGATATATATTTGTATAAATATATCAACAAGCGCAAAGTCCAAATGTTTGAGAATGAATAAAAACGGATTTTGATGGAAGTTATTTTAAAATTGTTGGAGCCATTGCAATAGCTTCGTTTTCAACGAATATTCTCTAAAATGTGATGAGATAAAGTTGGCGGTTTCCTATCTTCCAACATTTATTATAATTACACATCATCTAAAGATCACTATGATTTATTATCAAAGGCACCAGAATTTAGTTCATACCTCGTAAACAGGCACCCGTCATCAGTTTATGGGGAATGTAGCTAACACAAGAGATAGGCTTACCCAGACGATACTGTATGATAAATCCTACACTCTGTCATAGAACATACTTTGGAAAAACCTTCCTCCAAGTAGTTTCGTAAAACTCAAAAACCATGTTCAATACTTTGGGATGCATAAGGTATTAGTAGGAGTTAGTTGTTTAGGTGAAAGAACCTGATTTTTCGTTGGAGTGTGTTATAAAAGCTTCCTTAACTTCTGTAGTGAGAATGCAAAAATAGTACCGAGCAGCTTGAGACACTTGTTGGTTCATCGAATTCATGAAAGAAGAATCTTCCCGCCCCGACGCGGCTTTGCCTTATATCGTGTGAGTTGATCGCTGAATTGTGAATTCGAGTTGGACGGACAGATGAGAAGAATGAGAGCGATGGTTCATCCAAGCCTCCAAGTTATGACAGGTGGCAGCTATGGGAAGATTACACGAGGAGATTGAGCGAAAAACCGTGTACTGCCAGGGAGAGGCGCGTCACAGCGCGCGGTACCAACACCAATTCGCATTGGGCACAAAATCGATAGGTCACGACTAATACACCAGACAACATGTGCGGACCCGGAACAGACCCGCAGTTCCTGTTCAATGGTAATATGAAAACCGCGAACATCACAAAGTTCATAAATTGTACAGCAGGGGAGCTATTTGACGTAATAACAGGGTTTGAATGATTAATGAACCAAACCCTCCTCTCCAACCTGGGCTTGCTGATTATTTAAATGTACGTTTTTGATTGTCGAACATTAAAAGTATTCAAACAAAAGTCATACGACAACCCTGAGAAGTTTTATTAGCGATTTTCTCAATACGAGTATATGTGAATTCAATTTTAACACGTCGATGTTAATCAGAGAAATGTGCTTGGTATGGCGTTTCTTCCGTTTCTCTTTGTACCGAACTGCCTGATAGTAAATGGTGAAACGAGTTTCTATTTCTTGAATAGTATTTTTAAAAATAAGTTGAAAATGAATTTGATTTAACCACTTGAGAAAAAAGCAATTAAAGAAACAAAAAATCAGTTTTAAGAACATCAAAACTAGTTTAAAAAAAAAAAAAAAAAATTCCAGCTATAATCGTATGAGCGAATTTTCGTAAATTATCGTACTATATAATGTTACATTGGTTTAAAAATTAAGGACTTGAGTAAAAGAAATAATAGTTGAATAGTAAAAAGTAAATTGAAAAAAAAAAAAAAATAAATAAATAAATAAATAAAATAGGAAAAAGTAATTGTTTATTACCAATTTTATGCGCAAAAAACATGACCCAAATGATTTGCTATTCAAAAAGAGATTTTGGAATTTTAAATTTTTTTTGCAGTTTTACCGATTTTTTAGCACACTTTATTGGAATTTAAGTACATTTTTCCTCATAATTTTTACATACATTTTCGAATGTTTTATTTTATAGTAAAGTTAATAATCTTTATTTTACATTATTATGTACTTCATTTATTTTATGAACTCTGAACTTGAGTATTTATCTCGCGCAATGTAGCAGGCTGTAAAATTGTGAGAACTAGATGAATATCCCCTTACGTTTCAAGATACGTAGATTTTTGAATCTATTCGAAAGTCGACATTAGTTCCAGTGGCACAGCATGATCGTATGAGCGAATTTTTGTAAATTATCGTATTAAATTGTTAACTGTTATTTGTATGGCAAACAGTTTTTGTGAATAAGTTTTTTTAATATGCCAGCTCTTAGTTGGTGAACGTTTTGAATTCCACCAGAAAATATAAATGAAACGATTTTTAGCAGTTTTTTTTAGTGTCAGTGATTAGTACATTTTTTGAAATGTTACTAATTTGTTGGGCTCGAAAAGTGTTGTCCAACGAACTCATCCTTTCCTTTCGAATGCTTGATTTTTCGGCGAATAAACCGATGCTTTATCTTCATCCTATGGAGAATTATGGTCTGGGATGGCTTGTTAGAATCAAAACTAGCATTAAAATCCAAGGATCATTTCATAATACCTCAAAAAGGATTTCCATGAAGAACATTGTGGAAAATTTATATTTCAAAATTTATAGTGCTAGTGTATAAGCTTCTCGACATCTTAGCTGATCACAAGACCTAGGTACCTAATTATTGAATAACAATTTTTTCTCTGTATTTTTCCAATGTAACATTATAATGTTATGTAATATTGTCAAGCGAACAATTTTGTAACGACAAATAAAGATTTCATTCATTTATACATTTTCTTCAAAATTCAAAACAAACCGTCTGTCCGCTTTCGAAGATTTTGACGTAAAAATGGGACCAAAGTTCATGACATTTGGCTCAAAAATCGAACATCAGCCAGGATGTACCATTATCGCGGTATAACTTTTGATCAACTTCATTGGGGTGAAATTTCGGAGTTGAAATATTTAAAAATCGATAATTTTTTCTGAATTAAGTAGAAATCAGTTCAATGAATCGAATGAGATCACCGTCGTTCAAATTCCAGAAGGACCAAACGGTTAGAAGAGAAATAGACCGTCAACACGAATGTGAATCACAAAGAACCTTTGGCATGCAGCAGTAGGCTGAACATTGCTGAATTTGGCTCGATCTTATTCGGTTTTCCAGTTAGCTGGAACTGTCAATACAAGTATGATGTATGTCTTATATACGAGTATATATATTAACCAGTGGTCTGCGCAGAAGAGCTATCTAATGAAAAAATAGTAAACCTTCGTGTTATGATTGGTTTAATATAATTATAATAATAATTATAATAACAATAAACAATAAAACAACGGTTTTGGTAATATATAATTATTTATTTAATTTATTATATAAATAATTAATAGTTGTTAATGGTGACACTTGAGTTTTTAAAATTTTGTAAATAAATATATATAAATATAGCTAATACATGTTTGCTTCTTTGTAAGTATTAGCTGCGAAGGCCATGTTTTGACTTAATAAAAATTGATTTGTCTTCTCAAAAACATAGGCTACATTTAATCCAACGGCTATGAAATTTATAGGAAGTGATTTAGGAGCTGCCCCGATAATCCCTGAAAATTTCATCAAAATGGGTCAATTAGTCTCAGAGTTTTGCCTGTCAACTAATTTTAGTTTTGCACATGCGCAATACTCATCAGTTAACCAATTTCGATAAGACCCATAGGGATACATACTGGACATTATACCTATCTACCCTCTTAGTTTGAACGAAATCAGAGCAATAGATAACGTGACTTCGACAGTATAAGAGATTTACGTTTGTGCATAGGCACACGCTAGTAAATATCTAACGGCAATGAAACTTATGGGAGGCCATCTAAGATCTATCCCTGAAATTTCATCAACATTTGTCCACTAGTCTCGGAGTTTTGGCTGAATCAATCACAATTCCAATCACAAAAAATTCAACGGCGCTACCCTGAAACCGTTGCCCAATTATCCTTATAGTTTGAACAAAACCAACAAATGATGAGAAATCGACGTTATAAGAAATTCACATTTGCGCATGCTCACACGCTACGATCCGACTGCAATGAAATGTATAGGGGGCCATCTAGAGACCAACCCGCACAAACGCTCCAAATCGTATCAAAATCGGACTAAAACCTGTTATAGTTTTGAGCGAGACAAGGAATTGGCAAAGACATACAGGCAGAATCAGTCAGGCATGGAACCAACTCAGCAAGCTCTGAAACGTCAAAAGCAAGTGGAAATTTCGAATTTGAAGGACAAAAATTCGTTCGACTTCTTGCACGAATACAAAGCTTCGGTAGTGAGGAGGCAAATGTAAAATTCGCTAATTATATATTAATATGAACGGAGGAAGCGGGAACCAGTTAATTTATATCTCACTGCCCGACCCCATGTGATGTTGAAGCACCATCGCTAGCAGATAAAACAAATTATCGCTTATTAATATTACTTCATTTTATTTTAATTGGGTACTTGAGTCGCTAAAACAAAATAATCGAGCAGCCAATATTGATTGCCAACTGTTCAAAATTCAAATGGAAATAAATACTCCATATCACTAATTTATATATCAAGTCACCAGTTATTTTATCAAACAACTGCGTTTTCTCTTTGTCAACACAATGTCAGTTTTCATACTGAATATAGATGATATTTTATTATATACCTACCAATAGTAAGTTGTAACTAATAACTGTTGAGTTAGGGTTTCTTTTAAGGTGGTATCGTAAGAGAAAAAGTGATCTAAAACTGCAATCTACGAATGAGAAGGAAACCAATACAGGCTTAGAAAGATGGGAATGATAGAATGCTGTGGAGCTGCTATGGTAACTTAACTCGTGTACTCTTTATTTTATAGCGAGTTTTGGTATTTGCAAGGGCTCAAGCCATTTTAAAAATAACAATTTTAATTAAGTTTCTGCATGGAAATTCGTTTTGAGACATTCAGAAAGGATTCCTGGATTTTGGGTGATTACCTCGTAACTTATAATAAAACCTACGCGAAACTAGACCAAAAATGGAATAGAATGCCACCAACCGCCCCTTTCTATCTCAATCCATAGCCGAGATATAATTTTTTGAAGAGGTTTTTTTCCCCTTCTTCAAGGAAACCACGTTTTTGACATAAAAACACATTTTTCCGATTTAAATCAGCTTTTCTCAACTGTTGACCACATTTGTAGAATTTATTAGAGTCAAATTTCCTATTAGATGATTTTGATACTTGGGCATTCCACCTCAAACAGGAAGCTCCAAAAATTAATGCTCTCCAAAATGGATCTTTTTCTCACATTTTGTACCTATACAAAAGAAAAGAATTTCAAATTTCAGATCTGTAAAATTTTTTTGGCTCTTCCACTGCCGAATTTTTTTGGCGCAGCCAAACTTTACAGAAACCAAAAAAATCTTGTTGCTAGTGTTCTTGAACGCAGAAATCCTGCTCTTTCCAGTGGTGTATTCATTTTTTTTCGAAATTATTATTTAAAAAACTGTTCACTCCAAAAGACGCATTTAAAAACTGTGAAGAGTGATCTTTAAAATTTCGAAATTAAAAAAAAAAAAAAAAAAAAAAAAAAAAAAAAAAAAAAAAAAAAAAAGATTTTTGCCTCACATTGTAGCTTTGAGGAAAAGAAAAGAAAATTTTGGGATAGCCGACCATTCGGACTGAGCAGTCAAAAGTATGAACCATTATACCTCGAAAAACGCGTTTTTAGCCGTTTCTATGTAGAATTTTCCACAGTGCATACAATTCTACACGATTTTCAGCGAGGAAATGAGCAGATTTTAAATTAAATCTGGATCAAAACTAGCTCTAGGAATCTGCTCTCCTGTTTTTATCAAAGCCGACCGCCGTTTTGAAATACAGTTTTCCGCGTAATACTTCTCCCAATTTTTTTAAATTTTATATAAAAATAATAAATTTCTTTTAGAGCATCTCAGTTATTTTTCTACTTCACTAAATTCAAGACCAACATGCTGTACCTCCTATTTGTGAAAATGTTCAATACATTAGTAATGTTAGTATATAATGTTCATTATTTCATTGTATTCCTGAACAATTACTGAAATACGATAGGAATACCGACAGTGTATTTTTTTATCCATCGCCGCTCATGAAAACGTTATTTCAAAACGGCGGTCGGCTTTGATATACACAGGAAAGCAGATTCCTGGAGATGGTTTTGATCCTGATTTAATTTAAAATCTGCTCATTTCGTCGCTGAAAATCGTCTAGAATTGTGTGCACTGTGGAAAATTCTACATAGAAACGGCTAAAAACGCGTTTTTCGAGGTATAATGGTTCATACTTTTGACTGCTCAGCCCAATGGCTATCCCGAAATTTCCTTCAGGGTGCATGTACTATTCTGATATACCTAACTATTAGTTGAAGCAAAAATAATTTTTTTTTTAAATTTCAAAATTTGAAAAATTACTACTTGCAGTTTTTAAATGCGTTTTTTTTTTTTTTTTTTTTTTTTTGATGAAAAAGTGATTTTATCAAATAATTGAATACACCACTGGAATGAACAGAATTTTCGCTGTCAAAAACACAAGCAACACGATTTTTTTTATGGCAAAGTAAAGGTGATAACCGCCAATGAAGTAATTTTAAAGACCTGATATTTGGGGGGAATTCTTTTCTTTCACATAGAAAATGCTCAATTTCGGAAAGGATTTATTTTTGAAGCCTCCCGTTTGACGTGGAATGCTTTATTTACGTACTTAACACTGTTGAGACTAATTTATTAAAAACAAACGTTAATTCTTTTAGAAATTAGGAATTTCGATGAAAAATTTTTTTTAAATTTTATTTCTTTATTTGTATTTTCTTTTGAAGTTACAATGAGAAGCTAATTTTCGAAAGCTATTCAAGAATTAGTTCCTCCCTCAAAATGTAACCAAGAGATTGTCATCATTCATAGAAACTGATTCATTTTAATACTCTTTCCAACGGTATAGTCAATTTTTCTATTACTTTGCGATATAGGAAAAAAACTATGTTTTAATGTAGGAAAACGTGTTTTTTTTTTAATTGAAATCGAGGGTTTTCTTAAAAAACGACCCTTTGTGGGGCGAAAAAAGTTAATTATTTTAGAAATAGTTAATTTCGAAAATTATTTATGAATTAGCCTAGCCATTTCCTCAAAATCCATATTAGAAATTGTCAACTTTCACAAAACTGCTTCATTCAATAATCTTTCAAACTGTATAGTCAATTTTTTCCAATGAAATCTTGGGTTTTTCAAAACAACGACCCTCAATGAAGCTACGAGTTCGGGTCAGTTTCTACGTATTTTTTCCCGCAGAATCGAATGGTAACACTTGCAGATCTTTTCAATTCCGTCATAACCGAATTATACACATAACAAATTTATGTTTTCTTTTTTAAGCAGAATATTACTTGAAAACTTTATTAACTTTTCTACGGTAATATAAAAAATGGATACTGATGTTAACACCGGACCTGGCTGACCCAGCACTCAAAAATTGAACTACGGAAAGATTAAATGGTTACAAACAATATTATTTAACTGAAACTATTCATCAGAACATTCATAGGAACTTGTTCACTATGAAAAGAATATTCTTTCTTTCATTTTTTACTATTTTCAAAATGATTCAACGATATAGTTTATTTTTCATCTCATTATAGTCGAAAAATAATTTAGTAAATAGTTATTCCTCAACATTCTTAAACCATCTGAACTTTTCAAAAATAAACGATCATTAGACCGAGTCTTGTCAGCATGAGTGTTGGTCATTATCTGGAAGAATAGTGCGTAGTACAGCACGTTACAGTTTTTTATTTTTTATTTTCAGAAAGGACTCATTGATGTCGATCATTAAGAAATCATCAAACCACGCATGCCGAGGGTCTCTCAAATTAGGAGGAAGGAAAATATTCGAAATCAGCATCCTGCATGATTTGATGTTGTAGCTACATATTAGGTAACATCGGGTTTCTCAGACCCAAGGATCACAATTTTCATCTCTCCAGAGAAAATACTTTGGTCTACACGTTTTCCAGAAGACTCCTTTTTGTTCCATGGCTGGGGAAATATTTGAAGCCTCGTGCCACCCAACCAACTCCCCAACGCATTATAAATAAAATAAACGCACATCAGGTAGGCCTGATCCAGATATTACCAAAGGAGTGTAATCTATACTAAAACATTGTGCACAAATCTATGCTGAAAAATGTTGTGCACAAATCTATGCTAAAAAATGTACCTCAATTTCATTAAAATGAGCTTCGAATCGGTAAAAACTGTAAAAAATGGTATACTTTCTATTAGTGTTACGTATAGCCGAATATTACTTAGGGACTGATTTATCGCACATAATTTAATTGCTAACAATTTCTGAACTCAAAAAGCACTAAAATTTTAAAACTGTTTAACTTTTTCATGAAGAAAAATAAATCAATAAATAAATAATAATAATTACAAAAATTTGCTCAAGTATGGTGGCAGGTTCTTTCTTCCATGACGCTGAACAGAATGCGATCAAATTCAGATACTGAACTGGATTTTCATTTTATAGCTGTTAGCCTTCAAATATTCTAGCTCCTTACCGATAGTCATTTTACCATTGGGTTATTTATAACTGAGGAGTTGCGCGCCTGTAGGAATTAACGGTAAGTACCGAGTGACAAAAGCAAGAAAAATGTAACCATTCAAGCAAGACCAAATGAACTGGATACCAGAGAAGAGCTAAATCAGGGATGGAACCTTTTACAGTTGACTGGACTTGCGCGTTAAAGGAAAGATGAAAATGCAGTAACCAAGTTGAATTAAATTCATGCGAGGCTCCTTGGAGAAGATTAAATTTTATGACTCACAACAGCTTCTACTGGCAAAGGGATTAGGATAATCCTTTTTTTCCTTTGTTTTCTTTAACAACTTGTGAATGAATATAATCAATAGTTATAAGCTATCAGCCAATACTGAATAACCGCAAAAGACAAATTGTCATTGATACCTTCCTTATAAAGTATATTATTCCAAGTCAGTATTTCATTACGAAGAGATCATCATAAGTGTAATAAGCATTGACGTTTGATAATGAACTTACATTACGGCAAGCTACACTTATTATTGTGTCCTCGTTGAAAGGGAATTCCAAGAGTTAGTAGATATTCATCGATAGTCGCGTTAAATTTGGTCGTAACAACTCGTGCACCAATTGCATAATTCGAAGGAACATCTTCTCAAGACCTTGAATAAATATTGAGAAGTCTAATTGTTTAAATATTCGGATTTCATGCTTTGATTCATAAGTAATGGATGAAAACAACGAATTTATTCTATGTTACTCTATCCTACTAAATGCTGTGAATTGCTATATCTTACTCTGATTTTTCAAAATATTTAGAACGCGGGACGTCACCAAAGATATCCCATTAAGGCCAGATATATGATTTAACAATTGAAAACGATAAAAAGAACAATAAAGATTATCAGGAGAGTGCAGCTTTTATATAGAAACATAAAAGTTTATTTTCTTTCTCATTATTTACTAACGAGTCTGCTGACCAGGTCATCACGTAGTTTGAAAGAGTAGAATCTACTTTTTACATGTATTGTTGTTGGAACCAAAATATATTTCAAGTATACATAAGTACCTATGCACTCGATTCAGTATCTCCCCCCCCCCCCCCCCCCGAAAAAAAGAAGAAAAACATAGTAAACAGGTATTTCGGAAATGTTTCGTTCGACGTCGTCAACGATATCGCCGCCACACCGTGTGGAATCGGCACCGAACACTCCGGGTGTCTAGGGGGTGAACCTTCCAAAATTCAAGTCAAAATAGACAGACAGACACACACACAGGGACAATATCAGGCAAATCAAAGTTGAGATTAATTTTGTTCGTAAATATTGAATGTCATTTTTAGTTTTGTTTCTTCATTCACCATTTGATGTCAAACATAATCAAGTTACCTGCATAACAAAAATATTTAAAAATTGAAAAATTGTGGCAGTTTTATCTAACCTGCCTCCAAATGGTATAACTAGTAGCCAACGAAACGTATAACTAGAAAATTTAGCGATGTTGTACTGATTGTTAAGTTGTATACAACATGGTGACTTAGAAACTATATATTAGAATGGAGGAAGAAGCAATAGGTACGATTGATATACTAATCGTACTCTCCTTTTTCAATTATCTTGATCATTGTACACGATCAATTTTTGGCACCCTAATATACATTTTACCGAAAAAATTGTTATGAGGATGTAGTTAGTGGTTGCTCTCCTAAGTACTAATCAAACTTATCTTGGTCACTTCAGGTATCCTTCTTGTCGTCTCATATTTTAACAAATATTTCTCCCTCACATCAAGAAAAAAAGGAAAAAAGAAAAAAAATGAAAACCATGATAACGATCACTCTGGACTATGAGATGCAACGATATCCGTGGACTCTTGGGGAAGTGGAGTTAAGAGTACGCGGAGTGTTGGGCTTACGGCGACGGCGGCGGCGTGTTGGGACAGGGGCAGCGAGCGCGGGATCCCTTGCGAGCGCGATGGGTCGAAGCGGGCGACTGGAGAGGCGGGCGGGCGTCGCGCCGCTTTACTAGTCCGTCGTGGGTGGGGTGGTGCAGTTGGTTGGCTTCCTCCGATGGGTTTTCTCGGCCTGGCGGGGGAGCGGAGGCGCAATTCGCGTTTCGCGGAGGAAGGAACCCCAAAAATCCCCTCGTTTCCAGATGCATCTTGTCAGCCCACTGGGGCGCTCGACCTAACTGCTCAGCCGTAATCGTTTCACGTACATAACGCAGCTATGAGTCCGTCCAGGAACTTGGGAATATCTAAGGGCACTGACTGTGAGAACTATCTCATCTCAAGAGACCATAAGGCTGGACATCAGGACTTCTCGACGACTTCCATGTCGTCATAAGGGAGACATTAGATTCATAGCACTGAACCCGTGCTAACAGGCTGAAATTGAGAATTTGATTTTCTATCTACCATTCTGTAGCTCAGAGGTATACTACCGTTTGTCCAAAAATTCACTTAGCGAATTTTCTTAGAAAACGAAGCTATTGCGATGGCTCGCAAAATTTTAAAATAAAAAAATTCGAACAATTTCTTCATTGAAATCCGTTTTGAGACATCCTGAAACGAATCCTAGAGTTTAACGCTTTTTCATATGTATGTACGAGTACCATCCCAGACGATAACTCTCCTTAGGATTGAGATGAAAGTTCCGTTCTTGCACCAAAAAATCAAGCTTTTCTAATGAAAGGATGAGTTTGTTGGCAAGCACTTCTTGAGCACTTTAAGTTGGTCAAATTTCAAAAAATGTGCCGAAAAAAATCACTAAAAATGGCTAACAATGGTTAAATCTATATTTTTTTAGCAGAATATTAATCAAATAAAAGTCATTAACTATAAAATGGAACATTCAATAATTGACATACAAAATTATTTTTAAAAAACACGAAAATTTGACTCATGTAGGTTGGAAAAAAACACTAGAGAAAGTTGCTGAATTTTACAGTTTTCTTAATATGTCTATATTCGTTCGTAAATTTGTTGACAATTCTCTAGCATGCAAAATTGCCAAAACCCCATCTGGTAAATATATACGAAATACGAAAATTGGCTTGGGACTGATCCTATTCATGTTTTAATGGAAACTGACTTGATGATCTGTTAGATTGGATGCTTCTCTATACATTAGGTGAAATTTTGAAAAACAAATCACTTGAAGTGGTTCTCACAACCTTAGAAGTCAACTGCCACAAACAACAAGGCCTGACCAAGAAAACAAAGTAGCCTCCTGAGAAGATAACAGTTTTATAAACCACCATAAAGTCTTCTTCCCGTTCCACCTCCTTAGAAGTACTGTTGAATCAGGAGTCAAGAAGGTCCTTTTTCTTACTCATTATCCAAGCTATTGCAGGTGGCGCCCGGTACAGCACCTCACCCTACGCTTTGTGCTTTGTGGAAATGTGTTAGAAAAGTGCAATTCTGGTAAATTTTCGGTATTTTTCAAGTTGGTGTTGCAAATATAATAAATGATAACGCAAATGAGCGCGATTACGCTCCAAAAGTGCGCAATTCCGCTCTTTAAAAGTGCAATATTACTAAGTTTTTGAAGATACTCAATTGTCACATGTAATACATGATTTTAGAGTATTTTTTCGTGCTACACCTCGTGAATGATGTTCATTTATTGATATTTTCAACACCAACTTGGGAAAACACCGAAAAATCGACCAGAATTGCACTTTGATAACACATTTCCACTAAGCACAAAGCGTACTAAAATTAATGTAGGTTTATCGGTGTTTTCCATTTTGTCAAATATCAATAAATGGACATCATTACAAGGTTCAGCACGAAAAAATACTCCAAAATCACGTATTACGCGTGGCAATTGAGTATCGAGTGATGGGACATTTCTTCATGAATTTTCTCGTAGGATTCAAATCTGCAATAAAAAATTGAAGTTCTCGTTAATAATAACGAAGTTAATGTCAATTGCGCACGTTTGCGCACGTGCACAAAGCGCAATTTTGTAATTTTTGAGACCTCCCCCCCCCCCCCTTACAAGAAGGCATAAAGATAAAAAAAAAAATTATTAGCGGGGTTGGGGGGGGGTTTGGGGACACCCTGTATAGGAGAAAAATTTGAGTTTCGTGAATTTATAAGCAGTGATTTTGGCTCAAAAAATATAATTATGGTTTAATGGCTTCAAAGATGATTGAACTTGGAATATGAACTGGTAACTTGTATGGAGGTGGGCATCCCGCAGCAGACTGCCAAAAAATTCCTTTTCTTCTTCTCCAAATTACACGATTTTTTTAGCACCCACCCAATGGCGGTACCCAAAGGAGATAAGTCCTTCCTAATAGGACATTATTACGTGGAGGGATAATCCCCAACCATTTTTTACTCCTTCGTTTAAGCTATACGCGTAAATAGTGGGTCAACTTAGTGCGACATTTGGGAACTGTAAAGTGTCGAGTTTCCTATTAAATACCTATCAGGTATTAACCTTCGGTCTACACAGGGAAATGCAGTGATATAATATACCCTAGCGTCTTTTACACCCCACTCTCATTTATTAGTCTTCAAATAACAACTTCCAGGGAAGAATCAACATTTTCAAAAATACATCTATTTAACTAAAATAGTTTTTTCTCTTAATATCAATAAATTACAATGCGTCCTTTATCCGACGAATGTACGGGATATTTCATCTCTTCATGATCGATGGCTGGTTCTGACGCGCGACAAGAGTGAGAGATCTAAGTCTCAGGAAGGCCAAGAACACTTTTATTTTAGCTCGTAGATAATTGAAATAGATGGGATACCAATTTGCTTGAACTAAAACATATTGAACGTAAATATTTAGAACGTAGACAGTAGGGTCCTATTAATGCAAACCACGTTTTCCCTTATTTGATTCTAAATGGCCAAGGTCAATTACCTGTGACGTGGATAACCCCCCCGAACACCTGCAGGGAACCGGGCTGGAAAGCTACTGAGGTAACCAATCCCCTCCTACCACTGCACCATGTTGTTGTGCATCAGTGCATTTTTAGGGTCATTATGACCTGTACATCATAGAAGAAAGGTCAATTCGAAAAACAGGTTTCGTGCTCAACATATGCCTTGTGCATATCGATTCCAACGCTTGTGGTGGCGGCTGACTTAAGTTTCAGAACTAGAAGGGTCAGTTTTTGGCAAGGGGTGGTACTTAAGTCTTCCTACTCTCACTGCAATAACGTCTTCCTGAAACTATAACATGATATTCATCCATGCTATGGAACATCATGAATATTATTCATTACAAAGGAATTTTGAGTCCTTCGAGAAACTTTGGGGAGGTAAAACATACAAGAAGCACCTGATATAGGATTCGGTTTTTTTGTTATTGGTCTCCGTCCGGCTCCTATAACGTTTTTTAGGCTGATCGGATTATATTTCATTATTTATCATAATAAAATATCATTCTTTGTGAAAATTGACTCGGGAAAACGTGTGGTTATGGTTGTGTTTTCGGTCGATATTTTCATAAAAATAAAACTGTTGCCCACTGAATCAGTACGACATTGATCAAAGGCAAAGGTGGATTCTCGCCACTAATCGAAGAAAGTAAATCTAAAACGCTGCAAATTATTACACAAAGGTTTATTATTTCTGTATTACATAGCCCTTCTACGCCGAACACTGGTCCGTAATGATTAAACCCCGTTTATAGTAGTATAATTTATTATCGAAACTCGGGGCTTCGCGCTCGGCAATCGGGATCACTGCATTACAGCACCAGGACCTCATAATATAATTTTACGCTTTATGGTAAAGTTGAGGAACAAAATGATCTATAACTAAGTCATCTTCCCATCAAGTAAAAGGTATGCATAAACTGCATATTGTTTTGAAAACTATGCTTGTTCTTTGCACATTAATTACAATCATTGTATTTCAGTAAGTTGATTAGAGGAAATAGCCATTCAACGTATTGCTTAGCAACATGGACAAGCAAAAATGGAGAAATTGATATAATTCAATTAACCATAAATACACATTATTAGCCCCTTTAAACATAACAAAAGCATAAAATCTGAGTATAGTTGTAGATACATATCACAGGTGTAAATTGACATCGATTGAGGCATTCACGAATTGAAATTAAAATAAAATAACACACCTAAGATTCGGTGATCATCTGTAGGTGACAAAAGTTACGATAAACTCAATAATAAATTTAAAAAAAAAAAAAAAAAAAATAGACCTTTGTGTAAAAAGAAACATCTCGCAAATTGACCAGGACGAAAAAAATTGTACTGCCTCCAGCAGGATACGAACAGTCGCGACGCCACTAATTTCTGCTGCCAGATGAGCTACCGAATTACCTCTGATTTTTGAATCGAAACAAATCATCTTCTCGCGCCTGGAAGGGAATCCGAAGGTTTTTTGGTTTATTATTCGAAGACGTTTTCGACTCTAGCCCTCATAGAAAACAAACGGTTCAACCTACAGCGTTGCGGATAGTTTTAATCGATTCTTTGGGATTAAAATTATCGTTGATAAGCAAAAAATCATCACTGTTACCTTGAAAGTTTTTTAGATTTTTGAATATGTTGGCCCTTAATTACTACGCTTTAGGGTTGATCAAAAGTGATGCCGATGTAACTGGTACATTCCTGGCCGATGTATGATTTTTGCGCATAATTTCATAAACTTTGGTCGAGTAGTTTTGGAGAAAAGCTCTGGACGGCGTACGGCGGAAGGACGGATTTTTATATTTGATTTCTGGAGTCTACGCATTTTGAAACGTAAACCAACAATTTTTGAAAGGGGAGGGGAAGGGGGGGGGGGGGGGGTTAACTTTTTTTTTTCTTGGTCGTTTACAAAGGTTCATTATTGAAAATAATAAACCAAAAATGCTTACTTCGTTTAAACCCCAAAATAGTTCTACTTAATGATAATGATTACCTAATGTTCTTGGTGGTGGCTAGTTACGCCTCCCTACGTACTAAATAAACAAGCGCAGGTTTGTATGTAGATCCAAATCTTTGATTTTGTTTAATTAAATTTTAAAATGTAATAAATATTTTCATTTAACCCTGGAATGCAACCCTACTTTTTTCTCGCTTATTGTAACTCATTCGTCGACGCGAGGAACACCACTGAAATATCGTGATAAATGGAGTAGGTATTTTTGGTGTTTGGGGAATGGAATGAGTGAATGCAACATCTATGATGTGCTATGATTATTCAAAGAAAAAAGTTCAGAAATTATCATAGTTTTGGTCCTTAGAAACACAAACTTTATTTTTCACAAAATTGGTAAAAATCACCACACATTTTGCGGACCATCGAGTAAATTTTTTAGGGCTGAGAAATTTGCATGTCTAATAGTAAACGAGTATAGAAATATGATGAGCAGTCTTGGGATCGAATACTACTGAAGTAGGAGTTCCAGAAATACAGAATCAAACGTATTTCAGGAACTTCCTAATAACTTGATCGAATAAAAAATCATCATGAAAATCGGATGAGAATAGTGAAGAATACTAATTTAATAATATTTCCAAACCCCCCCAATACCCTATAACATTCTTACTAACTTCTTAAAATTTGACAATCCTAAGACTCCTTGTTCAATTAAATGAAAATACAGAATCGGAAAAAAATTATCAAGAGAGAATGTCTCAAGTTCACGATATTGACCCTCTCCATTCCTTTCATCCCATCACGAGATTTCATAATCCCGAGTTTCGTTGAACTAAAGCTCAAATTTAATTAAATAGAAAAAATAATCATCAAAGTGGTCCAACATCCTACATCCTCCTCCCACAAAACCTATATACCTGAGTACGTATAATTAATATTGTTTAGTCCATGTGCCACTGAATTATTTACCTATGCATCCATTTCTCAATGTAGCTAAATATAGCAAAATATGACAGAAGAATAAATGAGACCCAAAAATAAAGAATGAGGAATGAAGGATGCTTTTGAACAAAAAGAGTCCTATGGTAACTTATTCGTCTCTATGACGAATATGAAATTAATTTGTACTGCAACTCATTGGTCTTATCGACTAACACATTTTATCGACGACGTGACTACTGGAAAAATGAAAATAACTCACCAAGGCACCTTCCAACATTCCAAATTCTTCGGCGTTTCAAGGCCAACTAATCCGTGGAAGCATACCTGAAGCGGGCGGGACCCCCCTTCCTCCCATCACCCATGTTTCTGGATTCACTGAAAGGTTTCCAGAAATTTGTCGATTCGACGAACAGCTGCATCTCAGGGTTAATTTTAAAATTTAGTTTAGCTCAATTTAGTGGTTTCGTGTATATGCAGCTATTTCAATAATTTGCCAGGTACTTTTATATAAATACTTGCAATAATGTCATGAGTAGCTTCATTGATGGAGATTTGCCGCAAACCAGAACCAAATATAGTCCTTTCTTTTCCATCAACCTTACAATTTCTTTGCAAATACATTCCCTGCATTCAATCTCCTTCTTTTTTTTTTTAAACAAAATGCGGTTGAAATAATGAAAAATACACTGCAAAGGACATGGCACAGAAGCTTCAATGTGGCCTTCACAGTAAGTCACCATTAAATTTTTAGAAATGACCGGTTCACCGTGATCATGACGTTAGTCATGAGTGCTGGGCAACCAAAAACTAAAAAAATCCACTTATCGCTGATTCAATCATGATGAAACCGATAGGGGACCATCTAGGGCCATATCCATACTATTCCTGAAAATTTCATTGAAATCCAATCAAAATTGTGGAAGTTATGTGTGTGGCAAAGAAATACGAACAAACGCTCGCGCATGCCCACAGCGTACCGCTGATTCAATAATGAAAATTGTTGTAAGACCCTCAAGGGACCTTTCCCGCATCATCCCTGAAAATCTGACCTATCTGATCTCTCCAACATTGACGGACTTATATGAGTGTAACAAGATGATCAAATTCGCGCTGGCCCAGAACGTACCGCTAATTCAATCATGATGAGTCTGATAGGGGACCGTCTAGGGCTAAATCCACACTATTGCTGAAATTTTCATTAAAATCCAGTCGAAATTGTGGGAGTTATGGCTGTTACAAGGAAATGTGGACAGACAGACGGACGGACGGACAGACAGACACGACACCAAATTTGATCAGGAGGCCAGTTTCATTTTGAAAGTGAAAACAATGTTTCATTGCCTTGCAGATTCTGAAGCAAAATGAAGTTTAGTTGTTATAGGCATCTTAAATTCAGTCAACAACACGGGTGACATCAGAAACATTCTTTGTGACTGAAAAACTGAAAGAAAACTTTCCGTTCAGCAGGGAGGAGGTTCACAGAGTGAATTTCATAGAGGAAATAGGACTGGATGCGTGGGGAGGTATCATTACGCTGCGTTTCGCCGGTAGAGTGCTCTCGTTCCCGGCCTTTGTACAAGGCTTATACTAAGATATTTTGAGAATTTTATAACTATAAAACCATATATTGCAGACGTAAATAAATGGCAATAACCTTGGTACGACTGTTTATATTTCCTGACCTAGTATTCAGGCTGATGTAAAATCACTTCGCTACAGTAAAGTAAAATCTTTGCGGTGAATCTGCGGGATGGGCTATCTATCTGTAATCAGCTGGTATATGTGCGCAATTAATTGATAGGAGTATGAGTTAATAAAAAAAGATTCTATAACCATACAAACATATATCGCAGCTAATATTCGTAACCAAACGGTAATAACCCTCTGAGTCAGTATTAAGGCTTATGTAAAATCACAGTGTGAAATGAGCGCAATAATTCATAGGAGTATGAGTGAATGAAGAATTTCTTAACACACCGGAAATTAATAAAATTTACAAACATAATTGGTATGATGTTAGTTGTTACCTAATTGCTGGTCGTAGTAATTTTAAAATGGTATTTTTGTCATCTCAATCCGAAATTAATTCTCATGAAATAGTTTTGGATGTTTCATTTTTTCATAACCGTTAAAACACATTTGTTAGAAAGCACATGAACTAACTGAAAAAGGATCAGTTCCGTTTGAGATGGCTATTTCACAGGATTTGCATGATCTTGCAGATACTGACGAGTTTATCGCTGCAGGAAACCTGCTGGTAAACCTAATTCCAGAGGATATCAAGCATTCGGTATATATTGTAGAAACATGGGGGTACAAACGTGAAAAAACCCTCGCTTTTCAATTACCGCGTATCACATTTTCTCTCATCCACTTAACCCGACCACTGCAGCAAACAACTGGGCGAAATACTTTTTTTCTCAGTATGTGAGGATATAGGTACCTATATAACTTCTATCGGAATATTTGCACTGATGTAATACACCGTGAGTGTAGACTTCACTATGCTCGAATAACAAATATGAGTATTCAAAACAGCCATGCTTCCAAACAAATTTTGTAAAAGGTAGCACTAGATTCTTTACTTTTCCGAATCTCCATCAACATTTCCTATGGCCATTATTTCCAACGCTCTTCCATCTATAAGTACAGTATATTCTATTTTAATAAATACTATTCCGCTTTATTATAAAATTCTTGCTGTACTATAATCACAAACTGAGGTTGAAAATGAAAAGGTAGTAAGCGCCCAGAGACATTTTATAGGCAGTGCAAAAAACAGGAGGAGCTTGATTAATAACAGTTTTATGGTGTCATCAGGAATGAAGTATTTTTTATTGAATATTTTATCGAAACACAGAATGATCAAATTGCATTGTAATTCTCACGGACGAAAAATATGCTGTCAATGTTGCGAGCTGAATGAAAAATAAATTCGGTGGATTTGATGATCGTGGAACGTCTGAACTATTTTAGCCTCGAATATGCGATTCCAAAAAACTTTGAGATAAAATTGCGAGGATGAGGGACATGTTGATTGGCTCTGTACTACCGTAGATTCTTAGAAGCCGGATCTATGCACTATAGCTTGATTAATCTAATAGACCGTGACCCCAATAATCTAATAACCGGACAATAAGCTTTTATAATCTAATAGCTGGACAATGAGACCGTAGCTCTGATAATTTAGTTACCAGATTTGTTATACCGTAGCTGGAATTATACGAACATACTAATAGAAAATAAACTCTGGATATTTTACTAATATGAAACGATGATATCATATTATACGATATCCCAACCTGGCAGCTGCCTTATTTATATATTGGTTCCCACTGTGTACTTCTCTTTCCTGCTGTTTTACCCTCCCCAACAGCTGTGGCCTGGTCAGGATCGTATCTTGTTTATTTGGGAGAACTAAAATATTTAACAAGTCGGTCAAGTGATTTGCCAATGGGGTGTGGCACATTGCTTCCTCGTAATCATAACATGAAGTTACAGATCGTTGAAATGTTTAAAATCATCTTGAAAATTGCATTTCGAGAAATGTAAAGCAAGATATATCGTAAAACGTTAAAATCGGTCAAATTAGGAAACAAGAAAATGATGTTTTCTGTATGCATTAGGTATTATGCATAGCATAATATTCGGCAATGAGAGCGACGCGACGGTTGAAAGGTTTGTCGTTTCAGCATTAGATGGTTGGATTCTCATTCTATTACAGAAAAAACCCTCCTTTCATTCATCGCCAAGAAAATATTCTCCAATTCACCGTCACTGGACTCTAACAATAGCCTATCTTTTCAATCCAAATTGAATATTTGCAGAACTTTTCAGGAAGATCATTTGTTTGGTAATCCACCCATTGATTCTTTGAGCACATCCTCGCTTTTATACTCTACTTACCTACATCTCGCTGGATCTTTCCGTTTTCCTGGAAAACGGAAGCACGTTATCCGGTTTCAGAGCCAGGATAACCCAACCCGGGAACCAAGAGTTATTTAAAGGATTTGGCTCTCGGACTTTGACAAATTTCAAAGGGCGTAGCGACGGGGGAACACCCGCTTTCCGTGAACACCAGCTAACAAATAGATGCCGTGATTTTTCACTTCTCCGTAGGAACCATCGTGTCCCTAGGGGCCCTGTCCTCATCCATGTCCGACCGTTTCCCAGCGTCCACTCCGGCTTTCTCTCTGGCGCCGCGCTCAGGCCCCAAAAACGATTTAGAATGTGCCATATTTCGAGGTATTATTAGGTACCCAACTGTTGTGAGGCTTCGCAGCACTTTCTCAACTTGCATATTATGTGCGGTTGGTGTTTTAGCTACTTTTTGTGGAAAATGAAGCTATTGCAATGGCTCCAAAAATTTTAAAATCAAAATTTTCGAAAAATGTCTTAATTGAAATCCGTTTTGAGACATCCTGAACGAATACTAGAGTTTAACGCCTTTTCATATATATATACGTATTTATATATGTATAAATATATATGTGTCGTTCCAGACGATAACTCTCCTTAGAATTGAGATAAAAATTCCGTTCTTGCGCCAAAAAATCAAGCTTTCCAAACAAAATGATGAGTTCCCTCAAATTTGGAGGGTAGTTGTAGGATGGTTTCAAGGTATTCAAGTATTTTGGAATCGAACTTGAATTATTTCAACGGGAATTTCGTAACGATATTTACTTGTCCAAAATGAAAATGAATGTATCGGACGCATAGGCTAAATTAAAACCCAATTGCTCTCAGGTTGGACTCGAGCTTGTTCGCCCCACTCATTGGCAATTTATACACCGAACAACTTTTTTTTAAATGAAACCAATTCACGAAGTAAAAGTATGTATATAGAGATGGCAAAAGGTGCATGGCAATTTTGTTTAGAAATAATTTCAGTGATTCTTCTTTTTTTGGTCTTTTTTTTTGGGGGGGGGGATTTGTTTCAAATTTCCCAATGACCACTTCGCACAAAGTGATCGCACGATACCAGAAATGAAATAAAAAACGAAGAACTGGAATTACTCTAATCAAAAAGCAATGAAAGGGAAACCGAATCTGAATCGGGAAAGGAAGAAGTCTGATTGATATTGCAGAAAAATACATCCATTACCATTATTTGGTTGTATATGGTGATTTTTTCCACTCTGTTATGATGTTCACCCCTGAATTATGAACTGGTTCTCTGGTAGTCCTTTGTTTTTTAATCAGAATTATTGAAATGTGGTTTCAGAAGGTAGAAACGCTTTTCATCAGTTCTAGGCCGACACGTAGAGTGACAAATAGATATTCAAAACTCCCCTCAAAGGCGGAGGGGGCACACCATTAAATGAAAACAAATAAACTAATTTGAAAGAGTGGGGAAGACGCCTAGGTTTCCGATGCCGGCCCTTTGATCAAGGAAGCATGAGGAGAGGAGAAGGAGGGAGATAGGGATGAAAGGAACTGCCCCTCTAAAATGACCACCAATAATTGAGGTAAGAACCTCTCAGGAAGCGGGTGGTGATATCTCGGGCACGAGATACCCAACTCGAGTAACTCCATGGCACATTCCCGACCACACTCAACGCCATGAGACTTCCGCGGCTAGACCCTGATCCGCCTTAGATCGGATACCGCTTGCCACAGGTCATTTCTGTCATACTCATTCATCGTAGCCCGCCAGGTCAATTCCATGTCTACGCTGCCATACAACCCGGACATCGAGGACAAATGTCTTCAGCTTAGATTCTTACTTGCGTATAGCCTGAAGGAGTTCCGAACAAAAGTGAGGTCGAATAAATAATCTCGGTTTAATACGGAGGTTTGTGAATGTGAAACCACCTGAAACGGTGACAACCTTCTCAGAATCTTACTTCAAGTCTGGGGACACCCTGCATATTAGTAAGTATTGGTGAGACATTCGGCTAATATATATATATATATATATATATATATATATATATATATATATATATATATATATATATATATATATATATATATCGGAAAATGCACAAATTTCACTTTCTAAAACCTCGAAAAATAAAAGTTTCAATTCCGACCTGAGAAAATGCATAATCACTTAAACACTTGGTAGCTTTAATTTCCACGTACCTAGTGGCCACGCAGAATTACCATCAATTTTGGAGCAAATAATTGTTGCTAAAATTTGACTAAGTGAGTGAGTGAAAGATGAATGTGAAGGAGTGAACATAGCTCTGGGAGTAGTAGAAACCCAAAAGACTATAACGAAAAATATCTCTCAATACTAAGAATATGAGGTAACCTATTCAAGTTGTATTTTTTATTTTTTTGTTTAATGATTTAAGCCTTTTTTTGGTTGTAATTCACAACAAATCTGATAATCTTATAACGTTATTTGACTCCACGAAAAACAAAACAGGTAGGTATGCACTGATTCAATGAACATCAGGATTTCAAAATTTTCTTTTTAAAATGATTGAATTTATTATGAAACTACGCAAACAGAACAATTGGTTTTAAGTATATGTTATGACATAAGCGATTGCCATTAAACAAGATCTTTCCGGACTCAAATCTTCCAAGCCTTTGACAGTTCTATACCACTATTGAATTAGGTAGGTATTTTCCATGTTTTGAATCAAAATTGTAAGATTGAGAAATCAGGGATACCATCTTGTGAAATGAATTCAAAAATATAAGTTTTCATTAAGTTCTGTTTTCTTTATAGAAAGTGCCATGTTGCTGATTCAATATCTTTCAACCTCTTAAAAGCTTTGAAGTTCGGATCATGATATTCACAAAACAGGTATTAACGTCAATGTTTTAGGATGGTTCAAAATGAATATTTTTCTGTGATGTTGAACGTGCTTCGGGAAACGCATCAAAAGCGTATACTTGTATTAAGAGACAACTCTGGATCTCTCTGCTCTTCTAGACAATGATAATAGTTGGGGTATTTGTCTTCAGTCGCTGACAGTGACTTTGCCAAACGTAGCACCAAGACAAGATAATAAAGGAGTTGGAAGTAATTTCAAGCCCTCTTTCTTAGTTCTGGAGACGAAATGAGATCACGCTCGAGTCAGGAAATCACTCCGTTTCGGATCCCGAGTGAAATACGCGTAAACCGGAGATGCACCCGTTCGTCAGCGGGCTCTGAATTTCTAAAAAACAAACGCCCGCAGAATGGTAGTATGCCGTTACTAGGTGGTTTAACTGGAGCTGGCACAATGTTTTCATTTACCGCTCGCTGTTATAAAAGGGAGCTCATGAAGACGCTCTGATGGGATTACTCAGACGAGTTTTATGATGAGATATTTGGTATTATAGTGTTGATCTCGTGCCAGGAGTTGACCAGAATTTAAGTTTCTCGTATTCTCTTTCAAACGACTCGGTGGATATTGATGAAACCTTTTTATTGGTAACATTTTATGTAGGCGACATTGATATCAAGAATCGCCGTCATCACTATGAAGGGCCATGGAAACGCAAAAATATGGTTTAGTAGCTATAGTATAATATAGTTGTACAAAGCACCAATATTACCTTTCCAGTTTAAATTCATGTTGAGCAATTAGTGTGCAGCTTTGAACCTGATGTTTCTACATAACAGTGGTAACAGGTTCTTACGGAACTGTGATTTATAATTGTTGAATAAACTCGACGTGATCACTTGAATGATGCACATAGTATTTAGATTATAATCCGTCTATATCTTGAACCATCACCGCTAATCAGGCCTTACAACTTGGCATTAGATTAAACAGATCATGCCTAGATGAAGAGATCTTCAACAACTTTTTTGGAATGAACGAGAGTACAAACATGTGCTTGTGACCAAAGATACACCATTTCACCACTTCAACACTTCACATGGATACATACCAAGAAGGTATGTATCCCACCCTTGAATATCCAGTTGAATAGTTAGCTATCAAACAATTCTTTAGTGAAAGTGGGCGTAGAATCATAGTAAGCTTAGTTCAGGATTTTTGAGAGCTCAAATGATGGGTTATAATTAATTAAATTTTTATATATAATTTATAAATAATTAAATTTTGAAGTTTTCCAGTACCTACATTCAACATACCACCCTTTGGACAAAAATGACGAAATTCTTGTTATTGAGCATTCCTTACCCTTCACTTTATCCGATCAGACACCGTTCTTCTTTAACTTCCATTTTTTTTTTGTTAGTTGCCGTTGATATGAAATGTGTATTCTAATCACGGGTAGTGCCGTTCAATAATTTCCCAATCATCAATTGAAAAGATAATTAGTTTTGCTCCTGTTTTCTGTTCACATCAACAGGAAGAATAAGAAACTGCATAAATACAAATATATATGTAGTTTTGGCTGTAATGCAAAGAAATAAGAAGAGGCGCCGAAATTCAAACAGAACCATTTATTTTTTTATATTGAGTTCGCTGGTAATTATCAATAATCAATAATCATCATCAACCGGGATCGGATGAGAAACTGATTGAAAGGCAAAATATTATGAAGAGTACATAATCAAAAACGCTGCAAATTATTTTACAAAGGTTTATTATTTTTTCAATTTAGTTTGATCGTAAGTAATTTTAGTTGGCTTGCGTACGTCATAAGGCCCGTCCAGACTCCTCGGCGTGTCGTATTTCGAGTTGCCACAACCTATACTTCTATAATTATATACGCATGTTTATATTTCTCGATTTGAGCTCCTATCTATTCAAATAGTTATTGGCCTAATAATATCATTATCTAAGTACATATGAAAAGTCGAGAAGATATGTTGCTTAATATGCGTAGAAAAAGCATTGGTATTAACACACAAATATGACTTAGAAAAAAACATATATTCATGCCTCGAAGGAACGCTGTACCCACCTCATGGTGCCGCGGCGCCTCCTTTCACTCCACCCCCCGTTCACCCCCCTCACCACCCACCGTGACCCCCTGCCAAGCGTGCCAGGCGTGAACACTTGAAGTCTCGAAAAAGACACTTTTTCGCCCGTTTTTGGCTCATAGCATCTATGCGAGTAAAGCGATCGGGATGGTTAAACGTTAGGACCAACTAGACCGCAAATGGAGTCTATGTGCGAAAGAACGGGTTTTTTAAGTAAATTCTTAGGCCTTTTATGGCCCGGACGGCGAACGGCGGACGGCGGACGGACATTTCAAATTTGGAATCTACGCACCTTGAAACGTAAAGTGACAAAGTTTGAGGGGGGGGGTTATAAACATTTTTTGCTACACGATCACATAGGCTTATTATTGGAAATAATAAAACAAAATTGAATGCGATTCATAGGGGATCTCGAAAATCTCCGAGGTATAAGTTGAGGAAGCTATTGTTTTCCCATGGGTATAAATTAGCTATCAACAGTTGGTACAAATGTGATCAAATTCAAAAGGAACAGTCTAGGAAAGATGATTTTTTCAAGTAATTAAACTTTTGTTAAATAATTAGACCTTATATTTTCAACAGTCTTCTCATTAGGCGGCACCTAAATACTATGACGTTCAAAAATGAGTTATTGTAAATTTGTATAGTTTTTGTATCATTATTATTATTTTTTTAAAATTTGGTTTAGGCTGTGACCTATTGTTCATAGTGTATCAACATCTACCAAAGCATTTGCTTATATTGTTAGAACCTCTGGTAGAACCTTTGAAAATGTTTACTTAGCTACGTGGTTTTATGCAAGTGGAGTTCAAGAGAAAATAGCTCTAGTATTAAGGATGAACATATTGGCAGTGCTAGTGCAAACAAATTGAGACAATAAAAAACTCATTCATTGACAGTGATGAAAAATTAAAGAAACAAAGTTTCAAGAACATGATCTCAATCATCAAAAGCGCACATTTAATCTGGGATTAAAAAAATGTTCAATATTATTCTTTTGGGTGAGTTATGTTGTCATTTAGAAACCTGAAAGTCTCTTTCTATAGTCGCTGATAGAGTGACCAAGTGATAGTGGCAAGTCTGGCGCCGCGGACCACTTAGAGATGTTATTCTGAAGGAGGGTAAGCCACACAAGGCGCATTGCCTGTCAGTCTGACGTGGGGGTGACACGTTCGAGCGGTGAAATCAGCTTAAAACCGTGTGGATTCATTAAATCGGGCGTGAGTGACGTGCAATCCTTTGACTGCCTCAACTAATTCAATGATGTCAACTAACGAGTATAACCAGGCAACCACTCATGTCAAGAAGAAAAAGGGGGTGTCCTCGTTAAAGGTTGGAGAAGCTGAAGAAGTTGGCGTTGGGAGTGTGGCAGGAGTGGCTGGAGCATTAGATTTTCATGATGACGTCGTGTGCCAGTGAGGTCACGTGAAAGGGACACGGGAGACTCGATGACAAGGGAAAGGGTCGGAAACGTGCTCTCCCTCGCGTAAATTTTTAATGCAGTTCCAAGATAGGGCTCAGGAGCGCAACGAGTGGATCCCAGCCTGGCTGAAATTCAGCCTACCGACTGCAGCCAGTTGGACTGCGACTGTTAATTGGGAAGGAAATCACCTCTATCTTTCTACTAGAATGGTATCAGATTAATACAACTTAGGTAAGTTAGAAATAGACTGAACAACTATTACCCACTTTCTCCTCTACGTAAAATAGGTAAGGTTTTTATCACCCAGGAATTTTTCACGTAAGGTTGCTTATTTGTTTCTCACACTGGGCTGATCACCAGTGTAAGACATCCCTACGTGATACGTACAAGTATAATGGGCAATTTATATTTTTCGGGATTTTCAGAACATCCCTTAGTGATAATACAGATGTCTTTGTATTTTCATACTCTACAAGTATGGTGAGAAAGAAAAATGAAGAAAATTGAAAAAGTTGATTTCAACTTTAGGCATCTTTGTGAAGTTGCCATAGCATATTCCTACTGTTCGGCTGTTTGGTAACAAAAGGACAACTATTTAATAACTGAAGGGTTGAAGGGGAAGAAGGGTAGTAAAATCAGTCATGTTTTTGGCACTAGGCCACTGGACTACCAACATAATTTTTTTAGTATCCAGATATTATAAGATGTCCTAGATATAAATGTAATATAATAAATAATATATTAAAAATACATAATATTAATATACTATTAAAAATGAATACAGATATTTAAAACAAAGAAAAAAAAGAAGCTCTCATAATGAGGAATGGACATTCATAACCTGAGTCTGAAAAGGTAGCAGAGGCATCGTGTGCAATTGACTGACTTAATTAAACTTATTCCTATTATACCCTAAGTTAATCTTACTAATCTCAACTTAAGGTTAAGTCTACCAAGGTAGATTTAACACATAACCAAAGTAAAGAGAGAAAGACTTACAAGACAGAATAACCTATACATTTCATCTTTTAGATAAATTTACACAGCTGTGGTTTTGTGTTTATCCAAATTTAATCAATTATTAATTATTGTTTAATTAATAAACAAGCGGAGGAATTGTAATGTTTGAGGACTTCAGGTTAGAAAAATTTACATTCAGAATCTCAGCTTAAAATTTTAGCAGGAAAGCCCCTACTGCGCTCCGTAATGGAAAACGACATTAATAAAGTCTATTGAACTCTAAAGGTTTCAGGTATTTCATAGAATACTAGTTTTAGATGTTATGATTATACACAGAGAAGAGATCACCGCAGAATCTGAGTCACGGGATTTGAACTGCAGAAAACGATTAACTAGGCAAGAGACGAGGAGAGGCCTGCAGTTGTATTGTTGGTGAGCGCGGATGTCACCAGTCACGCTACGCTGGCTCCAATGTGTTCACCATTGTTGGAAAGGATTCCTGACCGACCTTTCGTATCTGATCGCGCTTTCTTATAGTTACAGCTTCCAGGCTTCTCCGTTCTTTAGGTATATATCCCAGAATAATTTAATATTTTGGATAACGTTAAAATTCTCAAAGACATTGTGAGATCCCAAGATAATAATACAGTTTATCAAATGTGTACATGATATAATAGTTACCACAACTCTTTTGTAATGGTATGTGATTAGCTATGTATTTTGTCAGGATAATAATCAACTTCTACGCAGCACATTGTTAACGGGGCTTAGATAAAATGAAGATACGAATGTGCTAAATATATGGTATGTTGTCTGTTTTACCATATTTTCATTACCGCTGACGCTGTAGTTCATCGGTTATATATTTTTGAATAGCGTAGCGGAAGTGAGTGTTGTGATAAGAATGACAGGAATGATAAACTATGTTTCGAATTCGTTCATTAATGTCGAAGGACCCTCGTCAAGTTCACCACTCCAAAAGAAAGAAGACATTTTCAGGAGTACAATATGATTAAAACCCTGGAGACTTGAGGGGATAAGTAAGTTAGTTTCGGGAAACAAGAAGTTTTCTTGGATTTTTCACCAGAAAAAACTATATTTTCTGCTACAATTTTTTGTTATAGGTACTTCACTAAAGTAATGTGAGTTAGAAAAGTTCTAAAAAATAGTGGAAATTAGTAAACGCCGGGCACAATAGGACTCATTCTCCGTTTCCGTCCTAAGCTAGCTAAGCCTCACTTCTGTTGTGATCGTCTTCTTCTTTCGCATTATGAGAAATAACTATAGAAATAACTTAAATGTGATGTGGAAGAGAATGGTGGAAGGAACGAGGATTATGCAGGGAAGCATCTCGTCACACACAGAAGGACTTAGAATAACGAGATTTTCCGCAAAAATGTTTTAGTAACATCATTTACCTGTTTTTCCTGATTGGAAAACAATAGCTCAATGATTTTTTAGCAGGGGGAAACTGTTTATTGTTTAAACTGTTCATGGTTACAGTGGCGGTACCCTTAAGTTGTGATAACTCGCAATATTTTTCGAATTAAATATTTTCCACTGCCGTTTCTAGATAGTGCAATAAGATTACATCCAATGAACAACACTCAACACTCATACGAAGAATGTGTGGAAAGTTTACAACGATTGGACTATGTATAATGTTAGAAACAATATAACAATACAGTATAATGTTAGAAAATATAAGTTTGAAGAAAGGAGTGTAGTTTCGAGTGTGGATGGGGGTGTACCTGACAACATTCGCAGATTAGGTACAAAGCTTATGATACTATTACCTTTAAGTCGAAATTTGGTGTGAAAATTACCGAAATTAAATATAATTAAGACTTTATGTATTAGGTAAGCAGACCGCCCCACAGTGAGCCGAAATTTTATTCTAGCTGGACAAAATTATTGTATTGTTGTTGTTTGATGTTTTGGTTTTCTATTATTGTATTATTGTAATAGTAATTCCACGCTGATTCTAAATAGGAAAAAAGTTGAAACATATGTTGAAAAACGAGGTTTTTCCAAGAAAAATTCATTAATGAGCCATTTTATGTATAGGAATAAGGTACATATTCGGAATCAGCGTGGAATCTCATATAAGAAAGCGGAGAAAAATAATTTCGCCCACCCACAATCGCATTTCGGCCCACTGATAGCCATCCGCACTGGTAAACTAAAATCGGATAGTCCCGTATAGTTCGTATAGTTTGGTCGCATATTATCTTGAATTGTAGATTTGGGTCCAACTGTCATTCAGAGAATTTTCACTAATTTTTATTACATTCAGTATCCTTCACGAATTGTTACGATATAACAATTATTGTTATATACACTAATGGAATGATCAATAAAAAGTTATTGGAAATGTAGTTTATTTACTAGGTAGATCACAAAAAGAGAATGCAAATTTTTTATATTACTTTAAAATTGAAATGTCTTCATTCAGGAAGGTCTTTGATTTACCCATGTCATATTCATAAGCATTGATTGAGTACTTTTTGACGCATGTTTTTTTTTTCTCATTTTTTTCCCCTATGGGTTTGCGAAACACTGGAAGGCACCAAATGATTTTCGTCCACAGGGAAATTTGTTTTTAGCCCAATAGGAAACACAACGCATCATCCATTTCAGCTAGTTCTTCTACAGCGTTTATTGTGTACGTAGCGGTTTAATGATATAGCGGCTATGATAAAAAGGAAGTCGAATCTTTTCTCGGTTGCTCGTAATAGCTCGAGGACAACGGTGCCGCAGTAGATCAAAAAACGCCAAATATTTGAGGAATTGCATTTGGCAAATAAACTGTCGTTGTAGAAATGAGCTATTTATATACGTAGTCCAACAGGCTATGTACAGTGTAGATAACAATTAACTACATTGACCCCTTTTCCTGCGTTCTCTTGTGTATTCGAAGAGTAGTTGGGAATCCTCAAGTTCTCATTTAAATTTTTAGTTTCTTATTTTCGATAATAAACCCTTCTAACCTAGAAAAAATAAATGGACATGGAATGGAAATAATAATGATGATAATTCTCGTAATAAATGAGTTATTTATTTCAAAGAAAAAATCCAATATCTGGCGGTTTACGTTTCAAAATTCGTTCACTCAAAAATTATATTTCGGTATTCTCGTTTTTAAACTTTTAAGATCAATGAATGTACAGACTCTTTTTAGATAAAAGGGAAGCTTGATTATGAATGCTCATTAGTCATCTCAAGTTCATTAGTCAAAAACAAACCAAAGAATGTTTGGTGTGTTAAGAAAATATTGAACTCAGAAAACCACTGATCTACGAGTATGTTTTTACATTAGTTGTTGTAGTGAAGCATAGGTATTATGAACGTTAATATCCTACAGTAATGAAGTCCGTCTAGAATTAAGTGATGTGACCAGAGATATTCTATAAATAGACTTTTCTATATCTAGACTATTCTATTTCACACCAATTTTATTTGTTTATTTTAAACAATATTCAGTTATTCAAAATATAATACGCGAGAATACTCAAATGGTTACAAAATAATACTTCCGCTTGCAAAGCTCTTTCAGCAGGTGGGGAACTTGTGAGGTGGGACTTACATGTCAAAAACTAACCTCACTGATTTGGGCTACCTCACTGTACATACATGATGTATTATTGGGCAGGGCTCGGACAACTTGAACCTTGTAGCATTCATCAAAGTTGGTGTCATGGGTCCGAGCATGTTTGGCAATTGGGAGATGAGGTTTATGCCTGAAAGAGTCTCTGTGTCCATTCATGCGGATAGAAAGGGGGGTCATCGTTTCTCCAAGGTAGAATGCATCACACCTCTGGCATTTGAGGTTGTACACTAAATTGGAACTTGTACAGGAGGCTGATGTTCGAATTTGATAGGAATTTGGGGTAGTTGATGTAGTTAAAAATTATTCTAGACCATCATTTGTACCAACTCCTTCCTGCCATGCTACCTCCACTCCTCATTCTACAACCAAGAACCACCACACGGACAAGTGGTACAAGAAACAAGAGAATTTTCAACTACTTCTTCAATAGAGCTGAGGACGCCGATACGGCGAAATATTCTCTCAATTTGGTAAGTTATATTCATGTGTTTCCTATATTTTCCAACCATCTGTAATACCTCAAAATAATGATAATTATATATATATATATATATATATATATATATATATGTGTGTGTGTGTGTGTGTGTGTGTGTGTGTGTGTGTGTGTGTGTGTGTGTGTGTGTGTGTGTGTGTGTGTGTGTGTGTGTGTGTGTGTGTGTATTTAAACGGACAAAATTTTCTGCTCACTACTCCTCCAAAACCACTGGTCCGATTTGGACCAAATTTTGATATGATGTATTTCCGATTCGGAACTTGTACCTCGCTGACTTTGGTGAGGATCAGCTGACCACAAAGCTTAATATCAATCATAATGATGAAAAAATCTTGCTTAAATCACTCCTATTCACCGTAGGACGACGAAATTTGATAGGGAGCCTCTCTGGGACAACAAGAGACGAGAGATGAAAGGAGTGCCATCCTGATCAGCTGAGTGAGCTAAAATTTCTCCTGTTCACGGTAGGACGCTGAAAATAATAGGGAGCCTCTCTGGGATGACAATAGACGAATGACCATATAGGCTCCATCCTGATCAGCTGAGTGTGCTGGAAGATATGTCGTCTGTCTGATTACAACGAAATTTGATAGGGAGCCTCTCTAAGACATCAAGGGTCGAATGAAATGACAGGCTCCACTTTGCTCCTGCTGACCGAGTCACCTGGCGGTTTTTGAAACATGCTCTGCTTACCAGCGGCATGTAAAAAGGAAAGCGTTTTGTAACCAAATTTTCCACAGATTAAGTCAAAATTACTATTAACCACGGCTCACCTAGCGACAAATCATTACCAAAATTTGTTCAGTGTAACTTGGCATTCGCGTTTGAAGCTTCACTTTTCACCTACTAATAGTTTACCTATCTCTATTCGAAAAGTTGGTTCTGGTTACGCAAACTGCGTAAGTATTTTATCTTATTTAGGCATTTTATTCTTACCTCTTTTTGAGAGCCGCTAAACGTTTGTGACTTACTTGGGATGAAATGGACGGACAGCTGGCCAAGAAACTGAAATAATTTGCTAGCAAGTAAAAAAAAAAAAAAAAAAAAAAAAAAAAAAAACCGGTGGAAGCTCATTGAATTTACAATCATTCTTAACAATAAAGAAACGTGCGATACCAACTTGAGAAGCCCTAAGGTTGCTGTTGTTTGATGTATAAATCATGTAATGCTGATCTGGCTTCTCTACCTCAAGCAATTATGCCATATATGCTATGAGAGCATCACACTAATTATAGTTACGTATTGAAGTTATGTTGAAATGAAGTACCTATGGATTGAAACGTTGTAGCTAATGAAGTGTGAGGCTACTTTTCCATCGGACTGCTGGTCCAATATCTGGAGATATTCTGTAGTGTGACTCAGTTGATAATTCAGCGTTGGTTGAACCTCGAACTTCTGACCCTGAAGCTGTTTGCTCGAACGACAAGTTTCTAGTGGCGGGTGTATCTTATACTTCCTATTCAGGAAGCGGGGGTATGTTCCTATTCAGTATTGAAGTCTACTTAACGATCGAAATTCTAACACCACGATTCAATTATATTCTGAGTGTTGTTATTATTAGCTACTCGAATACATACCAGGTACTTCATTGAACCCACCATGAACAATGAAATGCAAGGCAAACCCTGTTTCTAAAGAACATTCTGATAGGAAAAGAAATTTTACAATTTTTCACAACTATTTCGCAATCTATTGATTTAAAAAAAGTAGTCGGTATTTTGAGCATATTGGTTATTGTTCTATTTTATAAGCGAATATGATATACGTTATGTAGGCGTGTATAATTAATCTTCTGAACGCTTCAAGTTAGGTTACAAAAAAAAAAAAAAAAAATAAAAACACCCACTTAAAAGTTGACGATATTAGAACATACATAATTACGAGCAGTAATTGGTTAACGAAAATAAGATAGCGATGCGTTTAAGATTAAAAGATGCGTTTTTAATACTTCGAATTTCCGCCATCTTTTAGCGTCATCGGCCACTGTGCGACGTTGGTTCCGTAAAGATGCACGAAACGTAATGTGCACGATTCATTTGGTGCTACAAATTTATCTAGTATGCGCCGTGAACTAGTTTCCAACATATTTATGTCAAGAAAAAGTCGGATATATTGGATAGCGAAAGCCCCTATTCGAGCCAAGCAGTTTGTTTTTCACCATCAGAACTCTAGACTCCCAACTAGAGGGGCCTGGCCAGAGAAACGCAGCTACGCTAATGGATACAAACGACCCTTCACCTCGGGAGATCTCCCTTTTTCCAGATCGCCGCTTCATATATCAGCTATTGTCAATCTTCTACTCGTCAATATTTCACACAGAAAAGGCTTAGAAACCGATAAGATTTACCGTAACGTTCCTTCATCTCGATGTACCAGAGGAGGGACCATGACACTGAATAGTTTTGGTTCCTGTTGCAATCATAATATCTTGGGTCGATAAGAAGGAATAGGTTGCATAACTTTGTCCTTGAGTCGCTGTATTCGTCATTCTGAGGTCTAAAACAAAGGGACCTGGAGCTTCCATTTTGATTGACTATTTCCATTGGACAATGAATACTGTACCTGTACTACGTTACCTAATGGTACAATGTAGATACGTACCTACTTGCAGTAGGTAGAGCTTTTTACTATTTTCGAATATTGCAAAACCAAATATATTTATTGTTATGGGTTCCGAAGATCGTAAATGAACCTTCAAATTCTACGACTAGCATGAACTCTATCACTGTTACTTTCTTTCAATCTGAATACGTAACAACTGTTACCCGATTTTTTCCCATCTTCCGTAGACCGATTTTTATGTTTCTTGCCCCGCCGGTCAACACTTTTTCAACGCTTAACCATGCCATCGGTCTCACACACCTTTGAACTACAGTGTAGGTAGCTGACATGATAGTTTCAATACATGTTACTTTCATAAATTATTTTATCATATTGTTCTTACACAGCAGCAGTACTTACTCAAAAGTAATAATCAAGTTAACTTGCTAATGTACTGTTATTGATGAAGTCCAAGGAGTTATTTTCGCTAGTAGGAGTAGTAGTGAAATTATCATATATATACTTTCCGGAGAAGTGAAGCATGCTTTGTCTAATAATATGTTTAATTATGGCAGAAACGTTTCAACCAAGAGTCTGACAGCAAACACAATATTCCTTTCTCAACGTCAGATAAAGCCTGGTAACGATGAAGTCCGTTTATATTTGCATGTCCTTGTAAAAAGTGCCGATTCCCATAAACGGTTATAGAATCCGGTTAGAGAATGGGTGGAGAGCGACGGTCTCATCACGGCGCCAGGCAGTCCGGTGATTGCTTTGATATGGAAGTTGGTGTTCATAATCGGAGTAGTGAACTCACAGGCTTGTATTTAGAAGGCCTTGGCTGTATTTAGCGGTGCATCAGCGTAGATCAGAACGCTGGACGTAACAAGGTAGGGATGATCACCGATAAAAAGGTTCTTAAAAGCTTTCGCTCCAATTGACCCCGCAAATCAACCTAAGGAGATACAACAAGAATCCGATCGTGCGGGGTCAGATAATGAGCTCAAAGTGTGGTCGGCTCTCTCATGCATCTGACGTGTGTCTGCCGATACGATATGCAGATACGAGCATTAGTTAGCTGGACGAGGAAGGTCGCAGTGTTTACCGCGGCTGTCAACAAGTAGCCTCGGTCACATGAGATATTAGCGGAAGGGAGGGAACCTCCATGTTTCAGCGGCTCTTTTCTAATACTCAAGTGCAGTGTTATCGAGGGAGGTGGCGTCCGCTTTGACTCATCCCCTGTCTAAAGGATGGGATCGGTCCACTTGACCATTCGAATGCATTTGGCTCAGGCTCTTGCCGTCAATTAGACAGAACGGAAAAATGAGTCATCCTCAAATTCCTCAAACACCAGCAAAATACGAAATGAGCTCTGTATTTGATTAAGGAAAGCAAGGTCAGTCATAAGCTTACTGATGTAACTCTAAATCATCAAAGCTCCGTTTGAACCATGCGTGCAACGAGTTATTTCATAAGCAAAGATTTGCTAAACATCACAGAATAAATAGTATTGTTACTATTGGGGATTAATAATAATTACTTACATGATAACGTCCCAAAATTTGTTTGTTTGAAGGTTCAAGTAGGTTCAGAAAGAAAACCCTTTCTAAGATGAAGGGGGAAAAAATGAAGTTGGGCGCGCAGCACATGCGTAGTACCGTTCCATAAAAGAAAAATTAACTTGAATAGGATTAAATAGAACTAGTTGGTGAAAGAATTGGACAAAATCATCGACAATGGTTCATATATTACACGTTGATCACTGTATCGTCTGCTTTAAACTATCACGCAGCGATGGAATATTATGAGGGGACATATCCGATTTTATCCGATCGATTCCGGAAAACCTCTTCAAAATTGGCCAAAAATGTTCTGACAACGGATTTTAAGATCGCGTATTTTAGTTATATACGCACGTGCGTTATGCGTACGCACGCGCCAATAATCCTCTGAGGGAGATAATTCATACCTATTGTTAATCTCTAGAAGCTCCTAACCCAAACCGAGCAATTCCTAAAACATTTCGAAAGATTTTGATGGATAATATCGGCATTTTGTCCCTGACAACGAAATCCCCCAGTTTACATGGGCAGTCACCCGTAGCTATAGATGATTTAATCGTAATTAAATTCACGGCGAAGGTGGCACAACTCGAGTCTTATCTTACAACTACAACCCAGTTTCGAGTGAATTTGCTTCGTTGTATCGCAACAAATAAGGACTAGGTACCGGAAATTAACGTCTCGGCAAACCCGGTCTTTCTCCCACACAGTCCAGGAGCCAAGTCCGAAAATAGGTAGTAATTTGCGGAGAAGGTTTAAGATTGGATTTTGAAAATTTAGTCCGTTCTGAATGATAAAATCTTTGTCTGCCCTCTCAAATTTGGTGGAATACAAAATGGCGGCCTCATAAAGATGACTTAAATTGCCCATTTTAAAGTTTTTCTCTAATAATTCTTAAACCGTACATCCTACTGAAATTTTCATACACAGCAAAGTTGTAGAGCATGAAAAACAAAACGATTCGATCACAAAACTCTTAATTATCTCTCAAAATAAGCGAATCACAAACAATTGAAAATCGGGATAATTTTGAGCCAGTCCTCTCCTTCCCCCGTATAGACTTTTTCTCTTAAAAATCACCTAGTAGCGTTAATATTGGTCTAATTTCAGTTTGCCAAAGCTAATTTTACTCAAGATTTAATACTTTTCAAAGTTTGTATCGAGCATATTTTAGCTGAGACCTTTCCCCATTGACTTACAGCCGCACTTATCAATTTTATGTCATTTCACACATAAAGTTCGCAAAAACGGCCTTTTACTTTGTACTATATTGGGAAGTCTGAGCAAAAACTTGCTCGAAATGAACTTTGGACAGTATTTAACCATGAATCGAATGAGGTTTGGCAGACCTGAATCAGACTAATATTGAGATCGCTAGGTGTTTTTGAAGAGCAAAAGTCTAGGAAAAGGAAAGTCTAGGAAAAGTCTAGTCTGAGATTATCTGTTATAGACGTCTAGACTAAAAACCCCTAGCGACCTCAATATTGGTCTGATTCAGGTCTGCTAAACCTCATTCGATTCAGGGCTAAATACTTACCAAATTTCGTACCGATCAAGTTTTTGTTCAGACAGTTTCCCATCAAGGTACAAAGTAAAAGGCCGTTTTTGCGAACTTGATGTGTAAAATGACATAAAATTTAAAAGTTTGGCTGTAAGTCAATGGAAAAAGTCTCAGCTAAAATATGCTCGATACGAAATTTGGAAAGTATTTATTCTTGAGTAGAATAAGCTTTGACAGACTGAAATCAGACCAATATTAATGCCACTAGGTGATTATGAAGGGCAAACGTCTAGACGGGGGGGAGGAGAGGACTAGCCCAAAATTAGCCCGATTTTCAATTGTTTGTATACATACATATATATATATATATATATATATATATATATATATATATATATATATATATATATGAAAAAGCGCAAACTGAAACGGTTGCTCCAGAATGCCTCAAAACGAATTTCAATGAAGAAATTTTTCCAAAATTTTGATTTTAAAATTTTCCGAGCCATCGCAATAGCTTCATTTTCTACGAAAATTCGCTAATGGGCGAATTAAGTCATGTTTATGAGGCGGCCATCTTGTATTCTACCAAATTTGAGATGGCAGAAAAAAATTTCCTCACTCAGAACGGACTAAATTTTCACAATCTCAAACCTTCTCCGCAAATTACTACCTATTTTCGGGCCTGGTTCCAGGACTGTCTAGGAGCCAAAAAATCACCGAAAATTTCACCGAAGTCAAACTAGAATTTCGACGAGCCACTTGTCTATGGAATTCATTGGTAGATAGGTATAATTTGCTTACTTTACTTGAACAGTTTTTTATGTCCTCACAGACAACTAGAGCTTCATTACAATATATACCTACATAGGTTAATTAACCTTGCATTAGTCCCCCCCCCCCCTGCCCTTCTAAACATTCGTCTATAAAATAAATGTTGAACGCAGTCTACGTTAAATATATTATCGCACTATACTTGCACCTGCCAAAGAGAAATTAATGAAATTAAATAAATCATTTACACGTTACTAGTCCTTCTGTATCTAACAAGAGCTGATAATTCAATTTTAATTCTACATCAGAATCTGAGAATTTCGACATTGAGATAAAGTAAAACACCTACCAATGCTTCAGTAGTAAAGTGAGAATTGCATTGGTATTATATCAGCTGATATGGATGCCGTAGCTTATTAGGCAATTATTATTATGTTCACTGTCCAAATCAGTCGAAGTCCTTTTGAATGGATAAACGTACAGCGATACGGGTGGTTCCATTCGACTGTTCAGAATAATATCTATCAATGACATCCACAAAAAGGAAAAACACAAAACTATTCTTATTTTGAAAGTTTTTGAGATCTTGATTTTAATATTTCAGCTCTCATATTTTATCCGTTAAGGTTGATCGAAAACGATGCTGACGATTCAGGACCAACTCCTCTCCAAAGCAGATTTTCTATCCATGTTTCATAAACTTTAGTCCAGTAGTTTCGGCAAAGGATTTTAGCGAATTTTCGTCAGAAATGAAAGTATTACAATGGTTCTATTTATCTATATTTCAGACAATAACTCTCTTTAGAATACAGATAAACACTAAAAAGGTAAAAATTCGAAACCTCTCCTTTTAGAATAAATTTTTCGCCGTAAAACTGGTGGTTCAGAATGGCATTGCACTCAATGCACTAAATTTCAAAACAATTTAATACAAATATTCCTGATTAGATAATTCCGGAAAATTCGATGATGCTGCAGGGTGGTATTTTCCAATTCGTTTTTTGGACTTTAAGCATTTTGAAACGTAAGCAAACAAGTTTTGAGGGGGTTAACAATTGTAATCTCTTGGCCGTTAACAGAGGTTCGATATTAAATATAATAAACCTAAATTCCGGTATGATGAGTGGTTCTGATACTTTAGGATGTATTGAATGAGCCTTAGGCCTTGATTGTTACCGTCAGGTATATATGAAGAGTAGAGGGTTTGACAGACTAAGTCCAATCTGGCAATGTTGAATGGTAGCAGTTTCATACTGCGGGTGGTGGTAAAGACGTGGGAGAAGGCGTCGAAATTTTGGGAGCCGGCTCGGACGAACCCTTTGGGGGATCTCAGTGAAGTTATCAGGTCGGGACGGCAGCTCCAATGAGGCTAGTGATGGCGGGAGGGGGGGGGGGGGGTATCAGGTAGTTCCATCGGGAACCTGCCAGTAATTTATTGGGAGGCTAATGAAAGAGCCCACTTGCGGAGCGAAGAGAACCGCCGAGTAGGGACCTCATCGAGCTACCCGTTCCTCTGATATTCGCAATCATAACCCGATTACACGCTCGATTATTATAGAATATTATTTTTCTTCGTTGGCCCCTTGTCCCTTCCCCACATTTTGGGGCGGGTTATTTTTCATTCGAGATCCTTTTCGCCGATGACACGTTCAACAACAAAGTAGGCATAATTATATTATGGGGGCCATTATCTCGAGGTTCGCCACCCAAGACGCTCTGCTCCCTCACTGGTGCTGAGAACCGCCTTCCTCGTAAATACCCGCGGATAACCAGACAGCGTTGCATGGAACCCTAATAGATAAGCTCGATAAACGATCCAATTTTCCATACGGATTATTGAGATAAGTTAGCCCCCTCATATCATTCAGTTACACATTCATAAATAACCGGTCCTTCCGCCAAAACAGCAATCACTGAGAATCCATTTCGGCGAAACAAATATCCGATGAAATACCATTCGAAGAAGGGCACTTCGGTACGTAAGTAATGACGGTACAGCGGCCAGAGATGAACTTCACCTACAAAATGACCGGACAAAATATACCATAGCATTCAGTGACCTGGCATCGGCGGAATCAGGTCTTGATATCTGGAGGTGCGAGCTCACCGGAAAGTATGACGTATTTGAATACCAAATCGATTTTAAATGGTATGCTTTTAGGCCTAAAAATATAGCCTATTTCTTTACTCGAACAATAACACTTTCATATTTTATGTTATAGCTCATTACAGTAGATAACATATTGGTTATTGACCCATGCATTACAGGGATATCCCGATGTCTGGTTTGTATATGATTTTGGTGAGAATAGCGAATATAATATACAAGGTCAACACACTTGTAAGGTGTAAAACCTTTGAAAGCCGATTCTAGAGCTCATTTCTGATGGAAAGTTTCTCTTAGAGATTTTTCTTTAAACGCTTTGTTTTCAAGTTGATCAATTTTTAAGATTTTTTTTTTTTTTTTTCGTATTTTGTACCGTATGACATTAAAACCGTCATAGCTCCCCTTAGGTTCATAAAATCACAGTAACCCAAAAGTTCCAGTTATGCAGCATAATCGTAAGAGCGAATTTTCGTGAATGGTCGTATTCATAATGCTAAATTGATTTGAAATATGAGCTTTTTGAGAGCAAGGATATTGTTAACTATTAATTTTACGACAAAAACGCATTCTATAGGATAATCTTCTATTCAAATAGAGGTTTTAAATATTTAGCTTTTTTGCAGTTTTTATGGATTTTTTAGCAAATTTTAAGTACGTTTTTCAGCATAATTTTGTACATAAATTTTTGGATGTTTTATTTTATAATCAATAAACATTAGTTGCACCGTGTTCTACCAAAAAATATAAATTTAACTATGTTTAGCCATTTTTATTGATTTTTGTAGAACGTTTTTTGAAATGTGACCAATTTATTGTACTGAAAAAGTGCTGGCCAACAAACTCGTCCTTTCGTTTGGAGTGATTGACTTTTTTGGCACAAGAAAGGAATTTTAATCTCAATCCTAAGGAGAGTTATAGTCTGGAAGGGCACATATATAAATAAATACTACGTATCTACTATATTCATATGAAAAAGCGTTAAACTCTGGGATTAGTTTTAGATTGCCTAAAAACGGGTTTCAATGAAGAAATATTTCAAAAATTTTCAAAATGTATGTGCAAAATTATGCTGAAAAATGTACACAAATTCCATTAAAACGTACTAAAAAAATCGATAAAAACTGTACAAAAAAAATAAAAACCCAAAATCTCTTTTTGAATCGCAGAATATTATTTAGAACGAGTTTTTTGCCATACAATTGGTAGGCAACATTTTCTTTTCCTTCAAAGTTCTTAATTTTCAAAACAATGTAACATTAAATAATACGATAATTTACGAAAATTCGATCATAAGATCATGCTGCATGACTGGAACTTTTCTACTCCAAATTAAATACTCATTTAGAGAGATACTCTTAGGGAAAAGCTTTCTGAGAATTTGAGGTTTCCAACAGTATAGTCAATTTTACTTTCACTTTGCTCATTGGGGGAAAAAATTATGCTTTCATAATAAAAACACTGTATATATATATATATATATATATATATATATATATATATATATATATTTTTTTTTAAAGCGAATTTTCGTAGAAAATTTTCGTGGTATTGCAATGGCTCCAAAAATTTTAAAATGAAAAATTTCGACAATTTTCTTCTTTGAAATCCGTTTTGAGACATTCTGAAACGAATCCTAGAGTTTAACGCTTTTTAATATGTATATGTGTGTATATGTATATATATATGTGTATATATATCATGTGTGTGTGTGTGTGTGTGTCACTTCCAGACGATTACTCTCCTCAGGATTGAGATAAAAATTCCGTTCTTGAGCCAAAAAATCAAGCTTTCCAAACGAGTTTGTTGGTCAGCATTATTTGGCCACACTAAATCGGTCAAATTTCAAAAAGAGTGTTCCTTTTTCTTATTTTCTTTCGTACCTACTTATTTCTTCTTTATTTTTCTGTTTGTATGTTTTAAGTTTATATGAATCAAAACTCAATTATTTTTCATGTGATGTTTTTTCGTCTATTTTTATTGAAGTAATCAATCTACAACTTAACATTTGGGGTTTCAAACATAAAGGACATTGGAACTTTGGGATAAAATTTAAGTAACCAAATAACTTAATTTAATGTTCAAATTGAAATTAATGTAAATCAAAATGAATAATATAAACTATATAATTACATTCGCGTTCACGACTGAGACACTCGCTCAATAAAATAACTCAAGATGATAGCAACATGTTTACTTTGGATTCCTGATAATATCGACTGTCGGGTAGGTAAGTATTTTGTTGTAGGAGTGTGTAAGAAGGTAGGTAGAGACACCTACTTAATATTACATTTAAAAACAATATCAACTGCACAGTCGGTCGGTTTTCTAATTCAATCGACTGACCAACTCAACGCCAGCATTCATATTCCATCAGTCCATAAAGGTGGGATGGCGGTGATACCAGCTTTGCGCTGCTAGAGGAATAAATTTCCCCGAGGTCCGATCCTAGCACATATTCGAAGCTGTCCCCAGATAGGCGGATTACATTGGTTAGTAGGGAGCAGTGATGGGGGGAGCGTTCGGCCGTTCGACGAGTTTGAGGACTTAATTATTGTGAAATATGTGAGCCCAGAGAGATGGTGTCGATACACTGTACGCAGCGAGCAACAGCGATCGCCCGGCTCGTTTGTATCCACTCTGTTGATATTGTGGGAAGATACAGCGGAAAGAACATGTTGTTGAGGCTACACAAGTATGTCTTACTCATCCGGGAGATCGGGCGAGAAAGGAGATAAAGCGCCTACCTCAGATTCTTCAGCCACCACACAAGATGCTCGTTCACGTAGCGAACTTCTCATGATTATTTACCGTTGCATTTATCACCATGATGCAGCACCTCACTGCCAAAACCATTTATACCGTTTCCACTTGTACCGGCCGACGGAATTTCTTTGATATATCTTAATTTGTTTGACGAGTTATTTATAGTTATTAGGTGCAGCTTAAGAAATGTCTTCGATTTGATGTTTTCTAATTACGAAGTTTTGATCCGCTATGCGCTGAAAGCCACTTGTCAACTCACCTTTTGAGTTAATCTTTTCGTTTGATCATTATAGTAACCAGATCATTCCTACTTCTAATGTTATCTATAGTTTCAAAAAGAGAAATTTTGAAGGTATATGAATTCATTTGTGTATCCTATGGTGGAGTACTATTTACAATAGACCTTACAACTTAGTTGTTACCGACATTGTTCGACATTGTTATTTATTATCTTATCGACTAACTAGTAATGAACTCCTGAATTTCATAATTCATTTCCTGGTTTTCAACTATTTTGACATTACCTATGAACTGAACCTGAAAATATGGTTCATTTTCGTTTCAGAATTTCTGGTTGTTAAGAGGCTATGTGATAGTCTCCTCTGAGGAGTGATTGAAAAGTTCTATCAAGAGTCCAAGAGTCCATGAAGGTAATATGAAACTATCCTGGAAACTTATGAAGACGGCTGCAATAACTTACCATCTTGAATGATGCTTGGAGATAGTGCGGCAGGTACCCTAGGATATTGCGTATGTTTTTGAATAAATTGGACGCATTGGCGCCACCCAAATAGGAACTTCCAAAAAACGCCAAGGATTTCTCATCAAATCCGTGATAGTGTAGCTTCAGCACCAACAGAGGCAAATTCACTTGGTCAAATGCTTTTGACATGTCAAAGAGCAGAGCCTCAACCTTCTCAGAGTGGTGAAGACCATCCAGGCACTAGTGATGAGTTCAGCCACCGCCTGGGTTGTGCTGCGCTTTTTTGCAAAAACCATACTCCGCTTCACTTAGGATCTAGTTATACTCGAAGTAGTCTTGTGCTTTAGTTTTGTATAACCAGTTCCTATCATGGATTATTTGGATCGAGAATGAGGTATGGCGTGCAGTTTTGGAATATCTGCAGTTCAGCGCACACATTACTTAGGCTGCAGTAGGCAGCTGTACGAAATATATCTAGAGTCTAAACCGGTGCGCACTGTCCTTCGCATTTTATCGAGTTGGGTCTGCTTACACTTCTGGCCCTGTATGTTGCTGCGGTACTCACTCGACAGCCATTAAAATGTATTATTAACGTTGTGCATCCCCTCATCTAGTGTTTCATCAGGCTCCTACGTTGGATCTTTGTTGTCCCGATGGGTGATTAACAGCATTACTGATATTTTCTCCTGAGCAAAATGCATGTAATTTGCAGGATCTTTTGAAGTCTTCGATCGTTGAATAGTCTTGTGCGAAACTCTGAAGGAGAAACATTGTGCAGTATTATTGAACAATAACCCGCGAGTGCGATTGTTTTCTCACTCGGCGTTATGACAGACCATAGCGGAGTCGCGACGGTGTCGATCCGCGAAATGGTTACGCAAGCGGAGGCTCGGATTTCACAATACCAGGAAATCGCTGCCCGAATTCCGGACCCAAACATCCAAAACTGTTTAGGTGAGATTTTTCTCCTCATTAGTGTTCATGCAGCTCCATAAAAATGTAAATCCATGATGGAATTTATTATGTTTATTTTATTTTTATTATAAAGAAATGTGCACATTTATTTATTTTAATTTTATAATACAACAATGTAAAGTGAAGTGAAAGTGGTTTAACAATTAGAAGAAAAAAAGGTACTACTTTAATTTTTTGGGACTACTTTTTTCCCTGACGTCAGCGCCGCCACGTCGTCGACTCTGCAAGCGCCATTATATCCTATACTCGTGCCATTTTGCCATATAACAACGTAATTCTGCTCCCGCTAAGCTTTCGCCTTTTTGCGTAAAACCGATTATTGTTGAACACAGGTCTCAGTTATCCTGGGTCAACACTTCAGAAAACGGGTCTCAGCATCCCGAAGTATCCCGATTTATATCCGGAAGAAGACAATTGGATTGCAAGCGGCGCAGAAACCAACCTGGACCTACACTCCTTTGTTCTCCAAGGATCGCCAAACATCCACCACAATACCTGGAGCCTTTGGTATTGTAGGAGTACAATCAGGTTGGATCGCATATCTCTATATATCGATATCGTTTAGGATATAACTCAACTTCTTCAAACTTCGAGTGATCACCTCCCTACCAAGATACCTGGACGACAACCCCCCACAAGAACAGTACTTCTACACCTCTTATTTCGTTTATGTATTATTTCTATCAAAGGGAAGCTTCCTATAGGCCTACCACTAGAAAGATTATATTATTTTAATAACTTGAAAACTTGGTGTGAGCTAAATTTCACAATTATATTTATATACCTGGTGTGCAAAAATTGGTTTCTTAACTACACCTAGTGCCCCTTTGCCCCAACATTTTTGGTAGCAGAGCGTGGTTTAGCTCTCACCAGTTTCTCTGTTATTCTATTCCACAAAAACAAAAAAATAGCTGCTTGAACTCCGCTCCAGATTCATATCTTATTTAGTAGTAGTCTGATAACTGCCTATGTAAGTTGGGGTTCTAATCAGTTCGTTCCCGATCGTTGAAGGTAAACATGCCCGATCCGCCACCTGTAGTTGTGGCCGACACGCCAATAATGATTTCCCTTTCGCGAAAGTTAAATTCAGCCGCTTCTTCCATGAAGGATATATTTGAGTCAGGATGGAAAGCCAAATCAACAAGTGTAAATACCGATTTGATTCAATTCGAATGTAAGTACTCCACTCTTGACCGTTATTTTAATAAGTTTGAAGAAACATGGGATGCATTAGTAGATGAGTATGTAGGTGCCGGAAGGGGAGATGATTTTCCTTCCGAAACGTATAGGCAAACTCGAGCAAAAGTACGAAGTTACTACTATGAATGTATTAGCTTATCCAAACAACTTCTACGTACACCAACAGCGTTACCCTCAGCTCCAAGTGGTAGTAATTTATCTAATATTACTGTTACTGAGAGACCCTCAGACAACTTACCTAAAATTAATTTACCTATATTCGAAGGAAATATCTTAGATTGGCCAAAGTGGAGAGACACTTACGTATCTGTCATTCATTCGGATGAACGTCTTTCTCCTACGCATAAATTTCACTATTTGACCACCTCTCTAAAGGGTCTTGCCTCGAACGTCATAAGTCATTTAAAAATAGAAGCGGTCAATTATGAATTAGCTTGGACCGCACTCACAGATGCGTTTGATAACAAACGCATGTTAGCGAACGCCTATCTTTCCCAAATATTATCTTTTAAGCCATTAACTAGTAAACCTACGATAGAGTCGCTAAAATTGTTCTTGTCCAAAATTTCTGATAGTGTGTCAACATTCAAACTGTTGAATATAGAGAACGAAGGAGATTTTATTTTATTTTATTTAGCTGTCAGATGTTTAGACTCTACAACAAGAGAGCAATTCGAAGTAGCGAACAAAAATGTACCATTTCCAACTTTTGACATTTTGAGTAAGTTCATCAAGGACCGTTGCTTAGCCTTACAGCTGTCCCAAGGTACTGTATGTACACCCAACGTTGAACAAACTATTCCCGAAAAACGGGATAAGCCTAACAAAACTTCTTCCAAGGCCTTTTTAACTAATAATGGAAAGAAAAATGCTTCTCGAAATTCAAACCAAAATGAATCTAAACGATGCTGTGCCTGTAATGCAGATTTTCACCCGTTGCGCGAATGCAACATCTTCAAATCTGCCACTGTTGAAAAAAGACACGAATTAATTAAAAATTGGAAAGGTTGCCGTAACTGTTTAGCTAGTCATCATTCTACCTACAATTGTGAGTCCAAATGGAGATGTAAAGAGTGTTCAGCTAAACATAATACTTTATTACATTTTTCTAAACCTGCCACCGAAATTGTTTCAAATCAAACTTCTCATTCCAATGCTTCTACTTCTATGAATTTACCTAGGGCTATGACTACGAATGGTAAACTTGAGAAATCTAATGAACCTAAAGTAATTTTAGGTACTGTTCAGGCTGAATTAAAAAATAGTAAAGGTCAGTTCGTCACATTTCGGGGCGTAGTCGATTGTGGGGCCCAACAGTCTTTTATCACTATAAAGTGTGTCAATAAGTTAGGTTTAACATTCAGTAAACTGTCTAAAACCATTTCAGGGATAGGAGAAACCATTTTTGATGGCGCCAAAGGCCAAATTCATTGTACTATACGACCTAAGGGCAAAATATCCTCAACTTTTAATTTCAACGCACTCGTTGTGCGGAATATCACTGGGTATCTACCTAGTGCTAATCTAACTACTTCATGTACAACTAGTTTTACACAATTTGATCTCGCTGATCCCCAATTTTGGAGATCAGGCCCTATAGATTTCCTATTAGGAGCAGATGTATTCGCTCACATAATACTGGGCGGTCCTATAACTATAGCGCAAAATTTGCCTAAAATGTTCCCATCTGTATTTGGTAATATCATTATAGGTCCACTTAACGGATTTGATATATCTAATGACAACATTACTTCTCTTTTAGTGTCAAATTCATGCGATGATTTGAATGAAAATCTTTCTAAATTCTGGTCTCTTGAAGAAGTACCGATTTGTCCAAATTCATTTTCTGATCCGGATGACGAATGGTGTGAACAACATTTTGATAGTACTCATCGTCGTCTTCAATCTGGTCAGTATGTTATTCAATTACCTTTTAAATCAGATTTGCCTGATATGTGTGATTCAGATGATATGGCTTTGAAAAGATTTCATAATTTAGAATCCAAGTTTAAAAAGGATAAGAATCTTTATTCTAAGTATCAAGATTTTATGAACGAGTATGTTCAATTAGGTCATATGGGTATAACTAATCAAATTTCTAAATTTACCCTTCCTCACCATCCTATCACAAAGGAAGATAGAAATCAGATTAAGTTACGTGTCGTGTTTGACGCGTCAGCTAAAACACGAATGGGTTCGTTGAATCAATATTTACATTCAGGACCTAAGTTACAAAATGATATTAGAGATATTCTGTTGAACTGGAGAACTCATGCAGTCGTGATAGTCGCTGATATTGTTAAAATGTACCGGCAAATCATTGTTGACGAAAAGGATAGGTGTTTCCAACATATTTATTGGAGAGGTGATTCTAAAGATGCTCTGAATAAATTTGAACTAAAAACATTAACCTATGGGATGACTTGTTCCCCATGGCTTGCATTACGAGTACTCAAACAATTAGTGAAAGACGAGGGTTCTTCCTATCCAAATGCTTCGAAAATCATATCATATGATATTTTCATTGATGATGTGGTTTCAGGAGCAAAGAATATAACCGACGCCATAAAAATTCAACAAGAATTAATTGATTTATTGAATAAAGGGGGATTTGAATTGAAAAAGTGGGCCAGTAATAAAAAACAAATATTGGAACAAGTCATCCAAAACCATCACGTGAATGAGCCGGTATCGTTCATTCATGATACGGAACCTACATTGAAAATATTAGGATTAATTTGGTTTCCGGAAGAAGATTGCTTTTCTTATCGCATTATAATCGATGAACCCAAAGTATTCACTAAGAGACGAATATTATCATTGGTCGCAAGTTTATATGATCCTCTGTGCTTTTTAGCTCCCACTATAATATTAATGAAACATTTCATTCAACGCTTATGGATAGCAAAAGTAGGATGGGATGATCCTATTCCTACAGACATTCGTGATTCATGGATTAGTATTATTCGTGAGTTACCACTGCTAGCCAGTATTAGAATTCCTAGATTCGTTTGTGGAGAAAATGTAGATTCATACCAACTGGTAGGTTATGCTGACGCTTCTAGCAAAGCGTATTGCGCGACGATTTATATACGTTATATAAAGCCAAATGGGATTTCCGTTTTCTTATTGACTGCCAAAACCAGACTAGCTCCAGTCAAAACAGTATCAATCCCGCGGCTTGAACTCTGTGCCGTTGTATTGTTAGCTAAATTATACCATTCATTGAATTCATTCTTAGATCACTTGGATAAGCCCATTCTACCCCCTATTTTTTTTACAGACTCTTCTGTAGTATTAGGTTGGTTAAATACACTGCCGTGCAATTTGAAAGTATTTGTGGCAAATAGAGTCACTGAGGTTATTAGCTTAACTGAAGTTACTTCGTGGAGACACGTATCTACTAAAGAGAATCCGAGTGACATTCCATCAAGAGGTATTATGCCTAGTGAATTAATTTCTAATGATTTATGGTGGAAAGGGCCTCCATGGCTGGAATTACCCGAAAATGATTGGCCGAAATCTAATTTAGTCCTTCATAAAGATCTACCTGAAATGAAAAATTTAAAAATCGCTTTAACATCCACTGATCCATTCACGATAGATACTGATTGGATCAAGCGCTTCTCTTCTTACTTTACACTTTTAAGAGTTACCTCTAGGATCATTAGAATGTTTCATAATCGTAAAAATAATCATCTAAAGATGTCAGGTTCAATAACTCTAACTGAACTAAACGCTAGCCTCATGCTGATTATCAAACAAATTCAGCGACAATACTTTGGTCAGGGTAGTAATTATTGTTATGAACAAACTATAATAAAATATAGTTCTTTAGATATTTTTGTGGATGAAGAGGGTATTCTCAGGGTGGGCGGACGTCTACGTCACGCGCCTTTACCCTATCATCAAAAACATCCCATTTTATTGCCTAGGCAGAGTCATTTTTCGAAATTAGTTGTAGATATGTATCACTATACATACATGCATCCAGGCAGGTTGTTTTTACAAGGCATTATACAGCTAAAATATTGGATTCCTGGTTTGCGAACTTTAATTCAAGAACGAATATTCCATTGCGTAGTATGTTGTAAACATAAGGCTAAAACTCAAGAAGTCAAAATGGGTGACCTTCCCCCGTACCGTTTTTATTATGGAAATGCTTTTGTTCACGTAGCGACCGATTTTGCAGGTCCATTTATGTTGCGAGAGAGCTTGAGAAGAAAGGCTCCTCTATCCAAAGGCTATTTATGTTTATTTGTGTGTTTATCAACCAAAGCAATTCACTTAGAACTAGTTACTAATTTGACTACGGATTGTTTCTTGGCGGCTTTCAATCGTTTTACCGCCCGTAGAGGTCTACCAACCGCAATTTATTCCGATAATGGAAAAACCTATGTTGGTGCTGCTAATAAAATGAAAGAATTTTGGAAATGGTACCAAGAATCGTCCACAAGAGACTCTCTTGTTCGTCATAGTTCAGTATCAGGGATTCATTGGCACTTCATGCCAGCTTACTCTCCTAATTTTTCAGGGATGGCTGAAGCGGGAGTAAAATCAGTAAAAACATTGCTTCGCAAGGTAGTAGGAGAGGCTTGTTTATCCTATGAAGAGGCGTTTACTTTATTTCATAAAATAGAAGCTGTTTTAAATTCACGGCCTATAGGTCCATTGTCAGCCGACCCATCGGAAACCAACTATTTATCACCAGGTCATTTTCTGATCGGCAGACCATTGATAGCTAATCCCGAGCCGTCTGTGTTAGAATTGAGGGAGAATACTTTGAGTAGGTGGCAATTAGTGCAAAAAATGTGCGAACAATTTTGGAGCAAATGGAGAAATGAATACTTGGCTACCTTACAAAATCGTGTCAAATGGCACAAATATCGACCTGATCATCCTAATTTGAAAGTAAATGATATAGTTTTAGTGAAAGATGATAATGTTGCTCTTATGCATTGGCCAATGGGCCGGATAGTGGAAATTCATCCTGGTAATGATAATCATGTTAGAGTAGCTACCATTAAAACGGCTACGTCTACATTCAAACGACAGGTACGAAAACTGATACCACTCCATCCTATTTTGATTCCGTCTTTTGAGGAATAGAGAAAAATTTATTTAGATTTCCAAATTTTTGGTGGGCGGTATGTTCATGCAGCTCCATAAAAATGTAAATCCATGATGGAATTTATTATGTTTATTTTATTTTTATTATAAAGAAATGTGCACATTTATTTATTTTAATTTTATAATACAACAATGTAAAGTGAAGTGAAAGTGGTTTAACAATTAGAAGAAAAAAAGGTACTACTTTAATTTTTTGGGACTACTTTTTTCCCTGACGTCAGCGCCGCCACGTCGTCGACTCTGCAAGCGCCATTATATCCTATACTCGTGCCATTTTGCCATATAACAACGTAATTCTGCTCCCGCTAAGCTTTCGCCTTTTTGCGTAAAACCGATTATTGTTGAACACAGGTCTCAGTTATCCTGGGTCAACACTTCAGAAAACGGGTCTCAGCATCCCGAAGTATCCCGATTTATATCCGGAAGAAGACAATTGGATTGCAAGCGGCGCAGAAACCAACCTGGACCTACACTCCTTTGTTCTCCAAGGATCGCCAAACATCCACCACAATACCTGGAGCCTTTGGTATTGTAGGAGTACAATCAGGTTGGATCGCATATCTCTATATATCGATATCGTTTAGGATATAACTCAACTTCTTCAAACTTCGAGTGATCACCTCCCTACCAAGATACCTGGACGACAACCCCCCACAAGAACAGTACTTCTACACCTCTTATTTCGTTTATGTATTATTTCTATCAAAGGGAAGCTTCCTATAGGCCTACCACTAGAAAGATTATATTATTTTAATAACTTGAAAACTTGGTGTGAGCTAAATTTCACAATTATATTTATATACCTGGTGTGCAAAAATTGGTTTCTTAACTACACCTAGTGCCCCTTTGCCCCAACAATTAGATCCTTATGCAGGTATTTAACGGACTCGCTGTTGATTTACAATCTAAGAACACAAAGCTCGGAATAGTGAGCTTGGCTTTGAAGGAAGCAAGGACTACCCTTCATGCTGAGTATGAATCTAATGAAGAGGATCCGGAAAGAGAAACCAATTGAATATTAAAAAACTATGGAATCAAAAAACGGAAGGCCAACACGTCACCTGAGACATAGCATAAATCTTCTTTCCCAGGAGGCCAAACTATCAAACCTAAAGAGAAACTTTCTCTCCCAAAAAAACAGGAGAATAAGGAGTGCCCCCCTCCTCCCATTAATGTTACTGGTATTAAGGACTTAACGAAATTAAGGCCAATAATCAAATATGTGACGGATTCAGAGTGGAAAGTAACTGCTCTCTACAACAATGTGAGGAAAATGAACGTGGAAGATGGGGAAGCGTATCGTTCTGTGACCCAAAAACTTAAAGAAGAAAATCTTCAGAGGTACACATACGAAAATAAACACGATCACCCTATCGAGGTGGTAGCTCGAGGACTGCATCATTCCTGCCCGCCTCAAGATATTATTGAGGATCTTCAAAATAGGGGTTAAAAATTCTAGAAGCAGTCAACCTTGTTAAGAAAGAAAAACAATTCGATAAACAGGATGTACCTACAACGGTCCTCAAAAAACTCTCCCTCTACATGCTTTCATTTGATAAGACGGATGATATTTCCAAAAATGCATGAAATCAAGCAACCTGAAGGTTAAAATTGAACGCCTGAAAAATACCTCTGCACTTATTCCACAGTGTAAAAAGTGCCAATCATTTAATCATACGCACAGGTATTGTCAAATTGAACCAAGGTGTGTCAAGTGCGCTGGCAAGCACAATGCAAACGAGTGCCAGAAAAGCAATGAATCTCCCCCCAAGAGTATTAATTGCAATGGGAACGACCCGGCAAACTATCTAGGGTGCGAGGCGGCAAAGGAACTTCGAATGCTCCGTGATAAAAGGGACAAATCGACTAGAAAAGGGAAACTCAATATACCTAACGGATATACGAGAGATTATATCAAAATCAAATAAAATAGTTTAAGCTAAAAAACTACAAGAGGAGAAGTTACTTATTCGCAAATTACAAAAAAATTAGAAGAGAGCAAAAAAACCAAACTCTCCTTTGAAGAAATGCCAGCCCTTCTACTGGAAAGGCTAGAAGACCAAAGTAGGAAACACCAAATTTTATTGAATAGGCTCGCCAAAATAGACCAACAACTTTCACATAAAAAGTATGAGTCATAACACACTCGGCTTAGCTACATGGAATGCCAATGGGCTAGTTCAGAAAGTTAAAGAACTAGAAATCTATCTCGATTTAGAAAAAAATAGATGTATGCGGAAATCTCATCACATCTTATTATCGAAGTTTGTAAAGTTCACAGTTCTATTCTCCAAGCTGACGGTCCTCGCGGAGGCTCGGCTATTTTCATAAAAAGCAATATTAAACACTCAGAACAGTCAAAAATAGAAACCGAAAAAGTGCAAGTCTCAGCAGTAAATTTGAGATTAAAAAGTAGGTCCATTACCATTGCAGGTATATAATATACTGCCACCAAGACTCGAAAGAAAGAAGACTACGAGGGTCTCTTCCGCGAAGTCGGAGATAACTTCATAATAGGGGATGATCTCAATGCAAAACACGAATTCTGGGGCACTAGGACGTAGGTACTATTAAGGTGTAAAATTATTTCAAGCAGGTCAAGAATGTAAATGTAGCTTTCGCTCAGGAGGAGGGCCAACTTACTGGCCAACAGACATCAATAAATTGCCAGATCTTATAGATCTCTTATTAGTAAAAGCCATTTCAGGTAATTATATGCATACACAAGATAGCAATGGCCTTAATTCCGATTACCCACCAGTGATCATGACAGTAAGCGACTCGGTAATTCTCAGAGAAGAGACGCCAAAATTGAATAACAAGTACACCAACTGGGAGCTATTCAGAGAAAAACTGTCGGAAAGTATAAACATACATGTACCAATCAACACCAGAGCAACTGGAGAGAGAGGTAGAAAACCTAAACAGAAACATTGGTCTTGCACTTCGATAAACAGAAAGATCTATCACTCTAACTATCGGCTCCAAGTGAGGAAACTGGTACAGGCCAAAAGAAAAGCAAGGAGAAACTGGCACAGATTTCGCTCAGTAGAAAACAAAGGAAAGCTAAATACATTATGTGATGAGCTTAAAGCTCTCATCAGAGAAATTGAAGAGGAAACACTCGCTATCAATTTGCAAAGCCTTACTGCCAAAAAAAGAAACGGATTATTCTTTGTACAGAACTACGAATGATCTAAAGCGGCCAAAAATACCAATACCTCCAATCAAACGATAAGACGGAAATTGGGTAAAGAGGGCTAAAAAAAAAAAGAAAAAAAAAAAGCAGAACTGTTTGCAAACCACCTTGAGAAAACTTTCTCCCGAATCCCCCAGGCAAACCGCAAAAGAGGATACTACAATGATACATAAGGTAGATGAGCTGGAAATCCAGCTTGTCACCCTCAATGAGCTCAAACATGAGATAGATCCAATCTCAGTCCAAAGAAAGCTACAGGTTATGATCTCATAAAGGGGAAAATACTAAAAGAACTGCCTGAGAAAGGATTGAAGAAACTACTATACCTAATTAATGCATCATTCAGATTACGTTATGCTCCGCAACAAGGGAAAGTAGCAGAGGTCATAATGGTAGCTAAACCAGGCAAACCCATACATGACAAAAAATCCTACCGTCCTATCTCCCTTTTACCCATTATCTAAAAGCTCTTTGAGAAGCTCCTCTTGTAGAGATTTAAACAAATGATTGAATAAAGACATCTAATTCCAGATCACCAATTCGGATTCAGGGAGCAACACTCTACAGTAGACCTGGTGCACCGGATCATCAACTTGATAGAGAAATGTTTTGAAGAGAAGAAATTTTGTTCGGCAGTATGTCTCACAGGCATTTGACAATGTCTGGCACAAGGGACTTCAAATAAAAGCAGGTGTACTTCAAATAAAAAGCAGGGTCAGTTCCCTATCTGCTGTTTACAAGGGACATCCCGAAACCTTCAGAAGATGTCACAGCAACGTTTGCTGATAACACGGCAATCCTGGCTGTTGGTTCTTCAACTGAGGAGCCCACAAGTAAGCTACAAGAAGCAGTGAACAGCATCCATCAGTGTACCAAAGCTGGAGAATGAAACTCAACGAAACAAAGTCAACGCTCATAAACTTCACTTACAGGAAGATGACCCCAATACCTGTAGTAATAAACTCCCAGACCATCCTATGTGCTGATACAGCCAACTACCTCGGCATGACTCTGGATGCCACGCTTCGGTGGAAGGAGCATATAAAGAAAAAAGTGAAGGAATTAAATCTCAAATTCAGGAAAATGTAATGGCTCATTTCATGAAAATCCCAGTTGTCCATACATCAGAAAGTGTTACTGTACGAACAAGAGATCAAACCCGTTTGGACTTATTGCTGCCCCTTATGGGAAGAAGAGTAACCTGAAAATCATTAAACAGTATATTAAAGAGTTACAATGTTAAATCGATTTCGACGGTTAGGCCATCATCAGTAACAAACAATAACTTTAGTTAACATTGTAAGAGTTAACTTGTGAATTGTTAGAGAGATGGCGGTGGCCTCATTCGATGCAGAGTTTCACATAAAAAAAAAAAAAAAATCAGTTTAAAAGGTCAAAAAGTGATAGGAATGGCTAAAATAAATTTCTTGGGTTGATGAAGCAAATTTAGACGTTAGATGTAGGGACATGGGGTATATTCAGAATCAGCGCAAAATTTCGTACCAAAATAGCTCATAAAATAATTTTGTCCACCAAGAACCAGTTTCTGGCTCACTGTGCGCTGTCCGCCGTACGCCGGCCAGAGCTTTTCTCCGAAACTACTGGACCTAAGTTTGTAAAACTTGGATTATAAATCTTATTTTGGGCCTAGTTGGTCTTAGAAGCTCGGCATCAATTTCGATCATCAATAAAGGATAGCATTTAAGGAATAAAACATTCAAAAACCGAGATCTCAAAAACTTTCAGGGTAACAGTTTATTTATTTTTTCATTGATAGTTAGTCTCAACGAATCGAATGAAACTAACCACTCCACTTCACTTAAACCGCTAAAACCTTGGCGAAAAAATAAAACAACAGCATGGAAGAGAATAGTGAGTGGGATTGAAAAACACGCTGGTGGAACATACAGAAAATCGTCTTACACACTACGATGGTCGTATCAGCTGTTATATTTCCAATGTTTATGAAATATATCAATGATAAATTTCCAATGATACAATTCCAATAACGATTCTCGAAATCGATTTTGTTATAACTCTTGCCACCTTTAGATGGACTAGTGAAGAGTGGTACGTAGGTGCGAAGGTGATGTAGGGGACACATGGAGCTCCTTTGTGACACCTAGAAAACAACGACGAGGTATAAAGGCACACTAATCAGCTGATGAGGCTAATTGCATTCCTAATCGACCTACAGTGATGACATTCGAAATGGAGCCCTTCTGGAGCACGTAGAATACGATTGTAGGTGATGGAGGTGATCAGATCAGCTGAGTGGCCGCTGAGGCTAATTGCTTTCTTATTCGATCCAAGGTGATGAAATTTGAAGTGGAGCGTTTTAGAATCTCGTTGAATACAATTACAAGGTATTGAGGCGAACTGATCAGCTGAGGCACTTCAAACACTATTTTGTATCCTAATCAACCTACGGTGCTGAAATTTGAAATAGAGCGCCTTTGAAATCCGTTGAAAACGATGTTATGAGTATGGAGGACAACTAATCAGCTGATAGTCACTTGTTGCTAATTTCCTTCCTAATCGGCCAACTACACTAGATTAATTTATTGTATAAGAGGATTCTATGTACAAGAAACAAACGAATTTATTGTTGAATCAATACTTAGTTGATGCAACCCTTCTACAAGGTAAAAAGTTGACTTTATTAACATTTACTGAAGAGCGACACATTGAGGGGTCCTGGCGCTGTGAAACGGCGAACCCTTTTGCTATTAGGCTAAATGCTTTGAGTTTAAATAATGCACTATACAGTGGGTTTAATAATGTTAGACCATTGATCTGCGTGGATGGGAACATTTATGCAATAATTTGCAGCGTTTTAGGATGTATGGGTATGGAGTTCTTGACGGCAGTAGCCTGCGGCCTCCCTGACTTACCCAACCTCAGAAGTCGGGCGAGAAACGCGACGTTTGTTCTACCGTGGCTTGAGTAGTCGGTATAGGATAGTTCATCACTAAATCACCGATTCTCACCGCCCATCAAAGGGCCCAAGTCCGGGTTGTGGGTGGGGACAGTTAAATTAGTTCACTTGCTTCGACCGATCTGCGCGTCGAGCGGGCCATTTGCATTTCATAAGAAGCTGCACCTTGGGCCCCCGGGCGGTTCCCGATCGGCTCCGATATCTCATCGCGGGGGTTTTTGATGCTTTGGGAGGTCACGACTTTGCTTGAAAACAGACTACTAAACTCGGAAATGATGACATATGGACTCACAGATTTTGATATCCTTGGTAATAGATAGTACTTGAGAAGTAAAAGACATACAGGTAGATATTCTCAGATTAGGTCACGCGATTCATCCTCATTCAGTTCTTATCAATTCGCACAGAGACGGAATTTTTTACCTGGTGATGTCGTTTATTTCAAAATATTCTCACGCTGAAAAGGTTCATGCGTATGCATAAGATATTCAGAAGAATGAAGTATGTTGATGAATACTCACAGATATATATATATATCTATATATATATATATATATAGATATATTTATATATATCATTTAACGGATTTTATACAAGTGCGAATTTTCTGAAACTTTTCTGTTACTATTTAAAATACATAGAAGGTATTACATAAAACCTCTATTCCCTGCTGAGCAGCCATAATTTGTATAACGTTTGTTAAAATACAAGAATATATGATTTTCCAAGAAAAATTATGCATTTGTTCGCCAAAGTATTGTGAAACAGCAACCAACAAGTTGCAATTTTGATATTGGAGCATATAAACAACATAAAAAATGTAGCACAATATAAATACAGCATTCTCTTCAATATCGAGAAAGGAAAACAAAGTTACGTACTAAAATGCTACTCAGCACGGAGAAGGAAGACAGGGAGCAATAGATAGAAATGGGAAGAGCGTACTAAATCCTTGCAGCGTGAAATAAAAGGACAGGTACCGAAGCTTACTGATTTGTGCACAGAACACAGAAAAGAGTAAAAGCGGCATCTGCCTTGAAGCAAGTGACGCCAACTACACCCACTCCACGACACCCAGCTCCCTATCCGCGTATCTTGAAATCACCCACCATTCATGCATTTCTTGTACTATTTCTTTCGTTGTTGCCTTACGTTTGTTTAAAGTAGCTATCAGCGTTAATGGTGAGTGTAAGTGTGGTGTGGTAATAATTTTATGAAATGCTTTGCTGTTTTGCTTTTGTATGTGGAACGAGCAAGACAATAATGGTTTCTGTTTCCAAGGTACTTTTTTAACCCACTTCTCCGACGATTGTTTTACCTCACACATGCTTTCAGAGCAATAGCCTATTTAAATTCATGATAAATCTGTATTGTACATAGATTGTTTCAAAAATTCAATTAGCAAGTAATGTATAGAAATACATTTTAAAGTACTAACAATTGGACCATTGCAATAGGCCAAACCTTAGTAGACGATTTGATTCCTTCCAGCATGTAAGTAAATTCCTTCTGGACTTCAAGCGTTTGACTGCACAAAAATTCAATAACACTTTGCTTTACAAATAAACTCACACTCAAGTCTTCTTTTATTTTATGTACTTATATATATTTTTTAAATTTACGTTCAAACTTATGCATGACATTTTTATGGTTTTAATGGTCGACAAAATTGTTCTTAGTACAAAATATAACTTAGATAATTGTTAGACATTTTCGCATTATCTAATGACGATGTAAGGTAATTCGTATGAGATTTTTGTGCCCAAAAATATTTCATTTGATATGCTTGTTTTTTTATGAGAGGATGGTACCTATTTAATTTAAGCACACAATCCAGTAATTAAACTTTATTATAAATAACATTCCGCTAATAAATTAATTTTAGGATTTCATTGATTAAAAAAAAAGTGTTATCAAAATTTTAAAGATCCGGGAATTCTTGACATCTAAATCCGTTTTGGAGAGTACTCAAATGATCCCTAAATTGTTATGCGTATATTAGCATTCCAGACAATATCTGATAGTCCATAATTCATGCATCTTAGGGACGTCCCTATGTCTTGTTTGTACAAGAACTTTTACAATGTGAAAACGAACAATGAAAAATTGGTGAAAATAGGTTGAAAAGGTCATGATTTATCCGGATCCCCCCCCCCCCCACCCCTCCCACCATAGAAATGAAGTTTTAATTTTGTTGTTTATACAAACTGACACTCCAATATAAATTTATTTAGTTAAATGTGTTATATTCACATGTTGATTATTATGTTGTGTTGTCAACAAATAAAATCACTTCGCCTCTAAAATCTATCAAAGATAGTCGTTCTAATTTCACTTCTAAAATAATTAACTCTGCTAAAATAAAATTCACTAAAAATCACATATTTACAAGAGGTTATGCTCCTAGCGAGCTTCCACTGAAAAGTAGTAAAAAATAAATAGGTACAAATATAAATCAAGTACCAACCATGAGCGTAAAAATTGAAACGCTAAATAAAGACAACTTTGACACTTGGAAAGTCCAAATGGAAGCCCTGCTTGTCAAGAATGATGTACTCGGATATGTCAATGGAAGGAAAAAACGTCCAGTCGTCATTGAAGGAAATCTTGATACCATCAAAGCAGCAGAAGAATGGGATGACACCGACTTGAAGGCACGAGCGGACATCATTTTAGCAATATCACCTTCGGAGATTAAACAAGTAAAAGATTGTATAACATCTAGAGAATTATGGTTGAAATTAGAAAGTATTTACCAATCCAAAGGTCCTGCTAGAAAAGCCACCTTATTAAAGCAATTAATTTTATATCGAATGAAAGAGGATGGCAACGTTAGGGATCATCTTGCAAAGTTTTTTGACGCAGTAGATAAATTAAAAATGATGGAAGTTACAATACACCCTGATATGTTATCCGTAATACTTCTTTATAGCCTCCCAGATAGTTATAACAACTTCAGATGCGCCATTGAATCGCGAGATGAACTGCCAGATCCTGAAATATTGAAAATAAAAATAATGGAACAAGGGGATGCTAGAATAGATAATAGTTGGAATTTAGAGGCAATGACAGCGAGGGGTAATAATTATAGACTACATTCTTCTAAAGGTAAAGAAAACTATCAAAATAGATTACATACAGAAAAACTACAAAACCACGAAAAACAAAACTATCAGAATAGGGAATGGACTGCTTATAGGCCGCAAATCGATAACCGAAATTGCCCGTACTGTAGTAGGCGAGGTCATAAACCATCTTCCTGCTATTACAGACCAAAGGCAAGAAAAGTAGAAGAAAGGGACAACAGCTTATTCACTGAAGAATTCGCTTTGAAAACCAACTCCAGAGTATGGTGCTTGGACAGTGGATGCAGCTCCCACATGTGCAACGAGGATGAAGCGTTCACGTCTCGAGAACCCATATCTGATGGAAAAGTAAACCTCGCAAATAATGAATCGACAAAAATTCAAGGTAAAGGTACAGTTAAAATAGCTATAACTAGAGATGAAAACGTAAAAATTATGACACTAAATAATACACTACATGTACCTGACTTACGTACAAACCTCATGTCAGTGAGTAAAATAACTGATAAAGGGCATGCCGTAATATTTACGAAAAACGAAGCTGTAGTTCAAAATGATGAAGGCAGAATAATACTGACCGCAAAACGTAAAAATAATTTATATTATGTTGAAGAACGAGGTATAGAGAATTGCCGTGTAATTTCACAAAAAAGAAACATTAATAATATCGAAGAATGGCATCAACGTTTAGGTCACCTGAATGAAGGAAGTATGAGAGAAATCGTAAATCACCGTAGGGCACTAGGAGTTGAATTTAGTGGACAACTATCTACCTGCAAAGTATGTGCCATGGGGAAAATGGCACAGAAGCCATTTCCAACAAAATCTATTAGAACTTCTAAAATTCTGGAAATCATTCATACAGACATTTGTGGACCTATGCGAACATCATCCAAGAAAGGTTCAAATTATTTTTTAACATTTATTGATGACCACACACGTTGGTGTGAAGTAAGATTTGTGAAAAACAAAAGTGACGTTCTAAATGAATTTATAAAATATAAAAATTTAGTTGAAAATCAAAAAGGGGGTCGTATAAAATTTTTACAATCAGATAATGGAAGCGAATATAGAAATAAAGCATTTGATGAATTTTTAGATAAAGCAGGAATAGGCAGAAGATTAACTGTGACACATACTCCAGAACAAAACGGTATAGCAGAACGAAAAAACCGATCACTTGTTGAAACTGCGAGATGTATGCTGATCCAGTCAGGACTGCCACCATCATTCTGGGCAGAAGCCATTTTTACTGCAAATCACGTTCGGAACAGGTGTCCTTCAAGAAGTTTGGATGGAAAAACACCATTTGAAATGTGGACAGGTAAACCCCCTATTCTAACCCATTTTAGAACATTTGGTTGCAAGGGCGTTGCTCTTGATAAATCACCAACCAAAGGAAAATTTCAGCCACGAGGGAAATCGTGTATTTTTCTTGGTTATTCGGAAAGATGTAAAGCGTACAGAATATTTTTGGAAGAAGAAAGAAGAATAACTGAAACAAGAGATGTAAGGTTCCTGGATGAATTTCAGAAAGAAAATCAATATGAAGAATTCGAAACGAAATTGAAGAAAGAAGCAACTGAAAGTAAATCAATTACAATACCACTGAAGAAGACAAATTCAAGAAACGGACAAGAAGGAGATAATCTACAACAAAATTTAGAAGACGCTGATGAATATGACACAGCTGATGAAGAACCTGGCCCGATAACATCCACTACCAACGATGAGCAGCCAGTAGTTTCCAGCCGAGGGAGGGGAAGGCCTCGGATCATTCGGTCTGGAAATCCTGGCAGGCCACGGAAACTATATAGGCCAGTTCAACCGCAGAACTGTATTTTGGTGGGTGAGGGAGTAGTTGAAAACTCTTTCACGTTTGAAGAAATAGCTAACATTGCTGACATATCCATGAAAGACGCAATGAACAGCCCAGAAGCACGTGAATGGAAAGAAGCAATAATATCAGAATATAGCTCGATAATAGAAAACGATACATTTGAATTAGTAGAACAAACAAACAACATTAACAAGATTGGCAGCAGATTCATTCTAAAAGAAAAATTGAAAGCGGATGGTTCTCTAGAAAGGCGAAAAGCCCGTTTGGTGGCTAAGGGTTTCAATCAACGGTATGGAGTTGATTTCAGAGAAACTTATGCCCCTGTGGTCAGAATGGGCTCAGTAAGATTGCTCATGGCATTGTCTGTAGAACTTAGATTGGAAGTTCATCAAATGGATGTCGTTACAGCCTTTCTGAATGGAGACCTGGAAGAGACCATTCACATGGAATTACCTGATATGTTTGAAGAAGCATTGACCAAGATAATAAAAAGAGGAGATACAAATCTGAAACAAAAAAGTGAGAAGTTACTGAAAAACTATGAAGAAGGGAAACGATTATGTCGTTTAAAAAAGGCTTTGTACGGACTCAAGCAGGCTCCGAGGCAATGGTACAAAAAGTTGGACCAATGTCTACGAAAATTCTTGGTACCATCAAATTCGGATCCATGTTTTTTCCATGCAAAGCGGGGAGACGACGTTATCTTTGTTGCATTTTATGTTGACGATCTATGGATATCATCAAGTAGCATCAAATGGATAAATGAAGTAAAAAGAGAACTGAAAAAATCATTTAAAATGAAAGACCTAGGTAACATTCACTACGGCCTGGGAATAGAGTTTCATCAAGACATCGACGAGGGGACGATCTCGATGAGCCAGAAGAAGTATATAGCTGAACTTCTGAAAAGGTTCGGCTTGGAGGATGCAAAACCTGTAGCGACACCACTGGAACCTGGGATGAAACTGAAAAAACCGGATATGATTCCTTCTGAAAAAGAGATGAAGAAACTGCCATATCAGCAACTCATAGGCTCCTTACTTTACCTTTCCGTTTGCACACGACCTGATATAGCATTCGCAGTGAATATGTTGAGTCAATTCAACAATGCATACACTAATGACCATTGGGCAGCGGCAAAAAGAATCCTGCGTTATCTCAAAGGCACGTCTGATTACGCGATTAAATTTCATAAGACTGGCAAAGGACTCATTGGTTACGCTGATGCTGACTGGGGTGCGTGTCCAGATGATCGGCGATCTTACACTGGATTCGCATTTCTCTTGGGAGGAGCAGCAGTCACTTGGGAAAGCAAAAAACAAAAAACCGTAGCATTGTCGACTGTAGAAGCAGAGTACATGGCTCTAGCTGAATCTGCGAAAGAAGCAATTTTCTTAAAAACATTTCTCTCTGAGCTAAACTACGGAAAACTTCAGTCATCTGTAACTATTTACAATGACAATCAAGGAGCTCACTGTCTTGCCAAGAACCCAACTCAGCACTCGAGAACAAAACATATAGACATCCGACATCATTTCCTGAGGCAATGTGTTGAAGAAAATACTATTGACATTCAATACCTACCAACGGAATCTATGATTGCTGATGTGTTGACAAAGGGTTGCCTGGAGCAAAACATCATTTTTTCACAAGTGAACTTGGAGTTGCCAGTTTGAGGGGACGTGTTGTTTATACAAACTGACACTCCAATATAAATTTATTTAGTTAAATGTGTTATATTCACATGTTGATTATTATGTTGTGTTGTCAACAAATAAAATCACTTCGCCTCTAAAATCTATCAAAGATAGTCGTTCTAATTTCACTTCTAAAATAATTAACTCTGCTAAAATAAAATTCACTAAAAATCACATATTTACAAGAAATTTACTGACAATAGTTTGGGAGAGAGCAAATACTTCGTGCGAAATTGCAAAATAATCGAACAAAAAAGAATCAATAAAATCAGATAAGATTCCGTTCCACTATTGACGAAATTTTTAGCTTCAAAGGGACTCCCAAAAAGTTCGGAGGTTAGCACATTTTAGGAATGAAAAAGTGCTAACAAAAAAAACTCCAAAACTGCTGAAAATTATCAACATATCCGGGGAAGGTCGCTCAATCAGCTACAAAGGCAGGTGATGACGAAGAGGGCCTAGGAGGAAGAAGACCAGAGAATCATTTTGAAGGTACGCTATTTAAATATTACCAAGGATCGTTAAAACCATCAGGTAAAAGATACCTTCCCTCTTTTTGAAGTTGGTTGAAAATGAACAGCTGGTTGAACCCTGCATCTTCTTCAATCTGTCGTTTTTCAGCGATTTTGCTTATTCGAGCTGTCTCAAGTTATTTCGCTCAGAGTGTAGCTATAGGGTTGAAGCGAACATGCCGCTTATAAAACTCCTATGAGTTTGAGAGTATACACTTTCACACGGCATACACTCCGTGTGTACATCAAGGAGTTAACAATAGTTTTGTCCTATTTAATGTTTAGTTTGAGGTATGCAAAAAATGAATGGATGATAACTCATTTTCCTTATGTCCAATTACTATTATAAGAATTATAAAATTGCGTTATTGTAAAACATTGCAACGAGTGTTGGTACGCATTGGTAATAAAGGGTTGGGAATGACAAGACAGGGCAATAAAGGGTCCACCAACTGGCACTCATGATCTCCTGGCACCTAACTACTCCTCTTGTTGACCTTATGAGCCACAACCGCGGAAATTACGAGCCCTCGTTAATCGTCTTTGATAGGAGGCCATAGCTCAGAAACTCGATCCTTCCCGACAACCGCCGCCCGGCATTGCGGCCAATTTCACAGTCAGGAGTTCGACAGTAGCTACGCTTTACAACTGGAGTTGGTAATGAAGGGAGAACATGTCTGCCCGTAAAATTCCTTTGTTTCTACTTAGGTAGATACCTTGTTAGAGTCGTTCAGGTACTGAAATTTATCATGTCAAGTACCTACAATAACAACCACCATGATTCATTTTTGTTTTTGTTTTTCATATTGTCCCTCTTGATTTTTGTTTTGATAAAATTATTGTTGCATACTCCATAAATTGGTGGAAATAGGTTGAAAAGGTCATGATTTATCCGGATCCCCCCCCCCCCCCCTCCCACCATAGAAATGAAATTTTAATTTACTGACAATAGTTTGGGAGAGAGCAAATACTTCGTGCGAAATTGCAAAATAATCGAACAAAAAAGAATCAATAAAATCAGATAAGATTCTGTTCCACTATTGACGAAATTTTTAGCTTCAAAGGGACTCCCAAAAAGTTCGGAGGTTAGCACATTTTAGGAATGAAAAAGTGCTAACAAAAAAAAAAAAAAAAACTCCAAAACTGCTGAAAATTATCAACATATCCGGGGAAGGTCGCTCAATTAGCTACAAAGGCAGGTGATGACGAAGAGGGCCTAGGAGGAAGAAGACCAGAGAATCATTTTGAAGGTACGCTATTTAAATATTACCAAGGATCGTTAAAACCATCAGGTAAAAGATACCTTCCCTCTTTTTGAAGTTGGTTGAAAATGAACAGCTGGTTGAACCCTGCATCTTCTTCAATCTGTCGTTTTTCAGCGATTTTGCTTATTCGAGCTGTCTCAAGTTATTTCGCTCAGAGTGTAGCTATAGGGTTGAAGCGAACATGCCGCTTATAAAACTCCTATGAGTTTGAGAGTATACACTTTCACACGGCATACACTCCGTGTGTACATCAAGGAGTTAACAATAGTTTTGTCCTATTTAATGTTTAGTTTGAGGTATGCAAAAAATGAATGGATGATAACTCATTTTCCTTATGTCCAATTACTATTATAAGAATTATAAAATTGCGTTATTGTAAAACATTGCAACGAGTGTTGGTACGCATTGGTAATAAAGGGTTGGGAATGACAAGACAGGGCAATAAAGGGTCCACCAACTGGCACTCATGATCTCCTGGCACCTAACTACTCCTCTTGTTGACCTTATGAGCCACAACCGCGGAAATTACGAGCCCTCGTTAATCGTCTTTGATAGGAGGCCATAGCTCAGAAACTCGATCCTTCCCGACAACCGCCGCCCGGCATTGCGGCCAATTTCACAGTCAGGAGTTCGACAGTAGCTACGCTTTACAACTGGAGTTGGTAATGAGGGGAGAACATGTCTGCCCGTAAAATTCCTTTGTTTCTACTTAGGTAGATACCTTGTTAGATATAACCAAGTACCTACAATAACAACCACCATGATTCATTTTTGTTTTTGTTTTTCATATTGTCCCTCTTGATTTTTGTTTTGATAAAATTATTGTTGAACATATGAGAAAAATTGACCCGTACTTTAGTTCTACAAAAACTTATTGAGGAATGTGTGACGACAAGTTAAAAGGTTTTGCACGAAGGAATCTACTGTGACGATTTGCCGGAAAACGTGGTTGACTGAAGGGGCGAGGGACCAAGGATTTTTTCGTTTTTTCCTGTTTTCTCGGAGTGTGTTTATGTTAAATTCATAGAAAAAATTCCTAATTTAATTTTTTAAATCGGTCCTCATACGTAAGTAGAGATTTAAAAAAAAAAAAATCAAATAAAAAAGAAATGAAAAATTTAAAATTTGGTTAAAAAATTAAAAAAATAAAGTCTTTCTTGACGTAAGTAAAATTGTGAAGAAAAGAACATTAAAAATTTAATCTCATAACTTCTATCAAGTATATTAACCAAAAGAACGAGAAGACAAATTTCGGCGATTTTTAAAACCAGGAGCTGAAAACAGGGTCAAACTGTTTCGACCCCTAAGTTCGACCCGCCCATTCGCTCAACACCGTTACTTGGTGGAGGGGGACGATAGGAAGCGTTTTGCTGGTTCTATTTGCTGACGAGGATCTTCCTGTTGGTGGCAGAAGCATTGTTTTCACCTATCTAATAATTTCTTTCTAATAAATTGAATGAAATCATTGTTTTTCATAAATCCACCGTAATAATTATTTTTTGTTAATTAATATCTCGTTATTTCTACAGTTTTCATCAGATGTTGATGCAGTTTTCAGGAAATGTGCGGGTTAGGATCCATATTATGGTCCCTTATCAGTTGTTTCATTGTTTGGAAACCAATCATTCACTCTGCGCATGGGCAAACGTATAGTTGACTAACCATTAGCAAATTTTCGTAGAAAATGAAGTTATAGCAATGGCTTTAAAGCTTTTAAAATCAAAACTTTCGTGTGCAGGGCTCATTATTCATTGTTAACGCAATCTGAGACCAATGCGTTCCAAATCCAACATCTTCGACATCAGGATATGGTCCCTACAGACGAAAGAGGTAAAAAAAGAAAGTTTTTTCTTGTAAAAATGCTGTATCTTTGAAACGGTCCATGCGCTCAAACTGTCACAGATGTAATCTACTTTCGGACTGGTAATCGTTGCCAAACGGCTTGAGTGAGTAGTTTGGGAGTTACCTATAAGCTAAAAGACAATGAACAACTGAAAATATTGCTATTTCCCCCCACACCTCACCTTGTTGCCTGCATTATGAATGTCTAAATTTCACTCTACCCTTCATGATCCTACCATCCAACATAAAAACAAAATGTAGGATTGTGGCAATCAATGTATACAACGGTTTTTTTAGTGAACTAATTATTTTATTACTTATTTGTTTTACATTAATAATTTATTACTGGATTAATTTGGACTGGAACTTCCCTCATCCCTAGAGCCGGCATCGGGTAAACCTCGGCATCCTCCCCACTTTATTTATTTATTTTCTCAAAATATTGGTGTGCCCCCTCCGCTTTGAAGGGAGTTTTCTTTAAAAAATAAATTAATTAATAAATGGAATAAATAAATAAAAATAAAAAATAGAAAAAATGTGTGTGTGCGTGAAAATGTGCTTAATAAAGCCATAATTAAGACTGCAAAACGGGAAAAACGTCCATACTCTCTTCATGATTATGAGAATCTTATTCTAGAATATGTCTTCTTGCGATAAAATTGAAAATTAACAATTTCTTTGCGCACAAAAAATCAAATCAAAACCAATTTAACATTATTATATTATTCGATAATTCACGATAATTCGCTTATTCGATCATTCTGCATGAATGGAATTTTTTAACCGGTACTTTCCGAGGTTGACGCTAAACGAAATAATGTTTTCCTACAACAGCTGATTAAGTTAAAGTCGACGAGCTCGTTAGAATATAAACATTAGGCTTTTAAATAGGTAATCCCTCTTACTACTACCTCCTTCACCAAATCCCCAACAATTTTCAATTGCATGATCTTTGTTGCCTTCAGTAAGTTTCGGTTTACTTTTATCGCGGATAAAGGGCGCATCATTACTTTGGTAGGGTGATCTTGTCAAAAGGAGTGACAGATAATGTATGCAGTATCTCCATTTATGTCGTGCTGAAACTTGATATTTATGAGCGGTCGAACTGGGGTCCGGTAATGAGCCGTCATGAGTTACTCAGACGGCTGACAGTTGCATTAGGGAGTTCTGGTGGGCAGCAAACATCAGATTCGCTGAACCCTTTGTTATATATTTTTATACACTCCCTTCCCCCAACACGGAGCTGTGAATGGAAACAGAAAATTGTGCGATAGATTTGTGTAGAAGAATGTAGTGGGATTTTTGGATTATTAGTTTTGATCGAAACGATTTTTTTTAAAAGAGGGAAGGAGGTTTTTACGGTTTCAGAGTAAAATATAGGATAGTGACTCTCTTTGTCTAATGTATCCGTTATGCAAAAACAAATCTTAGCCCAATCAAAAATGAGCAATAAAACCGTAAAAATTCATTTCATTAAAGTAACGAATGAGCTTTTAAAATATGTCGAAGGGGTCATTATATTCTATAAAGCAGGGGAAGAGAGCTTACATCGTGTGATTTGCGATTGTCCACAATTAGCTGTGATTAGAACCAAATATTCAGGAAATCAAAGATTCTATGAAGACCATCTACCAAACGTAAAATTAAGAGGGGGAAACAAGGAAAAACTCCTAAAGATTTGCCAATATCTATGAGCTTTCATCAAAATTAATTTCTCAGTTGTTGTGAGGTGTGAATTTGATATGAAAATGTTATTAAGATGAATGAGTGTAATAAGTCAACAAAATATTGTAATACCCGAAAACAATTTGATCGATTGACTCTCTTTGTATATTGTGACTCACAACCAGGCTTCATCTACATGGTATGACTAGATTTATTGCATTGAATAAAAGTAACCATTATAATGAAAGACAACATTTCACCTCACAAGAATTGTGTGTTGTTAAGCCGCCCTAATTACTGGAATAAAAATGACAGAACTCAGCTAAAAATCACACATTACTTGAGATGTGTCTGAGATCTCGGTATCACCTTCAAATTTACCGCAAGATGAAATATAAAGATTGGATTTTTTAAAGATCTTTATATTTAAAAAGTCCAGGATCGAAGGGCAATTTTCTCGGTGATAAGTTTCCTTCACTGACCCGAATGTGATCATTCGGACAATATTTCGATCAGTCCGAAATATAATAAAACGGTGATATTGATGTAATATGGACATGTAAAATGGTGTAATATGGATATGTAAATATTATTTATAAGTTCTCACGTATTTTCCATAGGATTCTGTTGTTAAGGGACTATATTATGTGACAGAGTTCCCGTCAGAATCCTAGAGAAAGCGCTGCCGTCGCTCCGTTGGAAAACAACTGAGGTCGCACGCCTCTCCTCGTGTTCTTGAAAGGCTGAGTTTGGTGTTGGATGGGTGATCCAAGACCTGGAAAACCAATCTTCTCCGGACGTAGCTTATATGCTATTAGTACGAGTTGCATCTCTTATGGTACTGTCACTCTCCTCTCTCTCTCTCTCTCTCTGGAGTGTGGATTTAGGCCCCCATTGCGCCTCTGGGGCGGCCTAAGTCCATTACAATTATAATTATTTCAATTACTAGATGTACAGGTACAAAAATGTGATGTTACAGTATAATGATTTGCATTAGAGTTATCAACTTTTCGAAGCTGGTTGCTTCCTAGCGAGCCGTCAGACCGTTCCACCGTGCCGTGTAGCCCACCTCTCATTCTTCCTCTGCACTCATTCACGGTGTAATTCGGGGACACCCATTCATTCATCTCTATGGCGATTTAACTTGGCTAACCGGGTCCATGTAACAGCACGCTCCAATATACTCTCTCAATTATTGTAATCCATTGAATCTTTCTCAACCTACAGGACAGCTTCAGTACGTTTGAAAAATAAAGGAAAAGTCGGGATGTTTGCGTACTCCATGTGATTTATAATGTTTAAGAGTCCAATCTTAAGTCTTTATCTATACTTCACATTCAGACAGTTGTTTTGTTACTGACGGCTTTGCTACCAATGTATGGGAAATGGTCTGAAACTTAATTGCTACTGGTTATTATTTTTAACCTTTAATTATATAACGTGGATATATTAGCTGGGCTACATATTGTAGACACCCCCGTAACATCAAGCGTTTTCACGTCATATTAGGCGCATTACTAATAATGGACCAATCGTTAGTAGCCCAGTAAACTTGTCGTCTGAAAAGGGATGTACCGTGCGTCATATCCGGTAGTTCTGATTCTTTGCTAACTTGTTTGTGATGTTGGCCCTATGAATAATCCAAGTTTGAGACCTCGAGCTCCGATCGTAACCTTGTCAAACATACAAACCGAGAAATTTTCGATTTTATTTAAGTTTTTCGCGATTTTAACCCTAAAGGACTAGTTCTTCGGTAACACCTACCGAATACGTTTTTAAATTGGACTGAATTTGCTACGTTTTGAGACCATTACTATATCTGTGGACCAGAAAGGTTCCGAAGTATACCGTTTTAAAATATATAGAATTTTTCAGATTTGTCAATTCAGTTTTCAATTTATTCTTCTGAGTGAGTTTTGATAATTGTTCTGCAGGGAATCCCCCCTCCCGCACCAAAATTTTTCCGTGGGTACTGAAGAGGTTTGAAAGGAACCACTGACCCCCCCCCCCCCCCCCCCGTTTTTATTTTTCCAACACCCCAAAGGGCAGAAAAGGGAAAGTTATATTATCGGCTGAAAACGCGATTTCTGGTTCACCTCCTACGTGGGTGTCTGGATCCAAACTAAAATTAAATCTTCACTTATCAAAGAGTTGTATGTGGTCGGTCTGTGTGTCCGTTGTCTGTGTAGAGAATCGCGTCGCACCAAAGAAGCACCCTCAGAAAATTAGCTCTTCCGTAATATAGGGGTGACAAAATTAAGTTTTTAGGGTCTTTTAGCGAACTTTTCTCCCGAATGACTCCCACGACTTCGATGAAATTTACCGAGTTACTCTTTGGATGGGTACAGATGTTGTCCACACTCATCTTCGGAAAAATGATTTCTGGACCGTTTATGTCCCAAAAATGACAAATCCAAAAAATGCGATATATTCTAAAACGCTACATCCTGGAAACTATCCGGTCAACAGAGATCCGGTCTCAAAATTTAGAAAATTTAGTCCAATTTAAAAACGTATTCGGTTCGGTAGGCGTTTCCAAAAAACTAGTCCTCTAGGGTTAAAATCTCTAAAAGCTGAAGTAAAGTCGAAAATTTCATGTTTTTTTTTTTCGATTTTTAACGAGATTGCGTTCGGAACTTGAGGTCTCAAAACTTGGATTATTCATTGTGCTAAAATCATAAGCAAGTTGGCAAAAAATCTGAACTACCGGATCAGACGCACGGTACCCACCTTCCATTCAGGTTACTGGGCTATGCAGACGTCGACGATCCCCTTGAAAAAGAACCTCAACCACTTTCCAAGAGTGCTAAATTAACTTAAAAACCTTTATGTATATATTTGCCGTGAACATATTTTGTATGCTCGCGGACAAACTGCTTGAAGAATGATTCGAAGCAGGAAACATAGGGTAGTTTGCACCCTGGCTGTCAGGCTACATCCCTGGAGACTCACCCCCCCCTTTCGAGATCTCTTCCGAGCAGAAATAAGTGGGAGGTCCCCAGGGGGGGGGGGGGGGTATAATCAAAAACAGGGACCTGGGAACTCAGTGGGGGAGGGTGGGGTGGGGGGGGGGGGGGGTATAATCAAAAACAGGGACCTGGGAACTCAGTTCGCGCTCGTACCACTCCTTCACTTCTCCTCAAATCCTCTCTTACTAAACACTGGCTCCGGCCTCAAACTCATGCACACCCCTTCTGACTAGCATAAAACTTTTAAAAATGCCATAAATATTTCAAGTAAAAATTTAACTTTATACCCAGCTAAATACTCTTAATATGAGCTCTGTAAAAATTACTCATAAGATTTTGTACAAAATTCACCGATAAAATATATATCCAATATTCGTTCAATAAGAGTAGTTTTTCTTTCAATAGTAAATATTAGCTATTACAGTGAGCTGAGATTCCATAGGTTTGGTTCTGCTTGAGTTCCTCTAGCGAGCATATCCAAATTTTACCAAACAACCTGAGAATATTCCGTAGGTTAGGCTCTGCTTGAGTATTCCCGAGCATGTTTATCGGAACTACTCAGAATAGGTTTCTGGAGGACTAGTAGGCTGTCTCTCTCTCGAATCTCAGCGTACCAGAACAGATACAGAGTAAAATTATCAAAAATTTGATAGGTTAGAAAGTGAAGGGTGTCACGAGCGTCGTAACAATATTCATTGTGCCTTCTTCATTAATTCGTTTATTTAAAATAATTGTTACTTAACACATTACTAATTTTTAGCGCATTTTCTTGAAAAAAAGAAGCTATTGTGTTTACTTTTTCCGTTCATGTATGTATGTGTATCCTCGTTAAAGCGCTTTAACTCGAGAACGGCTTGTCCGAATTTAACAGGATGGGTCACAAGATTATCAGCTAGTCATTTAAAATAAATTGGTGGCAAAAATCGTCTTTAATAATCAGCAGCGTGAGATGATATCGTGATTCAAAAAATCCAATTTCTATGCTATTTATCCTACGAAGATGGAATTTGTAACTGAGCCTCTGTCAGACAGTTAGAGTAGGATTTTAACTTGCCGAATCACCCTAATCAGCTGAGTGAGCTCTTATCGCTAATTTCTCCATTCAAGCTTCGGATGTTCCCCCCAAAATTCATATTTCGTCATTCCTTGGGAAACTTCATAATCTACTTAGAAGAAAATGCGCTCAACATGTCCTCACTACGTAAATCACGATCACGATGTATATATTTTTTTGCTTTTTCAGTATCCCATCAAACGTACAGGCAAGGTTTTGATAATATAATAGTGGTACACATGACATATGTAAAGATGGGGGATGTTGGGGGGATCTATGGGTCACTTCAAGCCTCTTGAGGATCCACGGGAACATTATGAGGGGGGAGGGTGTCCTTGCAGAAATTTTATAAAAATTCACTCAGAAGAATAAAATATGTTGCTAACAATGACAAATCATTTGAAATATGCACGTAATATAGGCACCCAACCCCGAAACTGGAATTTTTCTATATCATTCCTGAAGGTCGCCATTCTCTACACAGACAAAGGACAGACAGACACACCACATACAACTTTCTGAAAGGTGGAGATTTGATTTCAGTTTGGATCCAGATCCCCTTGTAGAAGGTTTCTCGTTTTTGTCCAATAATATAACTTTCTCTTTTCTGCCCTTTGGGTTTTTGGAAAAATTAAAACGGTGGGGGGGGGGGGGGGGGGGGGGGGTTCACTAGTTCATTTCAAACGTCTTCAGGGCCCACGGAAATATTTTGGTGGGGGAGGGGGGATTCGCTGCAGAAAAATTATCAAAACTGAGAAGAATAAAATATTGCTAAAAATTGACAAATCCGAAGAATTCGATATATTATAAACTCTATATCTCGGAACCTATAGAGATGGTACCCTACAGAGATAGTAATGGTCTCAAAACGTAGCAAATTCAGTCCAATTTAAAAACGTATTCGATAGATGTTACCGAAAAACTAGTCCTGCAGGGTTAAAATCGCCAAAAACTGAAATAAAGTCGAATATTTCGCTGTTTTTGCGATATTTGACAAGGTTGCATTCGGAGCTTGAGGTCTCAAACTTAGTCTCAAAGTTAGCGAAAAATCAGAACTAACAGATTTGACGCACGGTACGACAGGACCACCGGTAGGATAAGTTACTGGACCATAGAATATGCTCCTTTTTTTAAAGATACCTTCCATGGGAGATTTTTAGAGGAGCTGTCAGATACGTTGCCGTAGGCATTGTCTAAAATCTACTCTAGTTAGATTCGGTGGTGGAGTAAAATTGTTTTGTAAATTATATTCTGAGTTGTGTTTAGAAGGGTAGAGAAACGATACCCAAAGTTCACCGACAAGTTCCGCGCAATTCCTCATGTTCTTCATCAGCCAGGTGGTGCCCTGATGCGCCTTGAGTAACCCAGAACATTAGTGGCCACTTCGGTGGGTCTAGGCGTGAAAAAAGGTTTCGTCTCAAATAGTTGTTGAGCCTGATTGGATGTAAAAGACTGGGCAAGATCGCCGAAGAATAAAAAGCCGGTAAGGGGGTTTTTCAAGAGTTCCACCTCATTTCCGAGGAAGGCGGGCGTTTATTATGAGAAGTACGTGGACGAGCGCCGATTAGACAGGACACGTTCCCAAGGTGGAGGCCACTGCGTTGGCAGCCCTCGGGAATTACGAACATAAGGAGGCGACGGGGGAGGAGGTGAGTAGCCGCGATAATTCTCGGAGCAGATTTCGATGGTTATCAGTTGGCCGCAGGTTTTTAGGCCGGGGAGGTCCCTCTAGCTCGTTTCTCCCACAACGCCCAGGGCTGCCCTATTCAGCTCGAAACAACCGTCAGAGGTGTTATCTTCGGAGGATCATCATTATCGAACTCAAGCCTTTTAATAGTACGGAACTTGGCATTGCTTCCTCACGTGAAACATGCTTGTGGAGTAATTCTGTTTCTTTCAGTATCTTCATTGGTATGACAGTATTCTGTGAAAAGAAATAGGCACTTCACGAGTTTTTTGGGGTCCAAACGTAGGCATCTTATGCTCATATGAGACCCTCAACTATTACACACGACGCCGAGGCCATTCCGTAAAGCGTGTTTCAAGGTGCAAACACTAGCAACCATTAAAAACATCGAAAATATTGAATAGTATCGGCTGCATTAGTAATATACGAATTGGCTGACTGCTAAGCTGCATGTTCCCAGAGGTTGTGGCTAGTAGGTACAACCACTGAAGGCGTCACCTTGGTCTCATTAAATACTGTTCATTCGTCTAATTCTTCTAAATACCTGTGTGGAGAGCCTGAAAACGTAATATACGGATGCGGATTGAGCAGTCATCATACTGGTGAAGACTAGTAGAAAACTATTATTATCCTTCAGAATTATGACACCTCCTAAGCCGACACCTGCATTGTACGACAGTTTTGCTACACATTTACATTAGGTACTTTCTCATATATATTGCTGTTATATGGGAGCTGTTAGTTGTTTTTCTCTTGGGAAAAATCCCTTCCTGAGAGGTTCCTAGGAGCTGGGAGGTAGTAGGAAAGTAGGTAAGTATAACTTTACTCTCATAAACTCTTAGCTAGTATGAATTCGAGCTTTTCTAAATAAAAAAAAAAAAAAAAAAAAAAAAAAAAAGATGAAGGAGGAATTTTCAGTCATCTATCAGTTTCCCTGTACATGTATGAACTTAAGATCCATAAAGCATAATTTTCTCACGTCTTAGTCGTCAGATCTTGCTCAAATTTGGAGGGAAGTCGGAAAAGAGGATTTAATTAAACACCTCATATCAACTTCATCACGATCGTGTTGTTAGTAGGTGTAACGCATGCAAGAAGGCCACATCCTGGTCACAAGCATTACTTCTACAGATTCCATTCGTTTCCGATGAAAGTTTTGGGGAATGTGTGGATTAGGCCATAGGCGGCTCCCTATCAGCTGCATGCACAAACGTGTATTTCTTCACGTGCCACTTTCCAATGGCCTTCGTCTCGTTCGAATTCAGAAGGTAGTAGGAAAATTACTATTTCATTACTGCATATGAGTTTCCGTGTGTGGCCCCTCAAAGGTGATCAATGTTTTTGTTTGAGTGAAAAGTTACTATCCCAAATCCTAAAGTGCAGGTACCTTAGTCAGGTGAGTTTGTATCCTGACACTTGGCAAATATGTTGCTTTGTTTCAAAAAGCGTCGCTTCAAGAGTTTGTCGAAAGCAAACTCTGCTAAGTGCAAGTAGTACTTTCACGCCATCGTCGGCGGTTCGTCGTTACGATGTACTATTGTGTTGATTAGAACAAATGTTTGTTCGGTAATACATTCTATGTTCTTCCTCTTTCTTCTTTCCCTTGTCAATTATTCTCTTTTGTAGTATCACTAATAATAATGTAACATATTTCAGGGGTGCCTATCACTTTTGAAACAAATGCCCTTTGTCAAAGTTGGAAGAAAGAATCTCAATCTGTATGCAAAACGAGGCGGTCCGGCGATTTCACGGTTTTGATCGTAAATTCCGATCGTGTTCTTTCTGAGAGCGGCTCTGGAGGATTGCTAGCATTCCTTGACTCTAGTTACAAGCCTTACTTCTACAATCTATTACCTTGCCGAACGCGGGAAACAACACCTGCCTCTAAATCACAACGATATCAAAGAAGATGATCATGATGAAACAACATATAATATACCTACAAGCTTGGCTATAACACATTTTGTATACTCACCATTTCAAACGTGCGTATAGTAGGTATTGAGCTTGTGATATAGTTCTAGTTCATTAATGTAATGATATATTCGAATGTCTTGAACTTATTCAGGGCATACAATTCTGCAATATTAGCATCTGCGGTGTGTAATTTATTCACCTCTGGATTGATTTCAAGTGTGGAGAGTCTTGGTCTGATATTTTAAATAACAAACATTCATAATAATATGTTACCCTCCAACAAAATTAGATGGTTCGAGTATTTCAGATATATGATGGTTGGATTAGTGTGAAACAAAAAAATTGGAAGAAACTAGATAGAAAATTGAATAGAATGACGCCAACCGCACAATTTTTTCTCAATCCGTAGCTAAGTATGGTTTTTAAAAGTTTTTTTTTTTCGGGAAAGTCCCGTTTTCTGACACAAAACCCCTTATTTCTCCCCTTTAAATATTTAAAAGAGTTTGGAAGAGTTTTTTGAATTAGTTGAAAGAGTTTTTGGAATCAGCGTTGAATTGCGTTTAAGGTCAGACAATTTTTATATTTATTTATCACAATTAAGTCTCTTTTGTTAAAACAACAAACGTCAATTCTCTTGGAAATTGGAAAATTTGTACGAAATGTTCAAAAATTAATCATAGAGATTGTCAATTTTCACAAAAATTGTTTTATTCAATACTCTTCCGTTGTGTATACTTTTTTTGTGTAATCGTGGATTTTCTTGAAAAATTACCCCAACGGCCCTACGAGTTGGAGGTCAGTTTCTACGTATTTTTTCAAGATAAATCAATTGGTAACCAATGCAGATTTCTCCAACTCCGTTGTAATCGAGCTTTAGACTTCAATGAACTAGTATTTTCCCTGAAAACACATACAATTGTGCACACCAAATAAACTTGAATAAAGTTCAGTCACGAAGCATAATCGTATGAGCGAATTTTCGTAAATTATCGTATTGCATATTATTAAATTGTTTTGAAATTAGAGCTTTTTGAGTGCAAGGAAACTGTTAACTATTAATTATATGGCAAAAAATACATATAATAAATAAAAATCTGCTATTCAAAAAATGGATTTGGATTTTTAGCTTTTTTGCAGTTTTTATAGATATTTTTGCAAATTTTAATGACATTTAAGTACATTTTTCAGTATATTTTTGTACATAAATTTTTGAATGTTCTATTTTATAGTAATAAACTTCATTTGAGCAATATTCTGCTAACAAATATAAATTTAACGATTTTCAGCCGTTTTTAGTCATTTTTAACGTGCCTCTAATCGGGCTCCGGAGACTTGTTACTTTCTTTGTTGGGACATTAGTATTAAGGTGCTTCTAAGTGGGCTCCGGACAAATGTTCAAAATTTGCCTCATCCTTTGATTATTCATCTGTCTGACGGTGTCCTGGCTTCTCCTGGAAAATGATCAACTTCCATCTCTCCATGTTCTGATAGCTTTTGAGGTCGTTGAGTTTTTACCAGTTCAGGTTCTACCACATACAAATTTCTTCAAGTTCAATTTTTTTTTCTTTTTCATTCCCAACTCGTTAATTCACTTTGCACGAGTTTCTTCTCGAAAAACTCTCTTGGCTTGATTTATTGAATTTCTCTTTCATGCACGAAACACAACAAAGAATAAAATGCTTAAAATAAGACCTTCTGTTTCTTGAGCTGACATGCCGTTTCACTATTTCACTTATTTTCTCCTTTTAATTTCAATGTTCTTCCGACACTTCTGCAAAATCCAGATCTGCCACGGTTACCACAAATGTTAGGCACTGACACAAAAACATGGTCATTCAAACAGGACTTTATTAATTTTTAAGAGCAATACAAAATGATACGAATCAAGATGAGCAATCAAAATGTTTCCGTAGTCTTCTCACGTTTAGATCATAATCTACAAAACTAGGCACAAAAGAATATTTCGTAAAATGATGCCAACCAGCGATGTTAACTCATCATGAGGTTCAGACGACAAGTTAGACATATGCTATTGTATCGGAAATAATATCATACGATATTATAGTTTTCGATCATCTCATGGAGGTTTGGAGATGATATTATAATCTATTTAGTTATTATCTATTTGGTTATTATCTATATAGATATCAATCTATTATTATTATCAATAATAATATTAATCTTGCTTAGATGCTTCTTAATGTACTTCCTCTTCCAAAGGAGAGAAGCAAGATTTAACTGCTATGTATTTGATATTGACGAGTTAAAAAAAAAAAAAAAAAGAGAGAAAAAGATGGTTATATCATGGAAGGTTGCGAGATCGTTCAATACCACTCGCTGATCGGTTTCACGCTTGGTTAACTGGTTAAATAGGGTTGGTTCAGTTAGTGACATTCAGCGTCAGATGAGAAGAAACCCCCCCCCCCCCCCCGCCCACCAGAGACGAATACCTTGTTGGATATTCCTTCACTTCCAGTAACTCTCTCACGCTTTTGTTTGATTTAACCAGATAAGTAGGTATTTATAAATATATGTTTTTACACAAAAAACTGTGCTCAAACTAAAAAAAAAAAAAAAACTATGACGATTAATTGTTGTAGCAAAATATTGTTTCATTTCTTAAATATGGCCGATACGCATATTCGTAGGCAAAATGTGTTCAACATCAGGAGAAACGTGATAAAAATAGTTAAAATGATACGAATTATTACACAGAGGTTTATTATTTCTGTATTAGATAACCTTTACACGCAGATCACTCGTCCTTCGATGGTTATAAACGAAGCCTATGGCACCATAACTTAATAGACGGATGCACCATCCGCATGAAAATTGTTGACATGAAAAAAGTAGTCCACATATAGGTAGCAAGAGCTAAATACATGACTATCTACTTACTACTGTTCATCATAATCTTAGTACATAAACACAGACTCCTACAGGAAAAAGTAGCTACCTAAAGAACTGAAATAAAAAAACCTACCAACTCTCATAGACCTATATACCGTGTACCAGGCACAGATATCAATGCCTGCGCTTTACAAGTCCGTTAGCATGTATCAAAAATTACAATTAACTCAGTTTCTTGAAAAGTGAACTCCATTACCGTTACCTATATCAGCTGATTCAATCTTCGTAGTCCCCTACGTTTACCGCGTTATCATTCACACTCATGTTGACGTTCTTTTATCCCGTCTCGGCTCATGTGATTCTTTGAAACAATATCATCCATAAAAAGAATTATTCCCTATTATTTCGGAAGTTTTCGTGGTCTCAATTGTTTAATATTCCAACCCTTCACGTTTACCCTTTTGGGGCAATTGAAAGTAATGCCAACGATTTTTTGACCCTTGTTTTTGGGATTTAAATTTTTTTTTTTTTAATTCTTCTTTTTGATTGAGTATAATAAACTACAACCGCTAACATTCACAAATTTCTTCGTTAATTTGTACTGCACAACTTGGAAATTTACCTTCGGGCTATTCGGAAAGAAAGAGGTCATCTCATTTTATATACATTATTTAAATTTCAATAGATTTATTGAAAGATACATTTTCTTTCCTCTAGTTATTGTGGTAATTGGCATCGTTTTGGCATTTGAAAAGCGTAGGTGGAAGTATTTAGATGGATGAGTAACTAAAAACATAATTTAACAATATTTTGAAATTAGTATTTTGAAAGGTCTTTGCAGCCGAATCACTCAAGATGAATGAATGATATCAACAGTAGATGCAACTTATGTTGACAAGTAATTAAGGACGTGGGAACCCATCATTATTATTTTTTATTGTATAGTTTTATTACACAGAATACGGTCATGGGCTTCACAATTTTCTTTTTCTGGGCCCATGATCGTGCCCCTCATGGACCCCCCCCCCCCCCCCCTCCCACTGAGTAACGCTGATTTAGGCGATTGAAAAAGCAAATCTGTGATAAAATAGTATCAACATATGGAAACGTTGTACGCAAGAATAAACTGTTGAATTAACCAGCACGAAAGATATGCTCGAAATTGACGGCTTAGACATTGTAAAACTCCTCGATGAATTTGCTTCTGGATATTTACGATCGTATCCTCAATTTAATGTCTTTACCCACATTGTCAACAATGAAATCACTTTGTGCTCCGTATTGTTTTAGTAGTATAATTTTTAGTAAGTTTGTACTAATATATTACATTCCCTGTTTTTCTTATTATCGTACCTATGATTATGTAAAATTTTATTCAACATGTGAATTATTTTCTGATTTTTTTTTGTTTTTCATGTGCAATCGAGATTGTCCCGTAAATATGTAGAATGCAAATAATTGCAGTAAGGCCCTGGCCGCAACGGTAGTCCCTTTTTGGACGAAGAGGAATAGCTAGTAGAGTGGAAAACTTAAATATAAAATCCTTCTTGAGCATTTCTTGTTTTTGTTTTTAAAATAAACTGTTCTTTAGATGCAATACTAAATGCTTCTTCATTAAGTTCAGCAAATTCATCAAAACTATTTAGCTGTGCATTATTTTTCATGTAGATATAGTTATGCCGCAAATATCATCCATATTTGAGGTAAGCACTCAAGAATATAAGCAGCACTTACATATTCTGTCTTACATATTTCCAACCAGATTTTCCAAAAATAAACAAAAAACCTTGCATCAGAACTACATTTAAAGCCAACAAAACTGCGTTTGCTGGTATTTAAATGGCTGAGAAAGGTCAGAATGGTAAGCGGAAGAGGTATCCACTCATGATTATTTTCATGTTACCTGTACTCGCCATGAAATGATTGAAAAAATTCAATTCTACTGCTGCGAGTATTTTCTTGCTGCTAGTTGAGATACACGCAGCGAGTTCGTTATCACACTAAGAGATTGCCCGCTGCTATTCAAGCAGCAGTGGCGCAACTTCGCTGGAGACGGGATAAGGGAGTTATTGAAATTCGCAATCCACAGATTCAGATCCGCCCCCTCAAAAATGCCGAGTCAATGTGATGTAGAGACCTCACTCCTTGACAATGACTCTTGATTAGACCCATCATTTGTTAGAAACACCCCGATCCTGCGCCCATCATAAGCGTCACATGAAATTTATTATTAAAGTCAAAACTCCAACTGAATAATAAAGTTAAAAAAATTAAAAAAAGAAAATCTTGAAAACGCACAAATGCGAAGAGATCAGTGGGATAATTCATGAGTCCGTAGAAGGAAGCGGGTGGCGCTAAGATGGAGGGCCGTTTTAATTCAGACATTCCGAGCTTGGAGTCTCGCAGGGCGCAGAAACTTCCAAATCCCGACGCTCCCGCTGTCCACGATATGCTAATGATTCGATGATGAAGTTCTCCCACACGGCTTCGAAACGTGTAACGCTATAAAGACTTTCGACGGGGATCCGTTAATTGGGACTGGCTTCGAAATTCGGGCAAACTCTGCACACTAACGAACCCTACATATGAGGTTCACATTTGAGAGGCCACTGTATTTCAGGAATCTGTCTATCGATCAGTATTGGGATGATAAGAAGCTCTGCACATTGGTTTTTCTCGTTACCTAATCCATCATAATCTGAACCAGGAAAACTGTCAAAAACGGTAGTTAGTTAACACATAAACTGGTCATTTAATCTCCTAGCTTGTAAAATATTCAATACGAATTTTCTGATCACTAGGTAAATCTGAGAAAAATTTTACTATTTGGTAAAATAACGCACATAGCGTCCGATTATAAAACAGTTAGCCTAATTTCTGGAAAACATCAACAAAACAAGAATTTTAGTTATGTGTAATTCGTAATTTAGTTATGTGTATGGACTGATTTTATATATATATAAACAACTTACTATTGCCAAAATCAGACGATTTCAGAGTCTTCGGTAGAATTTGTCTATCCCCTGCTCCGCTTGGAATCTTGTCCACTGAACTAACAGCTTGATTGATTCGCAGATAAAGGTATCCCACAATAAAGAGTTGATGCTATCGAAACTATCACTAATACTACCTAGCGCGAGTGTCCAACAACAGAACATAACAGCAAGTTTACATTATCGCTCGAGCGAGGAGATTTTTATCGAAATGGAAGCTGAACGGGTAGGAATAGCGGTGTGGGAGTGGTGGTGGTGGGGAGGAGGGTTGTATCATGTCAACAAGTTCATGGTTGTTTTATCCACTGAGAACTCAACTATGAAGCAATTACGGCGGATATATCTAGATAGCTGAGCACAGGCGAACTCCGCCCATTCATCAGATTCTAATCGATGTTAATACCGTTGCCTTCACAGTAAACACATAATAAGTACAGGTCGCAAAAGTACCTCATCATAAAGCTCATTATCTCATCACTTTCAGGAAGTGAAATCGTGTTTCAATACAAATTTAGGGTGTGTCTCTATTCCCATACTGTTATAAAAAAAGATGCATCTCCCAATCTGTACTCTGTATAAATGATACCCTAATCGATTTCAGGCTACTAAAAATTTTAAAACTGGCGGCATTATTTCATAGCCGAACATTTTATATAATTAATAGGAGTAAGCGCTTTATAGTGTGGTTAATGTTACGTTTAATAATGGAATGTCAAGAATTTTTACATCTGGGATTATTCACAATCGCATGCAATGTCGAACTGACTGGCTTCACTCCCAGATTTCATATAGCGAATAGCGTTTCAAGCTGGCATTCGCACAACCATTAATTTCACCTCGTGCTTCTGATTTTTTCAAGCAGCGGAACGTACAACAGACATAAATCAAGCACACGCCGCCGCCGCGCCGCTCAGTGTCAGGAGGACTTGGCGTCGCCGTATATCCAGATTTCACGATCATTGACGTAGGATCGGCTCCATTGGGCGATACAAAGGTTAATTTATTGAGATTTTCCCTTGTAAAAGTTGCAGAGGGGGACTAATTCCTTGAGTTCTCTCCATCACTCGTCGATCGGATTTGTAGAGGAGGAAACATTTCATACAGAAGGCGGTCAGTCGACGGTCATTCTTATGTCGGAAGGAGGAGGGTCGCGGGTCTAACAAGAGATTATAGGGCTATCCATCCATCCATTTAGAAGCTGAGCGGCTCTTTCTATCGTATGTTAATGAGCCAGTATTCCATTGCAACTGTCTGTCTTGCCCAGATTAGCTCTTAGCGGAGTTATAAAACAAAAATAACCAGAAGAAAAAGAAAGAAAAAAAACAATCATTCGGATCTGAAAACACTGAAATTTCCCCATCTTTGAATTGCATTCACTGATTGATAAGAAAATAATTATACTGAAGTGGTCATTTTATCTGAGAGACATAAGACTTCCACATTCTTAGTTTCCTAATTAGCCTCTGAACATTTCGAAATGTCTTTAGGTATCAAATACCCTGCATTGATCAATTTGAAAATAAATAAATAGCTAATGATGAAAATCGACGAATCGATTTCTGAGGTGAAAGAAATTTGTGTACTAGTTACGGTTTTCATTCTACAAACGAACTTCAGCCGAAGCATTTCATAAACACTTATTCTGTAGTCTGAATCGTATCTAGATAGTTGTTTATCACTAGTTAAATCTTTAATTTAGTTTAGAATGAATGGTAGGAAGGTCATGTTTGTGTCATTACAATGGCACAGGGGAAAGGAGTGAAACCCAGTCCTTTTTTTCTAGATCAAGGCCAGTTTTAGTTACCGCTAATGCGTCTGTTTTAAATGTTTCAAAAAGCTACGAATTTTTGCTTCGTATTAAGAGTATTAACTATCAGTTATCTGACAGTCGGGGAGGATTTATTCTAGCATTCTTTGGTTGAATGAACTTGATATAATGCCTACCTAAGCTCACATTCCTTGTTACTCGACTTTCCTTCATTTTATTCGTGCGGTCACCAGTAGTGGAATCAAAAGCTTGTGTTGATATTATGTCACCAATATGAATGGCTCGGACAGATGTGGTGTGTTATCAATATAAGCACCTCCAGCGAATACAGATGTCGTTGAAAAGGCTAAAATTGGGAAATTGATGGCCCCCCAGAGACAGGCCTAGTTTATTTTTATAGACTATCGCGCCAGCTGGTCGCACCTTAGAATCAACAGACAGAATTATAGTTGGCAGGCAATGGCTATGTTTACTTTTCACCCATGATCACTTATCGTTTTCACTATCAATAACACGATGCCACCTGTTGCTCTTTCACTCATCTGTCTAAACTGCATTCCATGGTCCCCATTCCTTCCGATTCAACGTTTTACACGAATAATCATTGGTGATCAAAGAACGATGAAATAAGTTTTTGGATATTCAATGTCAAACGATTCTGATGTAGCCAACAGTTGCTAGAATCATTTCACAGAAGGATTAAATGGCCGTTATTACTGATCAAGAGGGAAATTTGAACTCATTTGAATTATTCAAGTTCCAATATTCAATTCAATGGAAGCGCATAGTAATTACACAAATATGTATCATGATGAAGACATCTTAGGTAGATGAAAATCAAATCATTCATTTGTCAAAAAAAAAAAAAAAAGGTGAAGGACAATTGTCAATATAATGTATAAAAATAGTAGAAATATAATAGTTAGAAACTAGTAAGTTGTAATAACTTATTTCAACATCGATCAATTTACAGATAACTGAATCACATCAAATAGTTTATTTTTCAAAAACGAATGATTTGCTCGATTAAAATTTTTGTTAAGTTGATCGATATGTAATCAAAGAAACATTTACCAAATTTGGTGTGCATCGCAAAACATTGTATAGCGGTGGATAATAATTGAAAGAAGGGTTTAGAATATTTTGATTCATTTATCATCATGCAGGAGAAGTCATTGAAATAAGTACGAATATATGATTTGTTGGTGATTATCTCGAATGTGTGAATATAATTGAAATCGAACGAAAACATTGGAAATTATGCATTTGAATCTATCAAGGATCTAGGTAGCCCCCCAGAGGTGCAATGGGGTCCTAAATCCTCGACAAAGAGGTAGAGGAGAGTGACAGTATCCCGTCAGAGAGATACCACTCCTACTAATAGCATTAATGAGCTATGCTCGGAGTAGATTGGTTTCCAGGGACCTGGATCACCCATCCAACGCCAAACTCAGCTTCTCAAAAACACGAGAAAAGGCGTGTGACGCCCGTTGTTCACCAACGGGGCGACGACAGCGCATTCTCTGAGCTCCCGACGGGAACTCTATGAAGGGAACACTGCCACAAATCTAGAAACATCTTCAATTGTAAATCAATTTCATTGTTTATGTTACAAATACATTTTGAATCTGTGATTTGTGCAACAGGAGAACCTAGTAACTTGAATAGTGTAAAAAACGTTTTCAAGGACATTACGGAAGAACTAGAGGGTAAATTCATGAAAAATCAATTCTAGATGATATCAGTTAATCGAGAGGAGTGGTCTTGGGAAGATTATAATGTATATCAAGCTTATGATGATTATAACGTAATATCGAAATAAATCCTGATGAGATCGTATCGATGGTAACAAACTGCAGAAGACACCATATAAACAAGCTTACAATCAAGATACTCTAGAGTATGAAAACGACACATTTAAAATTGGAAGGTGACGAGAAATGGAACTCATTCATGCAGTTGGAAAGGAAGGACGGCTCACTTTACGGAAAACCCTAAACATTAACAAAACTACATTTATTTTTACCCTCCTCAAACAGAACAACATATGGCAGATCCAGAGCCAATGCGAGAAAACATCCCTATTTCCTGAGTTGATTAATCAATAATTATTTACTTACCCCCTAAGCGAGCTTCCTACCTGAATATCACGTTCACTTCGAAGATGCTGTCAATGAACAATCTTTGTGTTCCCCCTCCCCAAATTAAAAACCATTGAAACAATATTCCTAGAAATATTACTGGCACAAATATTGATTGGAATCCTCTGGACCAACTAGGATAAAATAATGTCCTACCTTTAGAAAAATAGACGAGGAAAACAAATACGTACAAACATTTAACAATCGAGAGTTCTGTTAGTACTGAAATGTTCTTAAAACTGAACTTTTCGTGGTTCCACAGTTTTATAAGATTCAATTTGTTTAAAAGTAATTTCCAACAGAAAAAAAGTCTACCATGTTGGGTGGGCAGTATAACTTCCTCACATATTGTAACATGGGCGTATAGAATTAGTTGAAGAATTGAATTGTTCTTGAAACTAAACCTTTCGTGGTTCTACATAGTTTTATAATATTTAATTTTTTCAATTTTTTTGTCGTTCCCTTAGGATTGTAATTGAAAGGGATTGCAAGCAATTTTAAAACTTTCCCCGAACCCTTTCCGTGATCCCACGTAGAAAACGCAGCAAATTATCACACAGAAATTTATTATTTTCCTCTTGCCCCTTTTATAACATATAATTTTTTGTCATTCCCTTGGGATTGTTAATGGAAAGGGATTGTCAGCAATTTTAAAATTTTCCACCCCCACCCGAACCATGGGCGGTAGGTCTCGATGGTATGGGGACTATATCCTATCGTATCTATACATCCCACAGAGAGTGAGTGAAGCGAGCAACATCCCCTAAACATTTCAAATAACAGTAAAGACCATCGAATCCATACCGAGAGAGCGAAGTGAGCGAGAAAACTAGACCAGTTATTTATAAGAATGAAACTCCATTTTTCAGTCGTCTCTATGCACTGCCAAACGGCTGAGTGGGGGGAGTCTTCGGGTGGGGGGATCTTTTTAGATTTCTCGGCAATAGTGTATAAGTGATTTTAAAATTTTCTAATCCCAGCCGAACCATTGGCGGGAGGGGGTTGGGAGCCCCTTTTAATGAGCGGTTTTAGCCCAAGCGCTCGATCTTCTATCCGCTGCCACATTAAAATTTGATAGAGAGCACTTCGTATGGTAGCAACAAAGTTACGTTTCTAGACCCGTAGAACAGGATGGTGCCCTCAAAATATCCGAAAAATTCTGTTTTCCCGGAAAAATCAGCGAGAATATGCGGGAAATGATGAAAAAATGCAGTCCCCGCTATTGTTTTTTCTGCCTTAAAACAGTAAATTTCGACGGTTTTTGCACTAGTTGGTCTTAAATGTTTGTTGAAGTTCCGATAAGGTCCCACGCGAGTTTCGAGACATGAAATTCTTTTTACCAATTGAAGTGAACAAAAATGTCTGTCGACAAAAACGTTGGTTTTCGAGCTAGTGGTCTTCCTATTCCTTCTACGTAGACAAATAGGAGCCCTTTTAATGCGTATTAAATAGAACCTCTTGAGTCTCCCGTGATTGAAAGACACTTCCAACAGAAAAATAGACGTGGAAAACAAATACGTACAAACATTTAACATCTGACAGTTCTGCTATTACTGAAATGTTCTTAAAACCACATGATCTTTATTGGATAGCCCTTCTACGCAGATAAATGGCCTATCTTTATAAAAAACTAAACTTTTCGTAGTCCCACATAGAAAACGTAGCAAATTATTACACAGCAATTTATTATTATTATTATTATTTTTTTTTTTGCTCCTTTTATAAGATTTTCTTTTTTCTTTTCGTGGCTCCACATAATTTATAATGGATAGCCCTTCCACACAGATTAGAGGTCTACCTTTATTAATTAACCTTTGTTATTAACCCCCAACGAGCGGAACGAGCATCATCCTCTACACACGTCGGATTTCAACTGAACTGGGGTTTTCCTACGAGCTCGGGATGGATATCCCATCGCATCTATACATCCACAGAGAGTGAGCGAAGCGAGCAACATCCCCTGCACATTTCAAATCACCCTTAGTGGTCCAACGTTTCCAATCATTCTATATTTCCGACTGAACAGTAATGACCATCGGATCTATTCAGCCATACCGAGCGAGCGAAGCGGGTGAGATAAATTAGGCTAGTTAGTAATAAATTATCTGCTAAGTTGTTGTTGTTTTCAACCCTTTCCCTTATATCTTCAGGCTCATATGGTCCAAATTTTCCCGTGCTACCGAAAGGCGCGTTGAAGGTAATACCAATAATAATTAAGTGATCATTGTTACGATATCGCGACCATGAAAACCCACAGGGAGCCGTTATTGAAATAAAATTAAGGGTGATATGTTTACGTTTTAGCTACACACACCAGCTTGACAATAGGGTGGTGGGACGGGTGGGTATTACCTACTTTCCTTCAAGATACCTAGTGATTGGCACTACATGGCCGATTTTTGAAATTCCAACTAGTTAATTTCCATCTCGAACAAACAGCTGGACAGAAGAACTAGGAAGTTACTTACCAACTACAAGTTGATCTTTCCTCCGAACTTATTCGTTTATTGAACGGACATGTAAGGTGTACCTATTGAAACTCGTCCTCTCTTCACTCCTTTTATCGTTTATAAGTTCGTTCCCAATCTGTTGTTGACTAATTACCAAACGTAAATTCGTCCCCTTTGAGTGTGTTAATCAGTGGTCCGTATGCTCACATCGCTAGGTACATCTCAATAATGAATAGGTAACTGCTCACGGGCCTTCACCTTCAAAAACACCACATACGATATATGTTGGACATTTCCTTCTTCACTTTCACGGAAATTTCGGGATTTTGTAGTACCTACAAGCGTATGTATTTAAAATCAAATATAATTTCACCATTGTACAGAAAAATGACAAGAAGAAGACACTAAGGTAGGTGTTACCTACTAAACAATTTATACGAAAAGCAAGAAATCGACAAACTTTTGTTATCAACAAACTTCTACCACTAGGTTATGTATTTTTCTGCCTTGAACACAAACTTAACAGACTCAAACTACTTTACTTTGGATTAATAATGTAAATCGATGTGATGAATGATCAGTTTTCCTTCTAAACACCCTCAAATAGTTCAAATCTATCCCGCTTGTGGATGCCATTAAGGGAGCGATCGCAGCGCGCCAACGGTAATTGAAATTGCCAATGGGTCACTGTCACTGTTCTTTGGTAATTCGCTTTTTCTTCTCTTTCACTACAACGTGCAATATCTGTGACTTACCACATTAATTAACTGGTACAACGTGAGTTTGCCCTGGTCGTATTTACTGCACTGTGCGAATGTACGTCGTTCGATTCTAGCTTTTCTAAACCCAACATTTTGAGGAAAGCTTTAAAATTATCCCTTCTTGCACACCTCCACTTTTCCGCGTACCTTGGGGCCGAAGGGATCGTGATCGAGAGTAGGGGCACGAGTTTACAATCTCGACAACCGAGCGCCCTTCGTTGCGGGGACGATCTTACATTTCGCTAGGAACGGAGCTTCATAGTTTCAGAAAACCGGGGACGACTTTGCCGTTGCCCGTGCTTAGCTGTGAGACCTCTGAGGCTAAATTCTTTCCAAATCGACTAACGGTGCTGAAATTTAAATGGAGTTTCTTTGGGACACCTCGAAAACAATTACGAGGTACGGAGACGCACTGAAACGCTGAGGGGCTTTTGAGGCTAATTCCTTTCCTTTTCAACCTACCGGTTTTTTTTTACATTTACTTCTACGTTTTCTTCAAGTTTTTCGACATTTACTATAAAGGGTAAAATTGAGGGGTCCTTGACCTGTAAAGGTATCTCTTTTGGTAGGTGCGAAGCCCCATGTTTTGAAGTTACTATATAAAGAATTTAATTATTTATACCAATGATCTGATATCTAATACAGGAATAACAAACCCCTGTGTAATAATTTGCTAAGCTTTTTGTTTTGTTAGTCGTTTCAAAAGGTGATGCGAGTAGAGTTAATATGTACAAATTAGTTACAAATCATTAAGTTCTTACTAACAGCAGGTATGCCTTCCATAATGTAGACGTGCTCATAACACCCTGCAAAGATACTGAGAGCTTTGAAAAAGAGAAACCAATAGTTTTATCTAGACTGGTATCTGTGGATGAAATTCATTCATATTTATAGATAATTTAATCATGTTACAGATTATCAAATTACAGATCTTTACTCCAGTTTTCATTAATTTATATACGTCAGTCCTGTAGGATCGCTACAACATAATACAGTAATAATCTATTGCCCTGTCTCTTTGATAGTATTTTTTCCAAATCAGCTATAGCTACCCTAAGGTATGAATATTGCGATGATTTTTATGCTAGGTTTTTTGAGATTCTGAGCCTGCCGTAAGAAAGAACTGACAGAGCGGGTGTATACTATGACCCGCAATACTCAACTGCCTTGCAAGTTTGGTATCATAACCTCACGTATGGCACGAGAGCATCGCCCTTCGGTTGTTCTCCACGATAGGGCTATGGGAAATTTCTATTTCTATCTCTATCTCTATTATTTATAAGAATGAAACTCCGTCTGTATGTCTGTTTGTTTGTCAATGCTATGCACGGCCAAACGGCTGAGTGGCCGGAGTCTACGAGAGGGGGGATCTTCTTGGGATTTTCCGAACGGGTGTATAATCGATTTTAAAATTTTCTAATCCCACCGGAACCATGGGCTGTAGGGTGGGAGGGGGGAAGGGCCGGTTTAATTCGCTTTTTGACTTCCCCTCTTCCCCTACCCTTCTAAACGGCCGTTGAAAATGCCGGAAAAATACCGGTTTCGTAGGTTTTTCTACAAGGAAGACGACGTACGAACCCGTTTTCTCGAAAATTTCGACGAAAAACTTGGTTTTTCCCCCCATTAAAATATACCCCATAAAGGAACGTTTTCGGGAAGGTGTTCGCGGGCGAAATACAGGTTTGATTTCACCGAATCTGAATCATAAATCGGATATCGAAAAAAGTGACGTAAAGTTGGTCAAAATGCGAGGGGAACGGAAATTCTAGGGAACTTAATAACTGTACTACTTCCTCTAGAGGAGACAAAAGAAAATACCACTGTGAAATAACACAAAAGTTACCCCAATAGTGATAAGTAAATTCAATTTCGAATGAAATATTATTGTTTTAAAACTGAGTCCGGCGTACTCGTATTATCTTCACGTGTACAACACACAATACGCGAAATCATGTACATTGGGTACACCCACGACACAGTAACTACGTCTGCCGACTGCCCGGGGCTCCACACGATTATGTTCTCCCGTTACCAACCGATTGTCCTCATATCATTAATTATTCAAGCAGTACGCCGTGTGCGGTAAAACTCTTGAACTCAATGCTTACATTATAATATTGTCTTTCAAGATGCTGGTGCGATGGGATTCTACTATCCAAGGCTCAAAGTGAATCGGCTGTGACATCAACGAGTCTATCAGCAGTAGGTGATAGTCCTCACAATTAATAACATAACTGAAATTGTTTATTACAAATTAGTACGTAGAATCCCATCAGGTATAGCATTCAACAGGCCTTTTAGAAAATTATCAGGTCAGCAGAAAATTATCATTAAAATGATGTTTTCATTTCCACGACCATATTGTGTGACATTGGAAGGGTATTAATGGCAAGTTTATTGGATATTTACCATGAAAGTAAGTAGGTACAGTGTACATTTTTAATCAAGTTTGCAATTTAACAAGTAAACACAAACAATAGATCTACAATGAATCTAACGTATACCAGTCATTCCTCAGGAAATATCCAAAATGAGGTCAACCCATAACCCAAAATATTATACAAAGCGCCCACAAAATCAAATCGAAACTAAACTAAAATAATACGAGCCGAATTATAAAAAGCTCGTTTTAATAAAAACTACATATAAAAAATAATATATATATATATATATATATATATATATATATATATATATATATATATATATATATATATATATATATATAATATAGCTAATTGAAATAGCTTCTGTGATAAGAGAAACCCAGCTCTTACGTCATCAATCTACTTTTATTTGAACGGAGTCATACATGAATATTTAGATAAAATATCTTCCAGCTAAAAATTCAAGAGGTATAGTTAAAAAATGATGCATATACATTTATGTGGAGTTTTGTGCATATATTCTTTGTGCATAACGTACCGGCTTTTTGCGGAAAAGGTGGGCGATTCGTCTAAAACTTACCCAACAGCATAGCAAAGCCTACCTCCGGGAAAGTAAGCTAAGTGACCCTTGGTAGCTTTAAACTTATTCCAAACTTTATGAGCCCGTTTGCATCATCATTCAAGTAACAAGTTAACTAACTGTATAGACATTCAGAAATGGTGATTTGTCAAGGTTGTCTCAGGTGTCAAGGTATGAAAACTATGATTGAAAATTTGTTGCATCAAATGTAAGTAGTACGTTCAACCTACAGTTAATACCACCTTTAACTATTATACACGTAGCACGTTGGCCATTTTCATGTGAGTTGCAATGAGAAAATTGGAAACATATCATTCGTTGGAGAATCTCAATATGAGTTTTAGATTATGACAATAATATATTAATGTAATAATTTATTCGTAACTTAGTGACTATGTAAATGATCTGGACAAATCTACAGGAAAATATTAACAACACAAAGCGATTTGCTCAATAGTAAATCAGATATATCGTTATAGTTTGGGAATTGAAATAATAATAACATTTGAGAAATCTTCTTCTTCTAGATCTATAAAAATGTTAAGTTGGTTTGTGTATGCTTCAAAAACTCAAAAAGTTCTTCACCGACTTCCATTCGGGTGGGTACAAATTAACTAGAAAATGTCAGGGATGGTTTTTTGCTATAACAAGATTCTCTAGATTTACTCCTTCGTTGTAAACTTGGACTTCCCTACAGAGTCGCCCGGGTTAGCAACTTCGTAATTAAGGAAAAACCGAACACGCGTCGGCTTTTTCACAACGAATGTTGTCGGGGTGGGTTCAGGCGTAAGATCTTCCGATAACAAAGTCAACGATACTAAAACGATTTTGGTGGGTTGAGCCGAACAGTTTCTATTCGTAAAAGTATATTAAGAAAAATGTATGTTAAAATCGCCTCATTAACTGTAGCAATGTTGGTCAGGAGAGTTTTAACGTTGCTAGGGTTATATTGGGGTTGAAGAAACCGGGACGCTTTTACCAGTACCTATTGCTTGAAAAAAATACCAATTTCTAGAGAAAAAAAGAGAGCTAAATATTTTTTCTTGTTCACCCAAGGGAGTAGAAATTTGATAGGGTGACCCTCTGGGACATCAAGAGACGAATGAAATGATGGGCTCTTTCCTGATTAGCTGGGTGAATTATCTCTTTTTCACCCTGTGAGTTTTGACAGGGAGCCTCTCCAGGAAATAATGAGACGAATGTAATGACGGGTTCCAACCAGATCAGCTGACTCAGATAAATTCTGTCCTTTTCATCCTGGTAATTTTAAAATTGATAGGGAACCTCTCTGGGACATTGAGAAACGAATAAAAAGATGAGGTCATTCCTGATCAGCTGAGCTAAATTCTCTCCTATTCACCCTGGGAGTTTGAAATATGAGAGGGAGCGTCTCTGGGGCATTGAGGAACGAATAAGATGATGAGCTCTTTCCTGATCAGCTGAGTGAGCAAAAATATCTCCCTTTCACCATAGATATGTGAAATTCGAAAGGGAGCCTCTTAAGAGACGAATGCAATGACGGGTTCTAATTAGATATGATGATTTTCCTAAATTTTCTCCTATCCACCCTATGAATTTGAAATTAGATAGGGAGCCTCTCAGGAACATCGAGAAACGAAGAAAATGATGGGTTCTTTCCTGATCAGCTGAGTGAGCTAAATTCTCTCCTTTTCACCCTAGGACATTCCAATTTGTCTGGTAGCCTCTCTGGAACAAGAGTCGAATGAAATGATACAATCCATCCTGATCACCTGAGTAAGCTCAATTCAGTAACATACCCGCAACCACGAGAAAACTGTTTTATCGTTTGTTATTTAATGTACAGCGTGTCCCATCTAAACGAGCCCATCGGGAAATTACAGCCTTACGGTGCGAGCTATCGAAAAATTGAACTGGAACTTTTTTATAGTATTTCAACTCAGCTTTACGATGCAAAAGTCCGATTTTTATTTTTCCATGTTTTAGAGTCTCAAATCATTGATTGAAACTTACGGTTTCCTCTTGACCCCCCTTTTTTATTGCTTTTTTCGATTCTAGGTTGAATTTGGAACAGAAAATGCCTCCTTGAAATTTTCTTTTTGGGGCTTCGTTTCTGAGTTATTCCACTTTCTGCGAAATACAGAAAATCGCTGAATGAACCGCTTACGAAAAAAACCCTCCTACTGTTCAGTACACACAGAATCACTGTTCAGAATACAGTTTAAAAAATGTACCGCGAGGAGACTTCCAGTCAGTTGTGTTGTGATTAATCGAAAATGCCACCTGCTCCTTCTGCAGCCTCTGCTCCTTCTCCTGCAAACTGTATTCAAGGGTCAAGAAAACAACAGCGTCTTGATACTTGTTGTTCAGTCTGCACTATGATCTTTATTATTTAAAGAACCTTACATTAGTCCAGAAGACGGCGTCTCATACGTTCTTTTAATAAATGAGTAATAGTACTGAACAGTTTGAGGGTTTTTTTTTTTCAAACGATGATTTGGAGAACTTTTTTAAATCGTAAGCGGTTCAAGTGTAATGTCATCCCCCTGATGGTGATTGATGATTATGGACACTGGGGTCTGATGATAGATAGTTTAATGCTGATTTCAAAAGTGTGGTGAACATCTCAAAAATTGAAGATAAAAATAGTAAGAAAGTGTTGGTAATGTCTAAAAGGAATCGGCGATTTTCTGTATTTCGCAGAAAGTGGAATAACTCAGAAACGAAGTCCTAAAAAGAAAATTTCAAGGAGGCATTTTCTGTTCCTAATTCAACCTAGAATCGAAAAAAAGCAATAAAAAAGGGGGGTCAAGAGGAAACCGTAAGTTTCAATCAATGATTTGAGACCCTAAAACATGGAAAAATAAAAATCGGACTTCCGCAAAAAGTGGGATAACTCAGAAACGAAGCCCCAAAAAGAAAATTTTAACTAGTCATTTTCTGTTCCAAATTCTACCTAAAATCGAAAAAAGCAATAAAAAAGGAGGGTCAAGAGGAAATCGTAAGTTTCAATCAATGATTTGAGACCCTAAAACATGGAAAAATAAAAATCGGACTTCCGCAAAAAGTGGGATAACTCAGAAACGAAGCCCCAAAAAGAAAATTTTAACTAGTCATTTTCTGTTCCAAATTCTACCTAAAATCGAAAAAAGCAATAAAAAAGGAGGGTCAAGAGGAAATCGTAAGTTTCAATCAACGATTTGAGACCCTAAAACATAGAAAAATAAAAATCGGACTTTTGCATCGTAAAGCTGAGTTGAAATACTATAAAAAAGTACCAGTTCAATTTTTCGATAGCTCGCACCGTAAGGCTGTCATTTCCCGATGGGCCCGTTTAGATGGGACACCCTGTATAACTAATTTGGTTCTTACTCAACTTGAGATGCTGAACTTTGGAATGGGACTCCGTTGGGTGTAGTATACAGTTACCAGATGTAAAAAGACGATTGGATGACTGGAGGGAATCCAAAAACACGTCCAAATGGAGGACAAATGTTTCAAGATTGAAAAAATCGCAGTTAAATTCAAATGTGTTCAAACACAGATAAAAACCAATATTAAAGCACATTTTTAAATCGAACTTATCAGAAATATAAGAACCTAACTATCCTTGTTTCGATTCTCATTTCTCATCCATACAACCACAATTCACCACAGCAAAACGTTGCAGGGTACAGCTGGTATTTAATAATAAGAGAAAATACAATTTATTAAACCATCTATTTGCTAAACGATTTGTGTTCAAATAATAGAGTTTTATGGAAAGTGGGTACGTCGATTTTTCAACGTAGCACAAGCTTACAACCATGTCTTGTATGACAAGGTTCTCAACAAGATCTATATGGCATTGTAGTTAAGAGGTACCGACGTACGCACGCACACATCAGTCTTGAACTATTTTTATTATTATTATTCAAACTACTGAATCTTCTCTCGAACCTTCGTTCAAAGCCACCGAGAAACCTGCGAGCACAACTAGGCAAAAACGGTTAGCCCCACATCAACCTACCCACTAAACATTCACAGATCTCTTGAGAGCTGCATGGGCTTTATTAAATACCGCAACCCATGACCCTGTGTATTGTTTCTTTTAGTGATTGTTTTGAAGAAAATTGAAAATGTTCAAATGAAAAACATTATCATAGTAGGTACCTAACGGTTTGTAGTATTGAATGGGTCTTCGTGTATTGGAGTACTTTCCCTACCTTCGACCGATGGGGCTTTGGTACTGTGTAGAAACTTTCCTGTGTGCTCAATGGGATTGTGTTTACTAGGGTACTCCTCTCCTTCCTTCCTCCAACAGGATGAAGGTACAGGGATGATTTTGTTCGCAGCAATTGCGCAAAAAAGGACAAGAGGGCCTTAAAATGGCCACCCGAAGTGCAGAGGTCCTTTGATTACTATAAATTTGTTTTAAAAAAGGCAGCGTTACTTGCACATCCTTCTCCGTCCGTCCCATTGAAATGGTTTGAAGGAAAACCCCAGTTCCTTGGTAGTACCCTGGCGGAGACCCAAAAATCGTCCCCACGTTCAATAAGAACTACTAGCTGTCCTGGAAAGCATTAAACACTTCAGGAACTCCGTCGAGGGGAGATTTTTCACATCTGCACAGATCAAAAACCTCTTACCACGGCCCTACAGTAAACATAAAAATCAGCTAGCCCTCGGAAGTGATCAACGAGATAAACCCATGCCCTAGAGCGGGCAGATTACCTCCTCAAGGGTATAAATAGGGCAGAGAACTGGACCAACTCATCATTCTCAATCCGAAGTTCTGCTATCCGATTTCTTTACCCCAAACCTTACCTTCATGTCCTTATAACCGATGGGACCTCTATGCCAGGTTAAAACTTTCCAAGTACTTAACGGGACTTCCGTACCTGGGTACTTTCCTTATCTTCAACCGACAAGATTTTGGTACGGGTTGAAACTTTCCTACGCACTCGGCGAGACTGTGCAGACTCTCCTTCGTTCACCCGATGGTACCGAGGTACTGGGATGGTATTCTGATTTTGCTCAACAGGAATATTAGTCCGAGAGTAAAATCTCCTCTTCTCTTTCTCCAGGGACTAAAGTCAAGCTATGGTTTTTATTAGCTAAGGAGTTACAGTCCGACTCCCAAGTTAAATTTCAAATTCAACTCCAAAATCATAATAAGTAACATGAATGAATAGATCATTAAAATGTTTCAAATAATCTTGAGTGAGTCAAGGGAAGGTTCCTTTGGAGTTTGAGCAGAATCGAACAATTTGACAATGATCAACTGATGCTTGATAATGTCATTTTTTTCATCCCCCGAAAGTGAAAACAAGCTTTTGCTACCTATATGTAGACTCAGAAGCGAAATACGATACTCAAGAGAGTCAGTTAAACACATTTAGACCATAAATAGGAAGCGCTGAGGGAATATATGAAAATTTGAGCTAAAAATGCTCGTTTCATGCAAAAATGAATTTCTGTTTCAAATAAAAATTGTTTCATCCTGGGGAATTCAGGATTTGATTGGGATTCGACATACAAAATGAAACTCTTTGAATTAAGGGTTTCGTTACCACCTCCCATTTTTGCCTACTTCTCCCGGGACTGATGGGAGGGGGGGGGGGGGGGGGACTTCAGTGACGCCTCTGGATATCGATTAGGAGGAGATGATGTCATCACTCAACGGTGACAAAAATGGACCAGATCCATTTCAAACACCTTGAAACTATGAGTGTGGAACAAAATATTGTTGTGTATTTTTATTTAAATCTTGTTCAGGGTTCCCAGTCCTCAATTTTTCACGTGTCGGCATGATGCGTTGATTTGGTATGAGAAGTTCAAATGGGTATTGTAATACATACGGCAGACGACAGACAAAGATTAAAAATATAACTCTTGGTTTATTATTTTCAATATAACTAATTGTTACCAAGGATTTGGATTTTTTTTAAAATAATTTTTCATCGTGCTTACTCTTTTGCCCATTGAGTACATCTAATACTGAAATATAAAACAGTTGGGTAGTAATTTTTAGCAATGGTCGGAACACGACAATATGTTCAGAAAGCAGCTTACATATGGTAAGAATAGCATTATTAAGGTATTATAAGGCATTCGTTATATTACAAATCATCCGGAAATTTCCTGGGAGAAAACAGTAGAATAATTTTGTCCACCGAACTGTTCGTACACGATATGCAGAGTGGCCTGGCGGCGAATGTACGGACCTCTCATAACGCGCTGAAAAACGTTCCACCGATTTCAAGTATATTTACTGCCGCCAGTTGGTCTTTTTTCGTCGCAGGCCGGGATGTTTTCAATTTCGGCTTGAAAAATATCTCTGTCCTAAGTATTTTACAGGTCTCGTCTGAGCATCTGTAAATTTACATAAAATTATCGTTAGCGCAGCTCATATATTCAAAATGCGTTTTTTCCAGCAGACTAAGTAACTGTAGTCTCAACGTTTTTCGTTGAAAAACATTTTTGAATAAAATACGAAAGAAATATTCAATAGAATAGATAAATCATTTTAATTGGCGAGTATTATTGAGAAACCATTAGAAATCGATAAATACATCCTAACTCCCTTCCCGTCTTCACTTTATTTTCAGCTTTTTATTAGCGCATCTGAACTTATTTTGAAACATAGTTAGGTTCAAAGCTGCATTAACATCAACCTAGTTTTTGTGCAAATAACCAATGTTTATTATTTTTAATAGATCAACAGGTAAATTTTTCATGGGTCCCCCCAGGTAGATTTTTCATTTGGTCTTGATTCGAACTGAAGTAATATTTTTACAAATCAGAAAATTTTAAGTATTGCCCAAAAATTTGAATACCTACATCCTTCATATTGAAAAAGTAATGTGAAGCATCACACCATAGGTTTATCACCTTCTCATACACTAATTAGATATGGGTAGATACATATCAATTCTAATTTCACATATTTTCATATATTTATGGAGTATTATGTTCCATAATTTTTCCTGAGTATATTAACATCAATCACTACAGTGCAGTGTTTCGAGATCGTGAATTTGGTCAATGAACTAAAACATATAGGTACATACATACAACAATACACAAAATAAAAATACACAATACGAAAAATACACATACGCATGGACGTTTCCAAGATGGAGGTAAACCCATCAAACCCAGTTAAAGGTAGGTACATGTTAAGGTACAAATATCCAATATTTGTGAGCTACATGTGTAAGCTGAAGGTATGTCCTTATATATTTTAGTACGAGCACATAATATAATGTTGATACCACACCAAACTAGAGACACGTGGTGAGCAGGGAGAGAAACGTTCTAGTGAGGATTTTGCTAATCTACGGGAGAAATTATTGATGTAATTTTGTACGAAAATTGTTGAAATATATTTGGTGAAATGAAAAATTCAAGGTAGAATTTAAAAAAAGTTCCAGCCATGATCGTATGACAGAATTTTCTCCAAATACCTATCGTATTAAGTAAGTCAAATTGTACTGAAATGTGAGTGTTTTTGTGAAAATGCGAATTAGTACCTACTCCACAACAATCCCGTCCTGTCTAGAAAATATTTTTATATTAGGTTATGAGTTCTGCGCGTATTGTCAAAATTTTCTGTTGGTTAGAGTAAAAATCGTGAAACAAGTGAAGTGAAGTTTCTTGTAAAGAAGATTTATGAACCTCTACCATGAACATTCAGAAATTTGGATTTGACAGTTTAAATAGAGACAATTATGATACATGGGTAGTGTTGATGGAAGCGCTGTTGGAGAAAAGTGATGGAATCAGATATGTTAACGGAACAATACCTCGACCAATAGTAGGCGAAGGTGCCGGAGATGCAGAAAGAGCAGCTGCTAGTGAATGGGACAAAATTGACCGAAAACATAGAGCTGACATAATTCTAGGAATCAGTCCATCAGAAATTAAACAAGTAAAAGATTGCAAAACATCACGAGAATTATGGCTAAGGTCGTTGATGAAGCAGCTTATGTTGCATAAGATTAAAGAAGACGATGACGCTAGAGAGTACATAGCAAAATTCTTTGATGGGGTAGATAAGTTGCAGGCAATGGGAGTAGTTATTCATCCCGAATTACTTACAATAATGTTGCTGAATAACCTACCAGACAGCTTTGATAATTTCAAATGTGCAATCGAAGCGCGTGATGACCTTCCCAACCCAGAGAATTTGAGAATAAAAATAATGGAGCAATGGGACTCAAGAAAAGAAAAAAAGAGAAACAATGTAATGATAGCTAAAAATAAATTTCAGAAGCGAAATACCAATAAAGAAAATGAAAAAGAATTCAGATTTAAATGCTATATATGTAAAAAGAAAGACCACAAAGCAGCTAATTGTTATTACAAACAGTCTACGAAAACCTCGGTTGAAACATTTCCTCACATCCACGTCCGAAGCAGCAATGAAAGCATCCACTTCTTCATGGTGCTTGGATAGCGGGTGCACTTCTCACATGTGCGCAGAGAAATGTAAATTTGAATCGATCGGAACTAGTGTGAGCAATAAAGTCAACCTAGCAGATTCATCCTCAACAAACATCGTTGGTCAAGGACCTGTGAAGATGAGCGTAAAAGTGGGGAATGAAACTAAAGAGCTGAATTTGACAAACACCTTATACGTTCCAGAACTTCGATCGAATTTAATGTCTGTGGCAAAAATAACTGACCAAAACAAAGTTATTTTCTAAAAAACCAAGGCCGAAGTTAGAAACAGTATAGGAAAACTGCTAATGACTGCAAACAGGGTGAACGGTTTGTATCAAGTAGAAGACATTAACAATACTCGTGAAAATGCTAAGGCAGCTGAAAGTAAAGCTAATAGTAAATTAGAGCTATGGCATCAAAGATATGGGCATTTAAATGAGAATGATTTGAAGGAATTATCTGGAAACAAGAAAGCAAGAGGGATTGAAATACCTCAAAACAAAACTCTCAGACAATGTACAACCTGTTTAGAGGGGAAAATGGTACAAAAACCATTTCCTAAACAGTCCAGCAGATCTTCGGAGTTACTAGAGATAATTCATACGGACCTTTGTGGACCTATGAGAGTTGCTTCAAAGGGAGAACGAAAGTATTTCCTAACACTAATTGACGATCACAGTCGTTGGTGTGAAGTGAGATTCGTCAAAAATAAATCAGATGACTTGGAAGAATTTAAGAAATTCAAGAACCAAGTTGAAAATCAAACTGGAAAAAGAATCAAGTACATCCAATCAGATAATGGCACAGAGTATTGCAACAAACAGTTCGACAAATTTTTAGAAACGAATGGAATAACTCGAAGACTCACTGTTCCTCATACTCCACAACAAAATGGATTTGCAGAAAGGAAAAACAGAAGCCTAGTAGAAGTTGCAAGGTGTCTAATGCTTCAAGCAAAATTACCACCATCCTTTTGGGCTGATGCAGTTCACACAGCAAATCACATCAGAAACAGAAGTCCTTCAAAAGGAATAGGAGGTGGAACACCGTTCAAGTTTGGTTTGGAAGAACTCCGAACGTGAAATATTTTCGCATATTTGGAAGCAAGGTATATTTCCTGAACAAGGAAAAGCAAAAAGACAAATTTGCTCCAAGAGCGAAAGAAGGAATTTTTTTGGGATATTCGGACCAAACAAAAGGATACCGAATTTGGGCAAAAGAAGAAAACAAAGTAATTGTTTCAAGGGACGTGCAATTTATGGAAGAATTTGTTCAACAAGAGAATTTTGAAAACTGTTTTCCTGAAGATTTGTTTGATCATGTGAATCAGGAGAATGAAGACAAACATCGAAAAATGACCATAATGATACACCCAACAGAACAAAAGCTTGAAACAAATTTAGACAATGAAGGAAATGAAAATGAAATTGAGAACAATAATGAAACAGGAAATGAACAACCAACGAACAACAATCCTGGAGACATTGCGGAAACAGAACGTCTAGTAACAAATCAGGGAATAGTGAGGACAATTCGTGGAAAAGGGAGACCACACATTCAAAGAACAGGAAATCCCGGTAGACCAAGAAAAATCTATAACGAAATTGAAATCCCACTAGATTCAGTTGAAGATGAGATATTTCAGGACGCAATAGAAGAACCTGAAACGGCTTGTTTGGCAGAATTAACAGTGAAGCAAGCATTGTCAAGCCCAGAAGCAGTTGGTTGGAAAGAAGCCATAAAGTCTGAATACTCGTCAATTTGGGAAAATGAAACTTTCAGAAATGTATAACGACCAAAAAATAAAAATGTTATCTGCTGCCGAGTAGTTCTAAGAGAAAAATTGAAGGCAGATGGTACCGTGGAAAGAAAAAAGGCTCGTTTGGTCGCAAAAGGATTTAGTCAAAGACCGGGGGGAAGACTTTAATGAGTCTTTTGCATCTGTGGTTCGAATGAGTTCGATTCGAACAATTATGGCTCTAGCTGTGGAAGAAAATTTGAATATTCACCAATTTGACGTAACTATAGCATTTTTAAACGGAAATTTGGATGAACAAATTCATATGGAAATTCCAGAAAGTTTTAGAGAAATTTTACAGGACATAATTTTGGAAAACAAATCGTCGGAAAAAGTTTTGAAAGAAGCCATGAAGATGTTAAAAAGCCTAAAAAAGGGGGATAAAGTATGTCTGCTACAACGATCTTTGTACGGTTTGAAACAGGCAGGGCAGTTTGACGAAAATCTGAAAAAGTTGGGACTGAAACCACTAAAGACCGACCCATGCGTGTACCAAGCTCGAATAGAGAATGACTTCGTTGTTCTGGCAATTTATGTTGATGACCTTTGGCTGGCTTCAGGCAATCCAAAACTGATAGAAAAAATAAAACAGAACCTGATGAACGTTTTCAAAATGAAATACTTAGGACCAATCCACTACGGCTTAGGAATTGAGTTTACCCTAGACCAAAGCGAGGGGAAGCTATTTATGTGTCAGAAAAAGTATACCCAAGACATCCTGAAGCGTTTTGGAATGGAAAACTCAAAACCCGTAGCAACACCGATTAAAACTGGACTGAAGCTTAAAAAGCCGGAACAACCAAATACGATTGAAATGGCCAGATATCCATATCAGCGATTAATCGGATTATTAATTTATTTGGCTGTATCCACCCGCCCAGACATAACTTACGCAGTGAATTCGCTTAGCCAGTTTAACAACAATTATACACATGAGCACTGGCATGCAGCAAAACGAATTCTGCGATACCTAAAGGGAACACCACATCATGGAATTTTATTCCAGAAGACTGGGAAGCCATTGGAAGGTTATGCGGATGCAGATTGGGCAAGTTGTGCTGAAGACAGGCATTCTTACACTGGATACTGCTTCAAACTCGGAGGAGCGGCAATATCCTGGGAAGCTAGAAAGCAGAGGACAGTAGCACTTTCGAGCGTCGAAGCTGAGTACCTTGCCATTGGAGAAGCAACCAAGGAGGCACTCTACCTACGACAATTTCTCGGAGAGTTACACGTTCTAAATTCAAAAACGGCAATCACAATATACAACGATAATCAGGGAGCACAGCAGTTGACCAAAAATTCGACACATCATTCAAGAACGAAGCACATCGACATCAGACATCACTTCATTCGCCAATGTGTTTCGGAAAACTCAGTGGAAATCAAATATTTACAAACATCAGAAATGCCGGCTGACATGTTTACCAAATCACTACCAAGATCCAAATTAGAACAATTTACATGGGAACTCGGAATTACGGAGTTGAAGAACTAACTCGAGGGGAAGTGTGAAAATGCGAATTAGTACCTACTCCAAAACAATCCCGTCCTGTTATTATTGTTGACAATATGGTTTATTTACATGTTGACAACAATATGTTTAATTGTTCAGAAATTACATTCTCGTGTTGAATCTTAACCTGCGTGCTCTGTCTAGAAAATATTTTTATATTAGTTTTCAGTAGAAAGAAATAGTTAAAAACCAACTCTATGGCGAAAAAAATGCATACTAAATAAAATTTGTCGATTCAAATTTTTTTTTTTTTTTTTTTTTAAGCAGTTTTTATAAATTTTTCAGCAAACATTAATGACATTTAAATACGTTTTTCAGTATAATTTTGTGAATTTTTTTTAATGTCCTAGTTAATAATCGATAATTTTGTTTTGACCAAAACTGTATTAAAAATTTTAATCAATAACAAATTTTTACCGTTTTTAGCCATTTTTAGTGATTTTTTTAGTACATTTTTTGGGAATTTGACCAATGTAATACACTCAAAAGTTGTTGGGTTACAAAATCATCCTTTCGTTTGGAAAGCTTGATTTTTTGGCACAAGAACGGAATTTTTTATCTCAATCCCAAACGCAAACTGAATATATTTATTGACAGTTTGCGCCAGGAAACTCTTAGCCCGTTGGGGCTCTCAAGTGGCTCACCCCCGTGAGAGGGTGAGACTTCAGCAGACGGGGTTCTATCCACCACGTGGCTCTACTTTCTATCCCCCCCCCCCCCCCCCCCCATACACCCCCGGTATACAAAGGCCCCCGAGTATTTCAAGGGTGAGCACTCAAAGAGCTGAATACCTGGGGCCCCTCCCACCCGTGGTACCACTATGGGCAAACCCCTTGAAAGCCTAGAATGGTAACTGGCCCGGCGACAGAGAAGAGGTCTCTGCGCCTACTGCTTTATCTCCACCCCGCCCTCCCCACAAGGGGGGCGTATAGGGAATGGCTGCGGTGGCCGATATTTATTGACAATAACACAAATGGTATTTGAGTGACAATGGAGTTTCCCTAACTCTTAACACTACCACTTCCCTTTTTCTTAATAATAATGTTCTTGCCATTCGGTTCCTAACACAACATAATTCTCGCTTGTTTTTTGTGGAACCAGGCGAGAAACACATTACCCCCACGAGTCCGGCCTCAACCGGGTGGCAGGCTGAGCCAGCATCCCAGCCTAGTGCGTGAGCACTCAAAGAGCTGAATACCTGGGGCCCCTCCCACCCGTGGTACCATTAAATAATTCTCCCCCTCTTAATCAAAAGTTGCCACAGAGAACTTGAAGAATTCGAACTAAAACTTAAAGGAAAATGGTTTAGAGAAAAACTCAAGAGTTTGTGATCAGACGTTGTCCTCTAAGTATCTTGGCCTTCGTCTTGTGCGACTCGAGCGTCGAAGTGGAGGTTTTGGTGGTTTGGAGGTTTGGTGGTGGTTTGGTGGTGGAGTGTTTGTGTGCAGCGTCAAAGATTCCGGAGTCGGAGAGTCTGAATTCCGTAGGGATGGCTCCGGAGTTGGTGGCCGGGAAGTTTCCCTGGTTCTGACTACTTCCCCAGTCGTTGACGGAGATATACCAGCAGATGGTGTTGTTGAAAGAAAATTCGGAACGCCATAGACTGGTTTAGTTGAATCTAATGAGGGCAGTACTCGTGTGTCTACTATGGGTGAAAATTGAACCTGTTTCTCTTTTGCGAGGGTAGATCTCAACTGATCAACGTGTCTTTTCAGTGTACGACCAGAGTCCAATGTAACATCACAATGAAGATGGCCCAGCTTGTTAAGAATTACCCCAAATTGCCATACCTCTTTGTTGTTCACATATACGCGAACTACGACTCTCTCCCTCTTCTGGAATGAACGGTTTGGAATTGAGCTGATGATGGATGGCTTCATGCTTTGCCTATTGGGTAGAATGGCATCTAAGCGTATTCGCAAACGTCGATGAAGGTACTTATCCGCAGGTGAATCACCGCATGCTAATGGTGTGGCTCTGTACCGAAACAAGATATCAGTGACAGCGGGGTAGGGTCATTTATTGCAGCCCGTAAACGTTGTTTTAAAGTTTGAACATTTCTCTCTGCCAAACCATTAGTAGATGGGTGGCCTGGTGCGATAAATTTTTGAAAAATTCCCCGCTCCTTACAATACTTCTTGAGTACATCGCTGGTAAAAATCGTTGCATTGTCTGAGACCATTACGTTTGGGTACCCATGCGTCGCGAAAATGTCCTCTAATGAAGACATTGTGGAAGTACTGGATGGTGCCTCTTTCATCACTTTGATTTCGGCCCACTTTGATTTAGCGTCCACACACACAAGAAAATGGTGGTTCTGGAAAGGCCCCGCGTAATCAACGTGTATCCGTTCCCAGTTTTCTTCAGGGTCAACCCAAGGATGAGGTTTAACTTTAGAAGATTTTACCAGTTTTTCAATGTCCTGATCAATGTTAGGCCAATATACGTATCTTCTAGCAAGTTGTTTAGTTTTCATGATGCCGAGATGTGTGGCATGTAATTCTGTAAGTACCGCAGCCTGAAGAACAGAGGGTATAACCACCCTATCTTGACGGAACAAAATGCCATTGTTGATAGTATATGGCTCATTCGTGGACTGTGATAATAACCGATTTATAATTTGGCTGAGTTGAGGGTCTTTGGTTGTTTCAGAACGTATTCTGTCAGCTGTAATCATATCTCCTGAGATCTGGAACAGTGATTCTTCACATAGGTGGTTCACTTCGTTACAAATGGATGTTTCCACTGAATTTCCCGGTTCGAAGACCGGAGAACGGGACAAGCAATCCACATTTTCGTTTTCTTCGGCTTTCTTGAATTTTACTGTGTAATCGAAACCAGATAGGAAAGAGGCATACCTTAGTAATCTGGCAGATGTCATTTTTGGAAGTGGTTGGGATTGGTGAAAAATACGGGTTAAAGGTTCATTATCTGTAACTAAAATGAAATTTCGACCAAACAGGTAATTATAGAAGTGATGTACCCCATAAATAATCGCTGTAGCTTCTCGGTCAAGTTGGCTGTAATTAGTTTCTGCACTTGATAATGAACGAGATGCATAGGCTATTGGTTTTTCGATTCCATCTATTTTATGACTAATAACAGCGGCGATTCCGGTGGGGCTTGCATCGGTACTGAGGATTAATGGCAAACTTGGGTCATAAGGAGTGAGAACACGATCACTGCACAGTTCTGACTTCAACGCTTTGAAAGCAGATTCACAGTTGTGAGACCAGAAAAAACGTTGATTTTTCCTTAAATGGCAGCGTAAATGGTATGACATTGCGGAAAAATTAGGAATGAATCTAGAGTAGTATGTCACCATCCAAAGGAAACGCCTCACTTCATCCACATTTGTAGGAGAGGTCATTCGTGCAACAGCATCAACTTCTTCAGGAGATTTCATAATCTTATTATGATCTATAACATGGCCCAGATATTCTATTTTCTCCATGAAAAATGAAGATTTTGATTTTGTAATATGAAGATCATATTGGGTTAGTCGTTTTAAACAAGCTCGTAAATTTTTCTTGCATTCCTCCCTTGACGATCCGTGACATATGATATCGTCAAAATATGCCTCTGTTTTTTGTCAATCTTTCAGGATTTGTGATAAGATTCTGTTGAACTTTGAAGGAGCCATTTTATGCCAAAACTCAGGCGATTCACTGCGTATGTGCCTTTGTGGGTGGACATTGTCTGTATTTTGGCGCTCTCCTTGTCAACTTTCAAGTGTAAGTAGGCTTTGTGTAGATCAAGTTTACAGAAGAATTTAGAATTTCGTAGGCTATTAAGGACATCATCGATTCGACGGATTGGATGGTTTGCAGAGACTAGTCTTTCGTTCACCCCGCACTTGTAGTCAACGCATAACCTCACACTCCCGTCCTTTTTCGGTATAACAACTAATGGTGACCCCCAGTCACTAACAGCAACAGGATTGATTAAACCTTGTGCCTCAAGAGAGTCAAGCTCCTCTTCAACACGCTTACGAAGAGCAAACGGAACGTCCCTTTCACGAAAAAAAAACAGGTTTCGCATTTGGTCTGAGTTGAAGCTGAATTTCATAGTTGGGTACACATCCAACTCTTTCCTCGAACACAGTTTTGAATTCTTGAAAAATGGACTCCAACGGATCAACCAACTGAACTGAAGTTTGTGGTGGAGGAGTCTGAGTATCAACTCAACTCGATTCCCAACCCTCGAATCCAAACACGACCCAGCAGTGCATCGTGGCCAGAAGAGACAATGAATACTTCGCCTTGGATAGACTGATTTTTGTATGATATCGAGAGTGTTACTTTTCCCTTAGGTTTGATAATATGGTCAGAGTAGGATCGAAATGAAATATTAGTTGGCTCGACAGACAGATTTAAATTTAGAGAGTTGAAATCATTTTCAGAGAGAAGCGAATATCGTGCACCTGAATCTACTTCAAAACGTTTAAGGACTCCATTAAGTAAGACATCGGCATAGTACTTGTCTGATCGCGCCTTGACATCATAAAGGTCAAAAATAGTTTCAACTTTCCCTATACCATAATCAGAATCCGAGCTTGAACAACCAACTTCACGATCTCGCACTTGTTTGGTAGCTGCCATCTTTTGCTGCGACTGAAGCAGCGTAGTGATGCAGACTTTTTCCACATGGCCAGTCTTACCACAAAAGTTACAACACAGGGAGTCGCGAGGAGTACGGCAGTCCCTAACACTATGGTTCGGTTTGCCACATCGCAAACATAAGTTATCTAGGCCAAGTGAATAAAAGTCGATGTGCTCAGGACGCCTTCTGGATTTTCCTCTAACATTATGCTTAGGGCTAAGGGTGCGAGTGGTACTAAGATGAGAAGGAGAATAATCGCGAAAACGGACTGAGCTTCGTGAGCGATGGGTTGGTGTCTGTAGTGAATGTTGATGAGACTTGGACACTCTATGCGTATCTACAAGATCTGGAGAAGCTGGAGTCATAAGAATTTTGCTATCGATTCGGGAGGCTTCGAGAGATGTGGCTAAAATTACACTCGTCGAATTTAGTTTTATCTGATTGCAGGAGATACTCTCGAATCCAATCGTCCTTAAGGCCTCTGATGAACTGAGCTCTTAAGAAGATATCAGCTACAGATACGGTTGAATCACAGGTACATTTCACATAGAATTCACAGTCAGCCAAATTCCTACGTAACGCTACAACAAATTCTGCTATAGTTTGGTGTTCCTTTTGCATTGTGTTCAAAAAATAATGTTGAGATACACCGGTGCTCCTATGTGGTAACAACATTTTTTTGAAATCATTGATTTGCTGAGTGTATGAACGGTTTTTGATTGGGTTTTCATGTCCTAAATATGCTGACAGATTGTTATAATGAGTGGCGCCTATGGATGCATTTAAAAGTTGTGCTTGTTTGGTTGGTGATGTAACATTTTTAACTAGAAGGTAATTTTCGAACCTTTCTAAATAAGAAGTGAATTGTTCTTTTGATGCGTCAAAATTTTCGAATGGAACCATACTTGCTACTTCTTGCGATTGAGAACTCACTAGCTGGATCGTCTGGGCAGGCGTAGAACTTTTCTGGGATAAAACTGCTTGAAGTATAGCCTCTTGAGAAGCCTGGAATGATCTCAATAGCTGAGAAAATTGTTCTGCGTCCATGTTTCATCAATGCCTACCGGTCGATAAACAGTAGAGAGATTCGAAAACTGTCAAGAAAACTTTGGATTAGAATACTCGAGCAAACCAGGACCCCGAAACAAAGGAAGAGCAGAGAGCTACATCTTTTGATTCTAAACAAGATGTACACTCAAACATACTGGAACATTGGACACTCTGCTGGAAAGAAACCACTGAGACCTGGAAAGTACTGTGGGAGAGGAGTTTCCGGTACTGCCCTGTAGGTAGGAAATCCAGAACAGATGCTGGAGAAAGAGGGAGAAACAGGATCTTCGGTGAAGGGAGGAAGGAGCTTGCATATCAAAATCATCGTAAAAAACAAGCGAGAATTATGTTGTGTGGGGACCAAATGGCAAGAACATTATTATTAAGGGAAGGGGGTAGCGTTAAGAGTTTGGGAAACTCCACTGTCCTTCAGATACCATTTTTAAGTTAAGATGTCCTTTAATCGGGAATCGATTTTTAAAAAACAATCGTTTAATTCCCGAATACAATTTATTAAAATATGAAAAGAAACACACACGACTACGTACAGAGAGGGAACGTACCGCACGAGAGATTGCCCAACAGCGACTGCTCCGAGCTTCGGGAGGTCCGAAGCGAGGTGCTTCCACTAGGAGGGGAGAACTGCTGAAGGCATTAGTTTTATTATTTTTCCTCCCTATGTTAGAGGATCACATAATTCCTCCCTCCTTAAGCTGAAAATTTAGAAAATTAAAAATAAACTAAATTTTCACAAGAAAAGACTTGAATAAATAGCAAGGCCTTCATGTTCTCGTTGCGGTTAGCTTACTCTTCTGTTTACAATACGCAATTATGGTATAAGTAATAAACATGATAATAAGAAGATACAAAATTATAGTCCAAAAGCTTGGAACAAAATATTTAATTATATCTAACGGCTCTAGACGTGTTACTCTGTTTAGTTTGACATTTTTGAAACTGAGTTCTTTTAGAGTAAGCGTGGTATTTGACATTTGTGAATCTTTAATTTCAAAATTTAAGTCGGTTAATAATTTAGGTTGGCCTAATGATTCACTTTCTGAATGAAGGGGTTGTCCCTTGTAATACATCATACTGTTACCTTCCGAAATTAAAAATATACCTTTTAATTCCACTATTTCAGAACCATGCCTATTATTTATTTCTATTTTGTCTCCGAAGGGGAAGACTGCTAGATGTTGATTTGATTCACATATATATATATATATATATATATAATTATAGAAGTATAGGTTGTGGCAACTCGAAATAGGACACGCCGAGGAGTCTGGACGGGCCTTATGACGTACGCTATATATTATATATATATATATATATATATATATATATATATATATAGTCCGGCTAGCGTACGCTATAGGTAAGTCAGCACCGTTAGTGCACTGGCTTAAAACCGCGCCTAACGCAATGTTCGAAGCATCAGTTGTAAGGTTAAAGGGCTTCGAGAAGTCGGGATATTGTAAAATCGGATATATATATATATATATATATATCCTTGCACTATTGCTCCCATATGACAATCCGTGGATTGACCTAACTTGAAATTTCTCTGTTATGATTTTGTCGGGGAAAAATTTTTTAATGACCTCTGGATGCACAAAACTATATCGAGTCTACCCTGAAAAAGCGCAAACTTCAGGAATCGTTTCAGAATGCCTCAAAACGGATTTAATGGGGGAAATTTGTCAAGAATTTTTATTTTAAAATTTTCCGAGCCATTGCAATAGCTCCTTTTTTGACGAAAATTCGTTAAAAAATGGTTGGAATTATTCTCAAACTAGCCTAGTTTTCTCGCTCGCTTCACTCGCTCGGTATAGCTGTATAGATCCGATGGTCTTTACTGTTGGGAGGGATATGTAGAATGACTGAAAACGGTGTATCACTAAGGGTGATTTGAAATGTGTAGGGGGTTGCTCGCTTCGTTCACCCTCTCTGGGGTGTATAGATATAGCGCCCACATATAGCGAAATATAGCGACTGGATAAGTCCCCATACCATTGAGACCTACAGCCTATGGTTCGGGTGGGGGTGGAAAATTTGAAAATTGCTTACAATCCCTTTCTATAAACAATCCCAAGGGAATGGAAAAAAAAAATTAATGATGATGATAATAATTAAAAATAAAAATAAAATAAAATAAATCTTATAAAAGAGGCGAAACGAAAATTATAAACTGTTGTGTAATAATTTGCTGCGTTTTCTATGTGGGACCACGAAAAGTTTATTAGGTTTTATAAAGAAAGGACATTTACCTGCGTAGATGGGCTAGGTATCCAATAAATATCATGTGTAACCACGAATAGTTTAGTTTTAAGAACATTTCAGTACTAACAGAACTACCGGATGTTAAATTTTTGTACGTGAGGAAGCTATACTGCCCACCCAACTTGGCAGAATTTTTTTCTTTTAGAAATGACTATTTAAAGCGGCACCTTATAGCACCACGAAAAGTTTAGTTTTGATAATATTTCAGTACCAACAGAACTGTCGGATGTTAGATGTTTGTACGTGTTTGTTTTCCCCGTCGATTATTCTGTTGAAGTGTCTTTTAAACTCGAGAGGTTCCTTCCTTCAAGAGGTTCGAACGCAAAGTTCAGACCTACAGAAGATTCGACAGAATAGGAATAGCGGCAGCTTGAAAACCAACGTTTTCAACTACATTTTATTTTACTACAATCGGAAAACACGATTTCATGTCTCAAAACTCGCATGGGACCAAATTGGAACTTCAACGAACATTTTAAGACCAACCCGATCAAAAACCGTCGAAATTTACTGAGTCTAAGGCGGAAAAAACCATAGCGGGGAACGATTTTTTTTCGTCACGTCTCGCATATTTTCGCTGATTTCTCCGGGAAGACAGCATCTTTTGGCGATCTTTGCGGTTTCATCGTGTTCTACGGATCCTGAAACGTAACATTGCCGCTGACATACGAAGTGCTCTCGATCACATTTTAATGTGGCAGCGGATAGAAGATCGGGCGCTCGGGAAAAAAACGTTCATTAAAAGGGCTCCCACTCCTTTCCCGCACACCAGTCCATGGTTCGGGTGGGATTAGATTTTTTTTTCTAAATTAAGTTTTAAGCCGCATCTCAACCAGAAGGGTCATTAGCGGCGATTAGAAATTTTGAAACTCGCTTATGCCCCCTTTCGGAAAAATGCAAGAAGATCCCCCCACTTGTAGACTCCTCCCACTCAGTCGTTTGGCCGTGCATAGCATGGACAAACAGACGGATTTTCATTCTTACGAGTACAAAATAGTATAGACTGTCCTCTTGCTTACCCCCAACTTGTATCCATTCTAAAGCTGTGGAATTCGGCCGAAAAATGAAACAAAAGTTCCAGTTGGGCTATTTTGTATCTGTCAAGAATTTATCGATTCCATTCACCTTACCTTTACACTGTTCAGGAAATCTTTCATTAGGACGGTTGATGGTTTGAAATCCTTATCTCCTCTGAAAAGTGTTGTAATGTATACAGCTCAATTCCTTTGCAGCTCTTGAGTGAATCAGTTTTCTGGAAACATTGATTTAATTCTTGCCATACTTGATTGTGATTGCTACCCATTCATTTAGATGCCCATACATTGTTCATGACTTCCTCCAGTTGGCCGATTGATTGAACTAAACGCATGTATTTTATTTTGATCTTAGATTACGGTAGGCTAATAAATGTATCTATTGTTAACTAATAATAGTCCAATGTATGAACACTATAGACCCATACCATTCTTCCATCACGCTCATGTTCTCAGGTGCGAGATCGTAGATTTTCCAATTTCCGCGTCAACTCCCATTCCCATTCCAGAACCTGATCCAGAACCATGGTCATATGAATGGTCACATTGAACATCAACCTCACCGTTTTCTGAATGCGGCGTCACCCCTTCTGAACCCGCTGATAGCTCATGGTAATCCCTGTCGTGAAGTACCGTGTGATAAGGTGATGGGTGATTTTTTAAGGGGTTTGATACTAGGTGTAATAAGAGTAAATAGGCCTGGACCTGGTAGGTACTTAGCGCTCTATCCACCAATTGTAGCTTTTTCAATACGATACCACACGAAAAGGCCATACAGTATATTGTCGAATTTCCCTTCCAATGTTTTAATGTTCTTCGGAAATCTGGGCTGGAAGCCGGGTTATATGTCCGTGGCTAAATGAGCCCTTACATTCGATCAATAGCTACTAAGACGTCGCAAATGTTGCCATCACTTTCACGGGTAATTACGATCGAGATTAACTCTCCGGGAAACACAGAAAACAGTTTTAATTGAAATGTTCACGATGGCGATCAGGTCTTCGTGGTTTCGTTATGGTTCTAAGACCATTAAAACTATATCTAAAGTTCATAAGTTTGTTTGGGAATAGGATGTTTAATGTATTACACATCTAAATATATCACCTGTATATCGTCGTTTATTTGAATAAGAGTACATAATTTAACGTCTATCCGTCACCGCAAATTAGGGAGCCGTGCGGGAGCCGGAGAGTCGACTTCGCGGTGGGAATTCGGACTCGAATGATTATTGCTCGTAAATTAATGTATCCCCAAACGGACGGAGTCCGGAAAATTAGTTCACAGTACGACATCGAAACCCGACGCTCCAGGTCAATGCTCGTTTCAGTATAATCATAAACCTAATATGGATATTTACAGCAAGTTTAAAACTTGGATTCATTAGTTAGTCGCTGCTGAGTGTGACTTTAGTGGCACATAATGATTTGATGCATTATATTATAGTGTTACAGTAAATCAATGTCACTGTGAGCTAAATCGTTACCTACATCGACTACACCTTCTCCTGTATTATTTCCTACAATTAATTTTGAAAAATGTTACAAACGAAAGGCCATATACGTCGTTTATTTAAGCATACAAAGTGTACAAACCCTCCGCAGCATCCAACCCGGAACTTCACTTCAACGTAAAGTTACCGGCGACTCAATTATTCTCCGTTAGAACTGGAGAATTCTCGTCAGGATGGAAAAGCTGCTAGCGGCAGCGAGGGCTGGTGATTTGATGGGAGACCTCTGGCACAATGGAGGAAAAGGCGGTGAGTTATGAGCGATAAGATGAATGAATGTAGGATTATCTAGAGAACGGCTAGGCTACGAGAAAGGCTGCCGTGAGATTCGGTCCAAGGAAAAGTTACAGAAGGAAGGTCCGGGGCAGTCATAAAACCCAAAAATATTCTGCCAAATCTTTTGAACAAGAGTGCACGTCTTTGAGTATTTATGTGCACGTCAAATAGGATTTTCTCTCAAGCGTCAACAAGTCTTGGAGTCCTCTGCGATCGAAAATATCAATAGTAATTATGAGATTATAACGTTTTCTGAACAAAGTCGGCTCCGTGTCTATTACTGTGTCTACCTACATCGAAAAATGTTTCTTGTTATGAAGTCTTAAAACGTCCAATCAAAACGGATTCTGATGGCAGAGTCAGATGAATGTAGTAACGTAATAAGCTATTGATTAGAGAGCCTCAATCAAATAATTTTCTCTCCAATTAGAATACAATAGGAAACTATTCAAAATGGATAATTCATAATGGTAAGATCTGTTTATATATATGTATATATATTAGCAATAAATAAATAACAGTTCCTAAATTATACCGGTAAGAATATCAACAGAAATGAAGTAGAGTGGAAACTCAACTACATAAATTATTGTAGTTTCGAGCCCAGGAGCTGCAAGTTAAAACATGATAGAAGTGGACACCCAGTTAATCGTATTGTGCCATGTTTCATCATTTACTCGATAGCAGGGTGTTTCATTGTGATAAGACTAGAAACTTCAGATGAATAAGTTTCGTAGTGCTTTATTGATTCCTTCTACTGCAGTTGAATGAACTAGCGGGTGAATACGTTTCTTGTTGATCATGAGTGGCTGCTAAGAACGATATGAGACGAAAATTCTCCTCGCGTGGTACTGTCCAGTTCGACCGTAAGTAAGTAAGGTTAGGTAGGGAGACAGATTTATTCGTTAGTCTGTGTTAACTTGTATCTCGGGGACTAACGGTTTTCCCAGGAACTGCAATAGATATCGAGGTCATTATTTTTTCCTCTTATAGATTAACATATGTTCTACAAGCTGTATTTTTTGAGACACCTAGTGCCAAAAAAATATTTTTGGTGGGTCAGAGAAAAAAGCTTTTTTTAAGTATCGTTCTACCGCATCTCACTTCTTTTGTGTTATGTGAAATTGTACAAAAAAAAGAGCTGACTCGAAAGACTCTAACTTTTAATTTAAAAAAAAAATACTTCAATCAGCCCAGCAGATCCGGAGAAACTGGGTCACTTATACGCGAAACGTAGTTTCGAGAAAAACGCACAACAAAAATCCTGGAACTTGCCTCACCCTTCTTCACGTTTTCATCTATCTATTCCATTAGTAGGATTTGCTACTCTGTGATCTATTCTAACCTTCGTTTACTTCCATATGATTGTAACCTTTATTTGTGGTTATATTGTTTGACATCATGGTTACAGTCACCCTATGTACTCGCTAACTTTTCGCGATAACGATAACTTTTTTGTGATCCGCGCTCTCTTTACAATACTGTTTTTTTTTTTTTTTTTTTTTCATATTTTCTATGGTCCAAACCCTCAACATATTCATACCAAACGATTCAGAATTTTATGGAATAATAAAATAAAAATAAGGGGTACAAAAGGTATCCCAAATTAGCGCGGAGGCGGCGGCAATGAAATCCACACGGAAAAGTCTAGCACTCAACCCGCACAATCTCTGAATTGTTTCGAAATCATATTGTAAAATCTTATAGTTTTGTCGGTTACAGGGATCGAAAAGATAACTCATAGACGAAAAGACGCTAAAACGAAAAAGGACAAGAACGTCTGAAACAGATCTTTTGGTGAGTGAAAAGGCAGATTTTGGGTTTACTTTTTTTTTACCGCCGTCCAAAAATGATCAACATTTGTGTCTACCAGATTTATACATTCGGAAACGTAAAAAAGTAATATTTAGGCTTTGGAAATGATTATGAGTTACATAATGTAGCGAACAGTGCACAGATTGACATTCTTCAAGGAAAGACTATTTTGAAACAGGGCATCCCAGCGGTGTACTCGGCGTCTTCAGAGACGGCAGATACATTTGAAAGCCATCAGGCTAAATCACAATTAAAATTCTCAACGTCTGATTCACTTTTATTGTGGTTTCTTATTTTCAATAACTCTGGATGTATGTATGCAAACTGGTTTATTATTTCGAATAAAGGACTATTCCAGCAAGTTTTGTTTTCAACTTTTTTTGACGTTTTCCACCCCATAGAGTAATTTCGGAGCCACGAAATTGTGACATTCTCGGACTTTCATTGACATGCTAGTTTCGTCATGATCGGTCTACGCGTTCGGAAGTTATCACTTGAACAACGATATTTTTATATGTTTATTTTATTTTATTTTTTTTTAAGCGAATTTTTGTGGATAATGAAGCTATTGCAATGTCTCCATGAATTTTAAATTGAATATTTTCGAATAATTTCTACTCTGAAATCCGTTTTGAGGTATTCCGAAACGAATCCTAAAGTTTAAAACTTTTAAACTGGGTCCTTGAAACTGGACCCCCCGGATCTTTTCTCTTTTGTACTGCGTAGAAAACGAGGATAATTTGCTATACAATTCTTAGCCTGAAAACGCTCAAAAAATAAAGTTGTTTTTTTCTATAAATATTAAAAAAATAATTGTTTTTATTAATGGCTTCCAATTCTTGAGTAGTTGCTATTGGAAGCCATGTGATCTATATCTATAGCAACTACTCAACTACTCGGTTGTACGTGAAAATCATCGTTAATTTCGTTACGGACGTTACAAAAAAAGTTGTTGGGGGTCGGGCAAAGAATTGCATAACAATATATATATATATATATATATATATATATATATATATATATATATATATATATATATATATATATATATATATATATATATAAACACACAGTAGGAATAGAAAACAGGAGATAGGTAACGTTACAAAACTATTCTCAATATTCCGACTCTTACCTATTTCAAACTACTTTGGAAATGATTCATTGATGAAATTTTTTCATTTGGACTAATGAGAAGAAACACTAAAAGAATTTCTAAATTAATCAAATTCGGAATTCGCGGTCAAATTTACATGCGCATACTCTAAAACAACTGCCACATTTCTCGACATTAACATTCAACTCACTGGTCCCAGCCACCTCAGTACACATCAAACCTACGAATAAACCGTTATACTTACATTATTTGGGCTGCCATCTACGCTATACAAAACACTCCATTCCAAGAGCCCTCTCCGTTAGAGAACACCGGATCTGTACTGAGCAGGAAATAAAAAAGATATACCTGGAGGATTTATCCAATAAACATCTCACCAGAGGATAGCCAGCCAGTGTAGTGAAGAAGAGGATAATCCCTCCCCCTGTAGTTTACCGGCCAGCAATCCACAATAAAAGCAAGAATGTCCGAATAACCATTGGGTTCTTTTTTGGAATTGAGAGAATGAATAAAAATCCTAAGGATCTCTACCCGATCTTATCGTCTCATCCCAAAAAAAAAAAAAAAAAAAGATATATTTTCCCTGAATCACCTGCAATAACCTATCGTCAGCAATAACCTATCGTCAGGTGTCTTCACTTAGAGCCATCTTAATTCACCGGCGGTCTGAACCAGCTACAAGCAAAGGACTACATCCAAACAAGAAGCGCCGATGCAAAGTTTGCCATTTAGTTATCGAGGGGGATAGTTACAAGTCGCCCAACAAACCCAACTCATACACATGCGAAGGTTCTGCAGCCTCTGCCAGATTCCAATGTGTGCGTATGAGTTGATTTGTAAAGGGAGCCTTGCCTTTTACGAGGACGCCTGACTCACGATACGACATTTGATGACTGCTTTGCTACTTAAATCTTGAAGAAAATGAAACACAACGTTAATAAGAGAATGCTTCATGAATCTGAAAAAGCGCACAGAAATGTTTCGGGAGCAAACAATCCTGTAGGCCTCAATATTAGACGATGACGCGAGATCCAACGATACCAAAATTCCTTGCCAACATTGCGAAAACCCCCCCTTCAAATTAATCATTTTCTTTTGTAGTTTAAAAAAGGCAAACGCCAAAATATTAAAAATAGATTTGTGGCGTTATTTCCTGTTTTCTTTTGGTACTGAGTGTTCATATTCAAGCTCTTTTAGAACGATACTCAACAAGTGATTACAATTACAATACGCTTGAGTGAGATGGTGTAATCACTAGTTGAGTGTGCCTATAAGTATGGCTCTGTTGTGTGTGCGTATATGTGTCCTTCCAGACGACAACTCTCCTCAAGATTAAAATAAAAACTTCGTTCTTGACCCAAAAAATCAAGCTTTCTAAACGAAAGGATGTGTTCGTAAGCCAGCACTTGTTTAGCATATTAGGTAAACTGATCAAATTTAAAAAAAAAAATTTGCTCAAAAGCGTCTAATAGCCACAAACGCCTAAAACTTTGCAAATTTATGTTTTTAGTAGAATTTTAGTTTAAAAAATTCATCAATAATTATCTAGAAAATTTACAGATTTAAGTTCAAAGTTTAGTTTGCTGAAAAATGTACTTTTATTATTTGCTAACAAATCGGAAAAATGATCAAAATCCAAATTTTTTTTTGAATTGTTGGAAAATATTTAGAATGAGTTTGTTTCTATACAATTGGCAGTTAACAATTTATTTGCACTCAAATTGTTCAAATTTCAGAACAACGTAACACAATATAATACGATAATTTACAAAAATTCGCTCATACGATCATGCTGAATGACTGAGACTTTTTTCCTGTTTTTTTTTTTCCTTTTTTTTTTAATTGCACGTTTTTTCTCCAACCTCATGGGGCTGAATAAATGGTCAGTCGGTAACTATTATTGTGAAGAACTAATGGAAGGAATGTATGCATTTTATCATAAATACTTATCTTCCAGAAATCTTAAATCATCAACAACATTCGTTATTTTTTTGTTGTGAATCTTTTTTCCTTCAACTGTATGGAGCTGTCTAAATTATCAGTCGGTAAACATTATTATGAAGAATTAACGGAAGGAATGTATGCATTTTATCATAAATAATGGTCTCTCAGAAATATGAATTTATCAAAACAATATTCGTGATTTGTCCTGAATCTGTGAACTATTCATATCACCCTGTACAAAACATATAGTTGGTATGTTGTCAGGGAAATCCCTACAAACTATACAGACTCAACCACTAGTAATATAAGCTAAAATGAAATGACTGCGTTGAGAAGTAACTCGTCAACAATAACCACCAACTTTTCTCGAGTTTCCCAACTTTTCAGCCCCCTCTCCTAGGGGCCTATAAAAGGGCCCCCCGAGGCAGTAGGCTACTCATTGTTTGAGTACCATGAATCACCTAGACCTCTTGGAAGTCAGAGCCAGTGCCCATCTCTGGCCTAAGACTGCTGACAAGATAGTACCAGAAAGTGACCTCTGATGTTATCACTCCATAATAATGGGCTAATACCCGATCAAAGTTCAAAGGGGGAAAAATGACTATCCAAATGTGAGAAGATCTCGGCAGCAGCAAACACCAGAAACACGATTCCCGTCGGATTGATCTGCAGTTGCTGCCTGCTAGGAAGCCTTAGTAAAACATATGGCCAAGCAGGGAGACAAGATAAGTAAAGTACAAGATAAGTAGGTACTCCTCACTGTAATGTAACATTCTTTGATGCCCTGGAAGCTTGCTTCACACCCTCAAGTTACTCTGAGATTGATTTAGACAAGCGGCCTCATGTCATGGTGCCCAGTGAGATTATATAACTTGCATTACATACACATATATATATATATATATATATATATATATATATATATATATATATATATATATATATATATATATATATATACATACAATATTTATATTAAATTCCTTGCATTACATCTTACATTACATATATGTATATACAATATTTATATTAAATTAAGTTAGAGAAAACCCTATCCCTACATTGCATAATGTTCTTAGAACTACGACCTTCTTGCTCCTTCTTTCACTTCTTCATTTATGCAGCAAGAAATAGGGGGTAATTTGGGTTGAAAATAGAAAGGTGGAGAGCTAGGAGTGAGTGCACCCAGGGGGAACAAACAACAGAAAAGAACTATAACTTTGGATACCCACCAACCTACCCCATCACTTCTTTATGTCCTATGGAGGGAACCTAGTTCCTTGGGGAAGGGTTCGTTTGCTTCTCAAGGGGCGGAATGGAGGACGGGTAGAATTCTAGTAGGCACCTCACCTTTCGTGTTAACATGAATGGGGAGCGTAAATATGAATGGATGTGGTAGGAAGACGGTAGATGTGTGGAAATACTCACGAGACACCTGCCGGCAAAGCAGACCTTGTCACGCCCACAGGGGGTCCCGTCCTCGAGTTTGGGCTTGAGCCGAGCGTAGAATCTGTGCCCCACCGCTCTGCAGTTGAGCACGCACTCCTCTCCGGCTGTCAACATACATAATTAATTTTTAACACACAGCCAATACCATTCAACCCCCAAACAAGTAATTTTTACTTTCCAAAATCACTAGAACTGTCAAGGGTTAGTTACAACAGTTTTTCAACAATACGAGACCATGCGTAACTTCCCTTAGAATTCAATCAAAGCTACTTAATGCGCTTTTGTAACGCAAAATAGTGTCATTTTTAGGAAGTAACTCTCGGGAAAAGTGTGTTACAGGATATGCCAATAAAAAACTTAGTGTTTCCCAAAGTTAAAGTACTATATATATATATATATATATATATGTATATCCCACAACATCACCCTCTCTCCCATCTTCTTGTGGTGGGTTGCTTCGAACGTAGGGGACAAGCTTGTCTGCATGCACAACTCGACGTTTACGCCCTGGCGTTGTTATGCGGAACACTACATCAGTGAGTGCCTTGACCACTTTGCACGGTCCCACCCAATGAGACTGAAGCTTTGGACATGTTCCCACTTTTTTCCTTGGCCAAAAATACCATACCTCGCTGCCTTCTGGAAACCGCGGAGCCTTTGAATGAACATCATACCGCCGCTTGCTTAATTCTGCTGCTTTGAGGAGGCGAGTGCGTGCCAGATCATGTAACTCCACTAACTGGTTCTGTAGTTCTTGAGCATATGCTGTCGTGGGAGCGCATTTAGGGATGGCTCCAGTAAGAAGATGTATAGGTAGGGTTAGCTCTCTTCCCAGAGTAAGACTTGCGGGGGAGAATCCTGTTCCCGCATGCTCTGTGCTCCTATATGCTAACAGTACTCCAGGAAGCTTCAAATCCCAATCCTTTTGATTTTCATCAATGACTTTTGCCAGCATATCCCACAGAGTACGGTTGAACCGCTCTACATGTCCACTGCTCTGCGGATGCATTGGAGTTGCCCTTGTTTTCTCTATACCCAATAGAGACATCACCTCTCGAAAAACAGCTGCTTCAAAACAGGTGCCTTGATCTGAATGTATTTCCTTTGGAACTCCAAATCGGGAAATTACATGATTGAAGAGGCCTCGTGCTACAGTTTCAGCTCGGGTGTCTCTGACTGGATATGCCTCTGGCCATTTGGTAAATGTGTCCATCACAACAACAATGTGGTTATTTCCCTGTAGTGTAGTAGGGAGAGGCCCAACGACATCAATAACGAGACGTTCAAAAGGTGTGCCAGATGTGTAGGGTCTTAATGGGGCTTTGCTACATCCTCTGCTGCTCTTACCCCGTCTTCCACAAGTTTCACAACTTAAGCAGAACATCTTTACATCCTTTTGCATTCCTGGCCAATAGAACTTGGCACGAACACCCCCAAGAGTACGACGTCGCCCAAAGTGGCCCATTTCATGCACTTCTCTGAGGACCTGCTGTCTTCTCTTCCTAGGCACTAACACTTGCTCGACTGACTGTGTTCCCATTTCATTTTCCCACTTGCGTACTAAAAAACCATTTACAAGATGTAAAGTCTCAAATGCAGCCCACAAGGTTTTGGTGGTACTGCTTACTGGAGAAATATCTTCCCATGGTGGACGGCATTTTTGCTGTACCCAGCAGTATACCTGTCCCATGTCAGGATCATTTTGTTGGTCAAGTACCCAGGACCTGTCTTCAACTATACGAATGCGCATCACTGGTTCCTCCTGGCTCTGCTTTTTTTCCTGTCTGGCACAGTATTTACAGCTGAAATCAGTACAGGGCCGTCGGGAAAGTCCATCTGCATTCAAGTGTTTGAGGCCTGGGCGGTGCTCCACTCGGAAATTGTAGGGACCCAATTCTTGAAGCCATCTTGCCAGTTGTCCATCAGGTTCTTTAAAATTGCGCAACCATTGCAACGATGCGTGGTCTGTTCGTACAAGGAATTGTTCCCCACTATCTAAACCATACGCCTTGAAATGGCGGAGTGCTTTTACCAGGCTTAGGAGCTCCTTCCGCGTTACACAGTAATTTCTCTCCGCTCGAGATAAACAGCGACTGAAGTAGGCCAATACCCGTTCTTTTCCTTCTTGAATTTGAGACAACACTGCACCAATAGCTTGCTCACTCGCATCTGTATCTAGAACGTACTCATTCCCTGGGACTGGATGAGCTAAGATGGGAGGTGTTGTGAGCATCGCCTTCAGATCATCAAAAGCTGCTTGACATTCAGGAGTCCATGTGAACGCTTTGGTTGCATTTTGCATTGGGTATAGTGGTGCAGCTCTTTTGGCAAAATCAGGGACAAAGCCTCGATAGTACGAGCAAAATCCGAGAAATGAGCGGAGTTCCTTGGAACTTGATGGAACTGGCCAGGAAGTAACTTTTTCAATATTCCTTGGGTCAGTGGCGATCCCATCCTTTGATATGACGAACCCGAGGTACTCAACTTGCCTGGCAAAGAACTTGCATTTTTGTGGATTTAGTCTGACATTATTGTCCTTGAAAACTTGCAAAACTCGCCTCAGCCATTGGAGGTGGTCCTGGAAAGTGGCAGTATCAAGAAGAACATCATCCAGGTAGACTTTTACTCGGCCTTGGCGAACTTCACTGTGTAGGAGTCTCCCCATTGCTCGCTGAAAGGTGCTGGGAGCGTTACACAGGCCAAATGGCATAACTTTAAACTGCCAAAGGCCTCTTGGAGTGCAAAATGCCGTTTTTTCTTTGTCCTTGATCTCCATTGGAATCTGCCAATAGCCACTCTGAAGATCAAGGGTTGAAAACCACTGGCTCCCTGCAAGAGCACCAACTAACTCTTCAATTTTCGGAAGTGGGTGGGAGTCTCTTTTTGTGACGTGGTTCAGCTTTCTATAGTCTATACAGAATCGAGTGGAACCGTCTTTTTTGGAACAAGGACGATGGGACTGGCCCAAGGGCTCTCTGAGGGCTCTATAACTCCATTATTTTCCATCTCCTCGATAAGTTTATCGACTTCCATCAAGCGGTGAGGAGGGATCCTGCGTGGCGACTGGCGGATTGGAGCAGACGCTCCCACATCTATTTTATGGGAATACCCTCTAATATTGCCAAGTTCACCTCCTGGCTTAGCAAAAACTTCATTGAACTCTCCTAACAGCTGTTCTGCCTCTCTTTGCTGTTCAAATGAGAGTCCTTCAAGGGATTTCTTCAGATGGTGTAAGTTGTCACACTTTGAGTTATTTAGAGCACTCGTCTCAGCTACCCAACTATCCAGAGGTGTCATGCCATCTGCAACTGGTTCGTCTTGCAACGCACAACCTTGCTGGTTGTCTAACATCAATCTGTGTCCGCCAACTGTTATTAATTTTTCTGCTGGGTTTACCACGCAATGATATTGAGTGAGGAAGTCTAAACCCAATAAGCAATCTTCATGTATTTCAGCTACTATTGCCGTGTGTAACCTCTTCCTTCCATCTCCAATGTCAAAATGTACCTTCGTAAGGCCTATAATAGGCATCAGTTCCCCAGATACTGATCGAATAACGGCCCTAATGTCAGTCTCTAGTAGCGAGGTAGTCTTGTTAATTATTGCAGAGTTTATAATGGTTCTTGTAGCACCTGTATCGATGACGAAATTGCAGGGATGGTCCTCCACAAAGCCACGAAGTAACAAAGAACCATCGTGACTTGTTCGATACACCAGAGGGCAACTCTCCAAATTAACTTGTATCCCAGCTGAACTAGGGAGGGCCTTAACTGCATGCTTGGTCGGAATTTGGCCCCTTATTCCGACCGATTGGCATTTCCCACATTAAGCCCAGCACTTCGTCGTAAAGGGCAGTTTCTACATATATGCCCAGGGGAGTCACATCGCCAACAAACAACTAGTCTCCTTTGTTGATTATTATTTGATGGAATAAGGGCCTGTCTTGGATTAGGAGTATCAAGGCTCGATCCCTCAACTGAATCAATTCCAAATGTCCGCGCCGGAATCGAAGATGTGGGTGAAGACAAACGTGCCACAGCCTCCATCCTCAGTGATACAATGAGTGCATCGTCCATCGTCTTAGGCCAAGAACTTAAAACTAGCTCTCTAACTTTTGAATTCCTAATACCCTTCATGAAGTGGAACACAGTAGATTCTTCCAGGGCATCTTGGTTTCCTTTTCCTGACCATGCTTTCCGCCCTAATTCTCTGATTTCATTATGGTAAGTCTTTAGGTCTTCATTTTGTTGCTGAACCCGACTTTGCAGCAATGTGAGATGAAGCTGTGACTGATTACGGACTCCAAATCTGGCTTCCAATGCAGCTACAAGATTGTCATACGAGACCGGGTACTGCATTTCTGACAGTAATGTAAGGGCTGGACCACACAATGCTGTACCTAAGGCCGCTGCTTTTGTTTCAGTGTCCCATCTATTTCGTATGGAAATAATCTCGAACTGAATTCGGTATGACTCCCAGTCAGCACTCCCATCAAATGGTTTCGGCTTGAACTCATTGGAAGGTCGAAAAGGTTCACCCACTGAATGACTTTGTTGTTGATCAAAGTTGGAAACTTCAAGGGCTGGCGCCTGTCTCATTGAGCTAGCCACGTTCATGGTTGATGGGCCTAAAACAGTTGCTGTGGATGAGATGTTGGCATTCCGCAATTCAGCTCTCAGTAAATCCCGCATTTCTAGCATGCACTCATTTAGTAATTCTCTTCGCATTTCCTCAACTATTTCTTGTCGAAACTGGTCTAGATTCACTTGGTTTGTAATGCGTTCATGATTATCTCCTAAATCTGCGGAAACTGTCACATCAACATTGTCCATTGGTGGTAACGATTCATGAAACTCCTCATCTTCTGAGCCATCACTGGAAGATATATATATATATATATATATATATATATATATATATATATATATATATATATATGTATATCAATTTTAACACGATCGATTATCAGCAGCTGATGCTCATGTGCGAATGTAAAATTCTTATAACAAGAATTACTTCATCAGTTTTCATTCGATTTTGATCAGTCTTGAGAATAGTGTACGTTTGGCTGCGAATAGTCCAATAAATAAATAATAAATTATCAACTTTATCACTTAATAGTTGATTGTCTTCACTGAGCCTGTGCAAAGTAAAACCCACCAAGTATAATTTTGTCTTTAATTTTAATTTAAGAGAAATTTTCAAATTCGAAGAGTACCTACGTGGGAAATCACGATTTAGTTATCCCATATGAATATCATCAAGTTCGAATCATGAGTAGCGGCTGCACATTCTCTGCAATCCGTATAATAAGTATTACTTTCGATGAAAATTATTGGGGGGTGAATGATTTATCTTTTAAGCTTATTTGAATCATTTCAGTGAACCATACATTCATGTTACGGATATGAGGAAGCTACTGTTTTTAAAGGCTGAATAAACCGTAGTTAGAGCACGTCTACACTTTTTTTTAAAGTACTGATACGTGATTAACAGTTTGCAATACACAATTTATCAATATGAAGTACAATAGTAACTAGAAATAAGTAGACCCTGAGAATACGTGATTACACGAATCAGGGAAATTGATGCATAGCAAAATTTTATTTTGTGGAGCTGATCTGCCCTTCTGGTTCAACTTCCATACTTTTAATTTCGGGGTAGGTCAAAAGTAAGACAGAGTGTGTCACCAGTGTCACCTACTGGAGATTTCGGAAGTAATTAATTTTTAGTCCTCAAAAGTTAGGTATCTAATTGTTCCCACACCAGTAGTATCAATCACAAACCGTACCATACAATTTCATAACCGTAATCTGGATACAAAAGATAAATATACTTAAGTGTCCACTAAGCGAATCCATATTTCCCCATTGTTAGGCAGCATTCCTGCAAAGCCTCCATTTCGAATTCCAGATTTTTTTTAGCCAAGTAGACGAGAATTTTTTTTTTTTTTCCGTTCATTTCTTTGCGGTTTTCTATCACTTATTGGAAGCGGACGTTGAGCCCTAATATTTGAATTTAATTTTTTATAGCAGTTGGTAGAGTTTTCATCCAATATGGTTGTGTTTACATCGAAGTTTGGTAAATATCAATCCTTATAGATGAGTGAAAGTAATGCATTTTTTCTCGAATAAGTGAGTAAGGTAAGAGCACTAGTTATTGGTTGTTGTAAACTGCTAGGTATCTAGTAATATTTGCGAGAGAACAAGAATACCAAAATAAACGAATGACATAATATTATTTAGTTGAAAGCCATGATTATCGAGATCAACGCTAAAACTACAATGACTCGTAAACATGCTCCAAAATGATTGATACGGAAAACAGGTAATTAAGTGTAATCATGATGATAGTAGTGTTGTAGATATCACGATACTACATTGGTCACCCACTCTTCAAACTTTGTTTTCTAGAATCCAGGTATCTTTGAGACTTGAAAGATTATACACTGTCATGTTACTAATCCAGATTACAGAGGTGTATGAAATATAATAAGTTATATCCACTTGCGGTGGTTAAATCCCAGTTTTTAATGCAAACGGCACGCAAACATCACATTATTCATCAGGGTTTTCAGGAGGTTTGATTTAGTTCATTTTACTTTTCATAATGACAGTGCTACTTTATTAAGTTATGTAGAGAAGCAGATGTAAGCCTACCAAGCATCTCCAAGAAGAGAGGAAAATCCATAAGGTAGCATGGCTGCTCTGAGAGGGGAGTCCCCTACCAGGGGCACAGCCATAAAAATAAGGGAGAAGCTTGGTCGGCTTCTTTCACTCGACTTGGTCTAGTTATCTTCAAATTCTCAACTGCCTATCTACCTACCAACTTACCTTCCTTCAGATGCGACGGTGTCCAAGACTCCGGTTACTCATCCCTTCATTCCTGGTGCCATAGACTCAGGCTTCCTACCATCCTATCCTCGATCGGAATTGGTCTAGTTATCTTCAACTCCCAAACTGCCTATCTACCTACCAACTTACGTACCTTCAGATGCGACGGAGTCCTAGACTCCGGAATAATGTTAACCTTGAATCCGATTCTCAACTGAATGTTGGCCTTCGGTGTATTGATACTTCGGGCTGGGATTCAGCTCCTTCTCTCCATTATTAGATAGTTTTAATGTTCATTTAAGGGTTACATTCGTCCAAGTTTAAAACGATCGAATTTATTCCAATTTTCAAATCCCTCGACTCACTTAGCACGAGTTTATCAACTTTCGATAGACTAACTTAGCTGGTCTACATTTTCGTTCGCACACAACCACAAGGAAAAAAAAAAAAAAAGTTTCCACCAAAATCAAAAATGTTAATTGCTTTTTGCGTTTCAGAGCTTGTTGATCAGAGAAGAGGCCGTGTTTTTCAATCGTCTCTTAATGTCATAGAAAGTCATCTTATCAAGTTTCAACTTCTAAGAATGAACTGGAGAGAATTTGGAACACTCAGCTGATCAAGAAATAGCCCGTCATTTTTATCGTCTCTTAATGTCCCAGAGAGTCTACCTATCAAATTTCAACTTCCTAGAGTTAACCAGAGAAAGTTTAGCTCACTCAGCTGATCAGGAAAGAGCCCATAATTTTAACGTTCTCATAACGTCCCAGAGTCAACCTACCAAATTTCAATTTCTAGTGTGAAAAGGATGGCTGGGACTCTTCTAGTATTAGACCTTCTATGCATCCTTGTTCGCAAAAATTCAGATACTGGGCCATCCTAAACACATGAAACGTCGATCAACAAACGAACCCAGTTATTAGCCACGTCCATAATATTGTTTAACAATAAAAATACATCAAAAGAAAACAAAAAATAAAATAAATAAATGAATAAATAAAATAAAACAAATACTATGGATCGTACTACTATGCTACGGACCCAGATAGCTCATACATTCAGAAAAGTGTAAATAACCTGAATTAAACGCCTTAAAAAGAATTAAACGCCCTGAAAACTGACGAATCATGCGATGTATGCTTACTGTTCGCGAATAAACATCCATCGCAGCTCCTTCGGTTGCACTGAAACTGGGATTTCGCCCCCCCCCCCCCTCCAAAGAGCAATACACATACACCACTGCCATCTAGATTAGTTGCATGACACGTGGAACTTATACATAATATCTCAGGAAGAAAAGAATTAAAAAAAAAAAAAAAAAAAAAAAAAAATAAAAAAAAAAGTTTAAAAAAGATGTTAAATCAGTGTACCAACAAATGATAGTACAAAAGTGAATTTCGAAATATTAGAAACATTTGGCCAATAACGAGCGACTGACGATAATTGGGAAAATCGTTCAAAAACAAGGCTTTTAACAAACAGAGCATCGGTTTTGCATTTAAAAATCTACAGAAGGAATAAATATACGTTTAATTTGGTTTGGTGCGACAGGGAACTTTCTTGAGTTGCCAATTACTGGTTATCTTGGTCCAATTACTATTGCGCATATTGAAAACTAGAATTGGTTGACCCAAGCGAAACTCCGGAACTATTGGATTGATTTTTATGAAATGTTCATACTTTGTTGGGTTAAACACTAAACAATACCCTATCGATTTCATCAGTTACGAATGAAAAATCGAAAACGAACATCTGTAACAACTAATTTAAGGTGTGCGCATGTAAAAACATGAATCACCCGAATGATCGATTTCTCACGATCTATCATTTCGTTCAAATTCGGGGGGCTCATGGGAACAAGACTATCCACCGCTACGCTGGAATGTAGAGAGACTGGACTGGGACGTTTTCAACACCATGATTCACATGGGAAAAGAAGCTCTACAAAGAATCCAACAGAGAGCAACAGGAACCAGGAAATAGCCGATCTGAGAAAGAGCTGTTTACGGTACAAAAGGCTAGCTCAGCGTTCCAGGCGAGGCTCTGCAGAGTTCCAGATAAAGACAGAACAGTACAGGCAGGCAAGATGGACCCTAAAAACTGCCATCCTGAAGAGCAAGGCCCAGAAATGGAGAGACCTCTGTGAGGACATTGAGAGCGACCCCTGGGCTGGGGTTTGGGCTACAAGACTGTGCTAAAACAACTCAAGGGGATGGTTATGGTTGGATAGTGGACGAACTCTTCCCTACCCACCCCATTGGAGAATATGACACTATCGAGGTTCCTGAGGATGAGATACCCTTGTTTACCAGATACGAGCTGCCACGGGCTGCAAGATCCATGCGGAACAAAAAGGCTCCCGGTCCAGACGGGATACCTGTGGAAGTTCTGAAGATTGTGGCACAATTACAGCCCAAGGTGTTGTTAGACATGTATAATGCATGCCTAGGAGAGGGCATATTCCCAGAACAGCGGAAGATGGGAAGACTTGTTCTTATCGGAAAGGGAATGGGCGACCCCAGTACAACATCTGCCCATAGGCCACTATGTATGCTGGATACATCTGGAAAGCTCCATGAGAAAATGTTGAAATGCAGAAACCTGGATGCAGTGGCTGAGACTGGAGGGTTGTCGCTAAGGCAATATGGCTTCACTGTAGGATGGTCGATGTGGATGCAGTCAGTGAAGTAGTTACAGCTGCACGATCAATGCAAACAGGGAACCACGGGTCTAGGGAGATATGCCTGATGGTAACCCTGGGCATAAGAAATGTGTTCAACTCCGTCAGATGGAAGGATATCCTAGAAGCCGTGAGGTACTTTCGTGTAGTTGCATATCTGCACCACGTTCTCCAGGACTAGGTACTTGACAAACCAGTCGCTGTTGTTTGAGACGCGAGAAGGGCAGAAAAGGAAAACAATAACCCCAGGAGCAGCGCAGGGGTCAGTCCTTGGCTCGGACCTTTGGAATTTCAATTATGATGGGATCCTGCATATCGAGATGCTCAGCAGTCTCTTCCTGGTAGGATACGCAAATTATCTGGCTGCAGTGATTGTTGCGCGCACAGTGGAACAACTCCAATGGAAACTGTACCAGATGATGCGTTGTACTGCTGACGACCAGACAGGTAGAGAGAGCTATTCCAATGAACGTGGATGGGTAGTTGATTGAGACGTCCAATGCAATAAGATACCTGGGAGTAATGCTTAATTCCAAAATTAGTTTTTAGGATCAGATTTACAAAGCGGCAGACAAGGCGGCAACAGTGGTTGGGAATCTGAGTTGGCTCATGGCAAGCGTAGAAAGCCCTTCTCTGGCCAAACTCAAGGTACTGATGTGAACAGCTGATGTCATTACGATGTATGGAGCCGAGGTTGGGGCAGAAGCCTTGAGATTCCAAAAATATAGAAACAGGATGGAGGCAATTCGAAGAAGAGGAGCTCTCAGGATATGCAGTGCATACAGGACAGTTTCTGGCTCCGCTGCTCAGGTTATAGCGTGAGTGGTCCCAATAGATCTACTTGCTGAAGATCAAAGGAGGTTCTACCTGTAGAAGGGAGAGAACCGAGTGCGGAAAATCAAGAAAAAGTAGAGAGGAGAAACACTGAGGAAATGGCTGGCTAGATGGGAGGATGAGACCCGAGGCTGCTGGACAAACCGGTTGAGTCCCAGCCTGGACGTTTGGGTGAATAGGAAGCACGGTGAGGTGAATGATTACCTCACTGGCCATGGTTACTTCCGTTCATTCCTTGCGAAGATAGGAAAGATGGAGGATCAAGGATGCAGCAACTGCCGACAGGGGAATGAAGATGCCCATCACACATTGTTTGTTTGCCCAAAGGGAGGTGTTCGCCGAGTCCTGCAGGAGAGAGTAGGAGAGATTGCTCCGAAGACCATCGTCAACAAAAATGGTAGCCGAAAATAATATCTGGGACGCGGTGGCAACATTCATTTTTGCGGCCCTAAAAGCCAAGCAGCAGGATAGATCTTGGAAATAAAGGAGACATAAAGAGATGAGGAGCCAGAATGGCCAAAAAAAGGGAACTACCTCGAAGTAATACTAAATAAGTGGATCCAGGGTAGTTCTCTATATGAAGATGGAGTGGTGGTTTTTAGTTGAGTATGCCCGAAAAGGAGAGTGCAACACTGTTGAGGAGCACAGTCACACCTCTTTGTTCATAAAAAATCTTCCCCAGTCAAAAAAAAATACAAGACTTGGCGTAGTACGTTATGATTTTGTCGATTAGCCTTAGTAACCATTGCACGAACCTTAAAGTAGTTGTTTCAGAACATCGATTTCCTTGTCCTAATGTCACGAATGATTTTGAAAATTGCTCTCATCTTGTCACAACATGCAAGTGAAAGCAGTTTTGGTTCTTCAATTCTGAAATTCGGAATAAAGGTGGTAATTAGGCTAGATCTCTTTCAAGCCTCCGCACAAATGCCCATAAACTTTTCCAATTTCAAGTGTACTGGAGGAACAAATACCTTCCATTCCCCACCGTATTCAAAAGCTGATATCCATGGGGCTATAGTGGATTGAAAACGTGCATTTCGCCAAAGATTGTGAAAGCACCGACTCTCGCACAAACGCACTCAGCAACCCTTTTTAGCTCTGTATCCCTCTCGCGGACCTCCAACATAAATAAAATAACAATCCGAGCCCGTAAACTACAGTCTCGCCTCACCGAAAACTCATTTCGTCATCGAGCTCCAACTCAGTTCATCCAAGCACGAGCTATCGTGCCCCGACCCTCTAAATTATGCTTCACACGGCCCAGCTACTAATTAAACGCTGACACGTTCGATGTGAAGATCGAAATTTCGAACCCAGGAATTAATTTTTTATACCGAATCAAGCTACCGGCGTCGCTTGTTTGAATGATGTTCCAACCCTGATTCTGTTTTTTCTTTTAATGCAAGTTCGGTGGAGGTAGCATTTTCTTGCTTTACTGATCGACTAAATTAATTAGATGAATCTGCATCAGAATTCTGCTTCAATTACGTAATTTATTTCATAATTTTGATTTCATTCCACATTTCTGGTTCTCAAAGCAGTGTATTACTATAACAGCGAATTATGATTAGAAGCAATTTTGGTAAATTTTATGGGTGCCTTTGTTGTATCTATTCAGGGAAAGTCGTTGCTCGTGTGTCACCATTTTGAATTCTTTCATAATCAATTATTATTTCATTAGGAGAATGTCCAAATTCAGGATAAGTGGACTGCGAAAATTTTCTTCCCTTCTTTCTTTTTCTTCCTTTATTTGGCTTTAAATATTTTATGAGCCATACAATTCTTTTCAAATTATTCACGAGAGTAAGATACGTGATTACATATCACATGATACATGTTCAAATTGAACAATATATATATATATATATATATATATATATATATATATAATACTATATATTAATTGCTATGCAATTCTTAGGCCGACCCCCAATAATTTTTTAAATGTCCACTTTTTGTGTAACGTTTTTTGTCCCGAGATGGGAAGCGAGAGGTCGTGGGTTCGAATCCCGGCCAGGCCTGAAATTTTTTTTTTTGTGCATAATAAAATAAAAATAAAATACTTAAATTATTAAAAAAAAAAAAAAAAAAAAAAAAAATGAAACTCGTGAGACGAAGGTTGTGGGTTCGAATCCCGGCCAGGCCTGAAACATTGGTCATTTTTTTCGCTAACTAAAACTTTTTTTTCAGAATGATAGGGAATTTAATGCTTATCTTCAGATTTGAGAAAACTTGACAAATTGGGGAGTTAGAGCTGTTTTTGTGATGTAAGTTTGAAAACAAGAAAAAAATCTTAAAAAAGGAATAACTCGTGAGACGAAGGTTGTGGGTTCGAATCCCGGCCAGGCCTGAAAAAAAGACGAAGGTTGTTTTTTTTTTTTTTCTCGTGAGACGAATTGCATAGCAAATTATCCTCGTTTTCTACACAGTAGAAAAGAGAAAAGATCCGGCGAGGCGCGAAGCGCCGAGTATAGATTAGGGGGGTCCAAGGGGGCGAAGCCCCAATGGCGGGGTCAAGGGGCGGAGCCCCTTGCGAGGCCCGAAGGGCCGAGTTTTTATATATATATATATATATACCTACATATATACATATATATATATATATATATATATATATATAATTACATTGCACTGTATAATCTTATATTACCTTAAATGTTTGTATATTATTTGTAGACAATGAGATGGCTGCATGATGTATTGAGACATTCTGTCGAACATTTCTTCCTTTTCATAATTAAATAATGGGCAACTCATTACTAGATATTCCAGTGATCCGATCGATGATTCGCAAAATTGGAATTGTGGGGATTCTTGTAACCTGAAGCGATAGAGGTATTCGTTACATACTCTGTGCTTTTAAAGTTCAACTGAGTGTCTAACAAAATATCTTTATGAAGGCGTAAAAGAAGTGATTTTTGTATTTCAAGCTCTACTCAGTAGGAATGTGGCAAGCGATCCCGCGAAGTAGGTACACACTTTTTCAGTTTTTCGTTTGAGAGGGCGTTTCGAAAGCCTCGGGTTTGACCACAGACCAGCAAACTGGCAGGCAGAGAAAAATAATCAACTGAATTGAATTTTAATAATTTGTTGAATTCAAGAGGGCTGATAGTTATTAAAAATAACGACATAGAAGTCAAATTTGAGACTCCATGCATGAGATAAGAGACAGGCTAAATGCAATAGCTTTCCTCCTTTGTGCTGCGCCGTAGACAAAATAAACAAAGAAACCCAAGGTACTAAAATTCATCGCCATAATGATAAGGTAGTGACTAGCTCCCCAACGATTTTAAGTTTTCAAAAGTTCTGCTATTGTGGCGCTTCAGTCGGTGTATTTCCTACTGAGTAGTGAAGTACTGTGATTGTTTCTTGAACCATAGTTGTGGCGTAGCTCATTGATAATGATACCGATCTCGTGAGACGCAGGTCGTGGGTTCGAGTACTGATGCATGTTCATTTTTTTTTAGCTCGTACAACTCCCGAAATATACTTCTAAATCGTCATTCTGACCTACATGTCCAACTAATCTGAATTTTCACTAAGGGATTGACTACTTGATGTTATGCATTTTTGAGATGCGATCTTGCGAGCATCCAGACCACCAAACTACACAAATCATTCTGATCTATTTGTCTCACTAATCTATATTTTAGCAGCGGACATAGATTAATACAAATTAAGGAGCCGCCGTAGCGGAAGTTTTGAAAACCAAAAATCGTTGGGGAGTCAGTCACTGCCTAATGATAATATTATATTCTGTAGAAGTTACAATGTATACTGGGTTGTCGTGTTGCGCTAGTAAATAATATCCTCTCACCTCTATGGAAGGGAACCCAGGTATAAGCAGAACCAGCCAAAAGTTGTCCATTGAATTTGGCACACTGTCTGCTGTATTCGTCCGGTGAACCTCTGTGACAAGCCTGGAATGAAGGAAAATTGAAATCATTAAACATTGCCGAAGCCAATCCTAACATTGTGTGTTCCCTTTTAAACGATTTTCAGATTTGTTACGTTAATATGACGAGAGCTCTCACAGTCACCAAATAGATTCTGATTCCATCAGTTTTTATTTATTTAAACTCAGAATTCTTGAAAACCAGGTAGAATTTACCAACCCTCCTCAATGATCTTTTGGTGAGTTAGCAGGAAAATTGTTAACTGTAAAATCTCTTCACAGATCTATTTTGGAAACATTTCTGTAATATGGCTTTACGGGTAAACTTTTGTACAGAAGATTGAAGGTAAAAAAAGATGTGTTGATATTTCAAACTATTAATCAAGTGATAAAGTAAAAGAGATTCGATGCGATACAATTGTATCGAATATTTATTACTCGTATTATCGCTGATTGTTCAGGGGAGACAGCATCTTTAGGCAACTTTGACGGCACCGTCGTGTTCTACGGGTCCAGAAACGTAACTTTGTCACTAACATACGAAGTGCTCTCGATCAAATTTTAATGTGGCAGCGGATAGAAGATCGAGTACTCGGCCTAATAACAGCGCATTAAAACGGACACCCACCCCCCTCCTACCCTTCGGCCCACGGTTCGGGTGGGAGTAGACCATTTTAAAATCGCTTATGCCCCTTTTTGGAGAAATCCAAGAAGATCCCCCCACTCGCAGACGTGCAAAGACGAGCCGGTTGGCTGTGCATAGCTCGGGTAGATGAACGAACGAAGTTTAATTCTTATAATATAGTACAAACTCAAACGGCTTGAGCAGCATATCAATTGAAACTAAACAATATTTCATCACAATAAATCCCTCAACCTGAATATCAATAAATTCGATTTTGCCATCATCAATAGAACAATTTCTACTTTCCCCTAGTGATGTCATCCCATAGGTAGTAGAGAAGGTTCAACGATACAGCACTCCTTAGTTTACGAGTTAATAAACACCAAATGGCTGAAGCGAGGGAGAATTCGGGTTTCTAAATCACTGGTCATCAGCCCAGTGGACGTGTGACCGAAATCCGAAAGATTTTTATGTGACCTCCGAAAAGGGCCTCTTTCACAATGGCTCGTAAAAATAGAGTGAGTCCTTCCGCGTCCTGTTTCTACAATGACCCGGCCCCGGGGCTCTCTTGGCCCCGGCGATAGCGTCATCGCTCCATGGAAACATATCAGGGCCCTGTATGATGCCGATTTCCTCTTCGAGTTTATCTCCGGGCTTCGATCGGGGCGAGCGGGCGGCAAACAACAAACTGACTGTCCGTTTTTGAAGGGTCAACTTGACGTTGCGGATCTGAGATTGAACCCGTATATTCATATATTCACATGGGTCGTACATAAAGATGTCTTGATATGGTGCGGTGAGAGGTACCGCTTAACCTCATGGAACGCAGTTTCAGCAAAATATTTTGCAAAATACGGATTGAATAATGTCAAACTAATAGCCTAATGATATTTCCTAAATTTATATACCTCGAAGAAACCTAAGGGGACTTGATGGAGGGTAGGCTTCTTAATATCGATGTCTCAATAACCCACTCTTTCTGGTTTCGATTGGGGATGGACATTCCTCCTTGAAGGGGAATTGACAGTAAAATTACCTACTAGAAAAGCTTGATGAACTGACATGGACGATAATAAAACTGAGTCTTACAGACGAAAAAGTCAAATGAAATGAAAGCTATATCGTGAAGCTCAGATAATAATCACCAGGGATATGAATGCCCTTCTCGGTTTGGGGGTGGGGGAATTCTTAGACAAATCATTGGAGTTAGATGTACTGATGGCAGTTGGAAGGGCCGTAATAATCAATAATCTATAGACGGAAAAAGATATTTTCTGAAAGTTATGGTGTCCTATTTATTTCCACATCGTTGTTATATAAGGTGACTCCTTACGATTGTGAAAAGGACAAATACAGAAAATTTCGGACATCAGAGAGACGGCTTGGTTAATGAACGAGTTAGGATAATTGAGTCAATCGTTTTTAAATAGTATGAAAAAGATGATAACACGAAAACCAAAAACACGTCCTTGTAAATTAAACAACTGATTAAATAAAAGTCTGATGCATCATATCAGACATTTCAACTGCGTCTGCCGATAGGAAAGGGCATTTTGGACTTCCATGTTGTAAGTACAGTCTTGCATGGTGAGAGTCAATAAGGCTGTCAAATGAGATTGGAGTTAATGAGTTATCGCCTAAACACGGTTCATTGTATACTTATATATATACATATATATATATATATATATATATATATATATATATATATATATATATATATATATAATTTTATTATGCTGTTTATTTATTTTGTTTTATTAATTTTTAAAGGAAAATACGGACTGCTAATACGAAAGACGGTTGTATCTCAACATTATATTCGAGTAATTTTTAATCGTCACTCCTGAAACATGACCTACTGGTGATCCCGCTGCTTTGGGACACATCCTACACACCATTCGTCGGTCCTCTTCACCTTATAGTGTCTGTTTCACAACCTGAGCTCGAGGGTTCGAATTAAAATTCTTCTCCGACCTCGCATTCAAGCCCACTCGAGCATAATGAATTCTGACAACTAAATATATCATTTTTGTTCTTCAAATGTTCAAATGAAAGCCGCTTTTACTTCAAGTACTTATAGCAATAGTGTGTTCTAAATCTCGCGGTGAACTGTTCATGAATTCCGAAGAATTCTGTATCAACTTAAGTATTTAAAACAAAATTACTGTTTGTCTTTCGAGTTGAGATTCGATCAATGCTCGCAGAAAACGCACAAGATGAAATGTTTAGTCGACTGGAGGCTTCATAGAAGATGAATATAAATAATCTTTAATTTTCAATAAGTTCCTTTGAACAATTAACGTTCAAAATAGAATTGGGTTTTATAAGCTAAGTTGTTCTTTTGGGCTTGAATTTCATAGTCTAACTGGTACTTTAGTAGACATTTTGGGAAAGAGCTTACGAACATGAAACGGATTAAAACGATTCCCATAAAATATTATTCTACTTTCGTGAAACATCTTAATAAGTCTCTGCAAAACTGGCAATCTCGTTTTACAAATAGACAGTTTGTTGAGAATTTTTTCACTTTTATTCAAAGAGCATAATGTTGGATGTCTTACCTTAAATGTTTTAATGGCAGGTCTAGTTGATGAGATATCTAAAAATATCTTACATTACCTGGGTACCTCCAAAAAAGGTATTGAGGTGCAGAAGTTGTAAAAGCAGAGTTACGATGCAGGATTGAAAATTTTGAGTATGGATTTATTTCTAAGATTTTCACAAAAAAAGAAGCTACGAAAAATTTGCAATCCATTCTGATAGCTTAAATTTCCTCGAAAGTTCTTTAGAATGAATTAGATTTTTCTCTCGTTTAGCCACGTTTTGGAATCTGATTCATAGCTAATTACGTGGGATGAATCCTCTCTATATCACCATCAACTGCCTTGTAAGTACCTATAAAAAACCATGGATTCTCAATAATTTAAATAGAAATCTCATGTCTCTCTCTGTCTTGTGAAACTTAGCATTCCCTTACTTGAACCCTATTCGGTAGAACTGGTGTTAAAAATGTGTAAGCTGAGGAGTATAAAGTACAGATTAAGATTAACAATTAATATATGGCTTGATAGGCTTATGTTGTTAGATATTGAAGAGAAATAAGTGGAGTTGCGAAAACATTCTACTCGTTCTTATGAATGTAACTCTGGAGCAGAATCGATTTCCGAGCGGTGAGGTACATTTAGCGCTGTACGTCGTCACTACAGGTGAATTTAGTTCAGCATATAGTTGCACGATATTGCGGTAGATTGTGCCACCTGTTAAAATCCCGTCAACGTCGCTCGGGACGAGAAATGGATTAGGATGTTAGGATTTGATAGGAGCTCCAGCTGTAATTTATCGGAGTTTCTCAAAGTTTCGATGTGACGTTCTTGTAGGATATCGTCTCCGCATTTTTTCGAAATTGAAATTTGAATTCAGAAAGTGAAAATATTATTGATGTTGTTTAGGACAAGAGGATTTATCCGTCTTTGCACAAAATGACTTCTACGGATTACAAATTTAGAAACGTATACCTGAAACTGGATGATTTTAAAAGTACGAACAATTGGTCAAATTCATGGGACTAATTACCTATATCAATTTAAACTGTGTAATCTGAACTAATGATTGGTAATTTAATCATATGGATGGGCAGCCTTTGTTCCAAAGCTTGCGGATTTTCTATGAAGTTATTTTTCTAAAGGTCCATGTATTTTACAATAATCAATGTATTGTCTGCTCTGCAGTGGTACTGATGGACCAACCGTAGTGAAACTTTGCGTGGCCTTTTTAGGAGCGAATCCACTTAGTTCCTAAAAATCGTTCGAACATTAACAGACAGTTTTGGCGCATTGCCTCTGGCCAGAAAGTCTAGGTATTTTCGCGCAATTATATGTGGAATTCCGTATGATATCCTTTGAATCTTAGGATTGAAGGTATGTACCCACGGCGTATGCTCAAAAATGGAAATTTAAAATCCCGCATAACGTACATTTACTTACCTAATTCGATCCAAAAAAAAAATGTTAACCTATTTATTCTAATTCACTTATTTTTTGACTTATTTATCCTAATTAAACAACTATTTATTCTAATTTATACTATTTAATTAATTATTATAACAATATGGAAAGCAAACTTAAAATCACTGTTGTAAAATAATATGCCGCAATATAAATAGCTGGTAGTTGGACATCCACAGGGGTGTACCATTACACAAGTACCATGTAAATTAGGCTTGTAGCCTACTATATGTACAGTGATGAGCGCAACTGTAAAGCTGATGAAGCAATAAAAATGAATAAAATTATTTAAAAAAATAATAATAATAAAAAAATAAATAACGTACAATTTTCACCAGATTTTGTTGGAATATTCAGGAATTTTTGGATTAGTCTGCACATTGTTAGTGTTACGATCTTTTGAATAAGCGAAATTGAATGAATAGTGAAAAATGCGTATGCAAAATACGTGAGATTATCTCACGTAGCTAGGCTCACTTAATAGAGCTGAGCTGTACTACGAACAGAAATCCGATCTGAGCATCTATAAAAACCCGGAAAAAAAAATCCGGGATCATCTATAAATTCTATTTATGGGCATCTATTCGTAGTTTTATTTCACTTTGCTGATTATATAATAGTAATGTATATTTATTCATGAGCCTATACATAATCTAGTTTTAGGGGGGGTTATTTGTTGAGGGGCCAACCAGTCAGTGGTCATCACGAATCCCTTGTGACAGACTGTGGCTAAGCCTTTCTCTGCGGAATGTTGTTATGATATTTTCCTCCTTCGATCTGCCAGGGGAGTCCACATAAGGCCAATCCGTTTAGTGACGGAGAGCAACATGGCTCCCCTTAAAATCGTACCCCTTGCAGTGTCCCCTATGGCACCATGTTCAGTGCCGCTAATGACCCTTCTGGTTGAGGTGCCACTGGAATTATCAAATAATTAAAATTTAAAAAATCTTAGTACTACCAGGCTTTCAATTTTATACCCAGCTTCGGATGAAAATTTCAGGGATTGGACTGGGTATAATTTTTAATTGAGCTTCATGAATCATCCTAATTCTGTAGAATAGTTCCCATTGCGCGTAAGTTAGTGGAACAACATTGTAACGCCAAAAGTCTCAACATGTTTTTCCGATTTTAAATGAAGTTATTGACAAACATTTAGGTGGTCCTTCATGAATTGCATTGACTTTGAACAACTGCGACGGTGGAAACTACACATTCGCATGCATGCATCCATGAGTGTGCATTTTGAATCTGTGAAGAAATATATGAGGTTCAAATTTGAGTATATTATGTTAGGATTCTGAGATCTTGTGATGAAAGGAAATCATTCTAGCGCCAAGTGTGGGTTTCTACTCGATTAGCGTTCTCCGTTCCAACAACATTCATTTTGATGACGAAATAACTTCCTTTCCATATTTCGCTCTTCTTCTGGGGAATGCTGGTTATACATCTAAATGTGCCGTAGGTAATGGTTATAACTTTTGTTAGACCTCTTTTTATGGTCGAGCTCGAAGGATTGGTAGTCGTAGGTGTGAAGTCAGACTGCCGCGAACTCGCCGGGCCGCCCGATCAAAACCCACGCCACTTCCTGCTGTCGCGTCACTGCCCTACGCTCATCGCTACGTCTCCAACACCTGGCGTGCGTCTCTGACCAGTTCGCTCACGTAAATAGCTCGCTAACTTCCCCCATTCGCACTGTACATTGATAGTATGGGAATTGAGGAAAAAGTCGTTTTGGTATTGATAACTTATCATGATTGCTCCTTATCGTACGACTCGAATTGGAAGTGTTCGTTTGTTCGACTGATTAAGATGGAAGAAATATTATTTAAAAGTACATTTCGAGAATGAAAATATTAAATTATGGTTAAATTATGACCAATATAAAGTACCTACAGAATGTCAGACTTTTCGAATTCCTGTTAAAAAGAAGTTCCAGTCATGCAGTTGGTATGATCGTATGAGCGAATTTTCATAAAACATCGTATTATGTTATGTTACATTTTTTGAAATTTTGAGCACATTGAGTGCGAAGATATTGTTACTTACCGATTTTCTGGCAAAAAATTCGTTCTAAATGATATTCTGCGTTTCCAAAGAAGATTTTGGACTTTTATCTCTTTTTGCAGTTTATCAATTTTTTAGAGCAAATGTTAGTGAAATTTGAGTATATTTTTCAGGATTATTTTGTGCATACATTTTTATTGTTCTCGTTCATTGTTGATAACCTTCTTTTTACTGAAATTCTGCTAAACATATAAGTTAACAATGTTTAGCTGGTTTTAGACATTTTTAGTGATTTTTTAGCACAGTTTTAAAAATATGAGCAATTTATTGAGTTCAAAAAGTGCTAGCCTCTCATTCTTCCATATATGAGAAGCTTGATGTTTTGGTGCAAGTACGGAGGAGAGTTTTCGTCTGGAATGATACATATATATATACATACAAAACATATATATATATATATATATATATATATATATATATATATATATATATATATATATATATATATATATATAAATATATTAATACAATTGTTTTTAAAATACAACATACCTTGTTTTTATATTTCCACAAAATTTACCATTTTCAAAATACGAGGGAATACAAAAGTTTTTGGGGGAATTTCGACGCTGATATACAGAGACTCGACATGAGAAAGATGGTTACCCAGCTAATGCCTGATGTATAATCCTTGTGGATCTTATGCGCCCAAAAGATTTATTTGAATGTGCCTTTTCCCATTGATGAAGCATTTTTTTATTTTCACCTGGCCTCATCTTTTTTTAAAATTGTATGCCAAAACAGTCATCATGCGTGGCGGCACGGCGGCTCACAGACAGATCTTCTGTTCTTCTAACCACTGATGATTTGTGGTTGTTGACTCGCAGGTTAAGTTGTGTCTCGGCTTTTCCTACACACAATGCAGAGCATTCCTCTCACAACAACTCATACGTTGGTATTTGGGATTTTACCGAACCTTTGCATGATATGAGTTGGGGTTATTAGCCGAACTGAACCTTCCTTCTTCCATGGCAATTGGGCAGAAACAGGATGCAATTTTCTGGGGGGGTGGAGCAGTCCTTCCTGGTCATTTTTGGATCAGAATATCCCCCATTGACGGTGCTTGGCGGCACATCATTGAAGGCACCTCCGGGAAAACCCTTCTAGTAGACGAACTAGCTTAGCTGAGAGGATTAGGCAGGGATCTTTCATAATCCAATCGATCCTCTCAATACCGAAGAATAATGTGGTGGTCAGTTGGACCTCATCATTCGCATTTCGGGGTGTTGGGCGGTAGGTACTCAGTATGTGAAGGAAGTGCCTTCAATGTCGTACCACCAAGCATCGTCAATTGGGGATATTCTTACCCTTAGACGATCAGATACGACAGCACTACCCTCAAGAGAACTGCATACTTGCGGTATGCAGCAAAGTAGAATCTGCCCAATCGTCATCGAAGAGGGAAGGTTCAATTCGGCTAATAACCCTAACACATTTATATCATGACATTTACAATATGTGTTTATGAGTTGTGGGGCCAGGAGAAAATGAAAGGATACTTCATCAATCGGAAAAGGCACATTCAAATGTTTTGGGCATATACGATCCTCCAGGATTAAACATCAGGTGTTAGCTGGGTAACCATCCACTTTATTCCCTCAAAGTAGCATTCCCGTTTGTGAATCGCTGGCTGATCGAAAAAACCGTTGAAATAGCTTCCTTTCTAGTTAGATACTATTCTCTTAATTTCCAATCATCCGAATGAAAATTGTTCCGATTCTACGGTAAACATAATTTTTCAAAATAGGGTATTGTGACTTCTTTGACCGAACATGTACTTCCGTGTAGAAAACTTAGTAACCCAAGTAGATTTGTAGTTCATTTGTTGTTTGTTTGTTTCCAACTCCATGGAGGTGTGCAACCAGTCCCTAAATAGAGACGCATATGAACGAGAAAGAGTTACCTACCTAGTCACCTCTCACCTTCTCCCCATTTATCTAAAAATAGAAGACTAAGGGAGAAATAAGGCGTCGTGACTCTGATGGCCAGCCTGGGGAGGCGAAATACAAACTTCACCTCCAAAACAGGGATTTCTCGATAGATTTGGAGTTTCCCATGAGAAACGAAGTAAACGTTTTCACGCAGAAGGCGACAAGATCAGAAGAGTCAGGTCTTATAAGGTGTCATGATTGTGACGGCAATGGGAGCGTGAACCGTTCGAAGCCACGTGATGAAGGTAGTTCTACCCGCTCGTGACACGTGTCCGTCTAGGAGGTCCCAACCAGGCTTATCATGCCTTTACTTCATGCGAATCGCTTCGTGAATCTGGGCGCCCATAACTGTTGTATGTTGCAACGTAAACCAATAGATTATCCTATCAATAAATCTTCAGTTTTCTAATACTTCGGTTGATATGTGCTTGATTCCTCAACAAGTGTATAATTTCATAGCTTATAACTACGTTCATACTGAAATTTATAGAAAAGTTCATTTTCGAACAATTTGCAGTATAGAATTCGTACCACGTACTTAGGATTAACTCGACGTTTTCACTGTCAGTCGGAAAAAAATCAATAGGTAATACGACAATCTCATGGCACTCAACTATCTCAAAGAATTGGTTCAATGATCATTGTTATTGGCTACTAAGCAATTCTCCTGACATTTTCCCAAGTTCGATATCTAAGACATAGAGTTACCGATCATCACTGTATACTCCTTAACTCTTGTATGTTGCTATACTCGGTGCAAAATCATGGCGATTGGAGGTAATCGTTTGGTTCATTCAACAAACACACATTCGTAAAGTGAGTACAAGCCTGCAAACCAGCCGAGGCCGCTGAGCAGGTCAGTGACCTGTTTAGAAAGCTCAAAAAGCAGGTTGTATTATCTGGAAGGGAACGAACTAAGCCGGACTGGTTCAGCTAATCTATCTTGGATCATTGTCACCTACGTGAAGTGCCGACTGAACTGCTAATCGTCAGTAGATAATATAAAAAAATGTATAATAATAACTTAAATAAATAAAATAAAATAAGAACATACCTATTTTTATTTAAATTTATTCACACGGTTTTTGCATCATATCAGGTACGGCTACAACTCATATTACAATGTTACAGCTTCATATAATAAATAGCTGTTTTATAATTTTCATGAATCATGATTTTTTTTTCAAAATTTGAAAATTAACACGTGGCCGTTAATGTATGTTTAAGAATGTTCACACGAAATATCTCGATGAAAACAAATATTCCAAGAGCCTGTGACACAAAAAAGTCGACAATCGAAAAATGATCTTTTGTCTCTGGAAATCTTCTGGTCGCCAGCCCCGTGGGAGAGAGAATGACCAGTCTACCTAAATTCTGATTTGACGAAAGGTTGAAAGAATGGTCGAAAAAATTAAACAATTCAGAAAATCGTTTTTAATGTGAAAGAAGAAAGGTTCTATGAACGGAAACGAGAATGGCAATGACAATGGTTCTAATAACAATGGCTCTCGTGTTCGTTTGAGGCTGGCCGGAAGAAACCGTTGCATGTCCTTCGTGATCCTTAGCATTGAGCGTCCTCTGCCAAGAAGCATTACCGTAGGGTGCTTCCGTATGTTGACAGGACATGATTACTTTCAGAAACGCGTAAGTAAAATCGAAATCGATGAAGATCCAATGTGTACCTACTCTGTATCATGAAAAGGAAATGACGGCAAACCATTATGACTCCTGTCCTGCTCTTCAGGACGTTATCAATACTTTTAAATCCAACGACGATCGCTACACAAGATTAGCGGAATCCATTGGGCTGCTAAAGAACACATGGCAGTATTACCACAATAATATCGGCGCGGGGGAAAAAAATCGTTCACATATAAAAAAATCGGCCATTTCTGAACCGTTTCATTTTTCGACCTTTTTTTTTTTCAACATTAGGGGGTGTCTACCCACCCCCTTCGTCATCGTGAAAGCGTCTGCCATTGTCATTTCCGTTCATTTGAACCTTTCTTCTTTCACATATAAAAGAATCAGCCCTTTCTGAATCGTTTAATTTTACGACCATTTTGTCAACCTTCCTTTTTCAACCCTTTCGTCAAATCATACTTTAGGTAGTATGGTCATTTTCTCTTCTAATTGGCCACTAGAAGGTTTTTAGAGACAAACCTATCATTTTTCTATGGTTAACTGTTTTGTGTCACTGGGTCTCCATCTAAAAATGTTTGTTCATTTGAGCCCTTGTCTCCGAATCAGTGCAAGTTGCCACTTCGCACACACGAACGAAATAACTTCAAAAACGGGTGATAATGGAAACTTTGTCTAAGAAACAAAGAGTTGATCGGTTAGATTAATTTCGATGGTTGCATCATCATCAGACACGAAATATAACTGACAATACGCCAGAAGGAACACAGCTTATATAGTGAACGGGAGCATGGGTTCCATTTCGAGAGAAATGGAGGGTGGAGTAATACTACCAGTGCAGTTAACGTGAAAGGAGGATTACAGCTGACCAAATGGGAATCGGGGATGAAGTAGCATCTTAGAGGAGAATGACTAATTAATAATAATGAACTTGCATATTCAAATAAGTTTTAAAGTTATGGAGGGACAGTTTGGAACTCAAATGAACTCATCATTAGTGAAATATATTGATTTTCCGTTAATACTCTTAATAAATTGTAGTCTCAATAAATGCAAAATTTAATTTTTCAGATCGATGTTTCCTATTTTTTGATCACCTTTTAAGTTATTGTAAAAAGCGTGTTTAATCATTTCGCAAGAAAAAAAAAAAAAAAAACTGCGCAAAACTTTTGTTGTTTACCAACATTAGGTATATATTAGGATTCAACGGGAAATTATCTCAAAGAAACAATGAAGAACGAACATTTGTCCAAGGAAAATTCCCATTCTTTCACCTGTGTGCGAGGAATCCGGATCAGATCAGCCCTAGAGGCAACTAAATGACACTAAACGTATACAAGTCGATATGTGGTCCTTCTTCTCATTCCTATCAGTATTCCAGATTCTTGAAAGTAGACACTGCTTAACGTCCCAAGAATACCATTCTGGCAAAAGTAATAAAAAAAAAACAAAATCCAAGAAGATCATATGCCTATGCGAGCAGGACCTTCTTTTTTATTGGGTTTTTCATTAAAATATTAGTACATACTTCACGCAAAATGTTTTTCCAGTCAGTTTGGTTATGTAATGTTGAGTTCTTAGACAGAACACTTCGTGGTTCTCTCTGATTCTTTAGCCCAAGAGTAAACGAATAAAAGTGTCCAGTAAAATTTGTTTGTGTGAGTGTATATTTTTCTCAAATTAAATGTAGGTAAAACGTTTTATTTCTGTTTATTATGTGTATTTACACTAAAAATTACTGATTTACATTACCTTTGTTTGTGTTGGGGAAGTTTTAGTAGTGGCGGCCATCTTCCTAAAAAACCCAATAGAGGTATGCCACTAGATCCTATTGCTCTCTCTCTATAATTGGCTCGCCTAACGATATCATAAGGTCCGTTCTTATTTAAGTAGAAATAGGAGGTGAAGACGATAGATAGACGTTTGAGCACCTGCATAGAAATCAGCTTATGGCTCAGGCTGTACTATTGGTTTCGGATGAAATAATGAAGGTAATAAGGCTGCTCTTATTGACTTCAGATATGATGAAATCATATGAGAAAAAAAAACTACTCAACTGACGGCGGATGCCGTTGAATATCATCAACGTAGCTGACAACCTGATGATATAAACTTTAATGCAAATCTAAGTGCGAACTCGGGTGTAAATCATGTAATTTTCTCTCAACACTATCACCCGCCCTAATCATTTTGAATTCACCATCTTCTTCAAAACTAGGACGAATAGGGGGTATAACTTCTTGAAATCGGAAATGAACTTGGACACATTGATGATGATTTCATTGAAACAGAACCAAGTGACTTCCCTCACGTTAACTATGTACTAAGATTCAACTAAGACCAAAGGGATTTAAACCCCTTTTACCTGTGATACATAGGGTCCCTCTCAATCAGTGAAGTTGCTGGTCCATCAAGAAGGCCAACCATACTTGTATCACATATTCATCAGTTACTCTCTACAACCACAAGTAAGCATTCAGACACACTCCACCTACTCACTTTTATACCCTTATCCTGAGGAAAAATGATAAGACAGCAATAGGTCAAAGGGCCAGGGGTACAAGACTAGTTTAAACCTCATTGCCCGCTTAAGAAGCTGTAGTTTAAGCGGAGGATGTAGTTCGGTTCTGTTGTACGAGCTCTTGAATCAAGCTCATTTGTAATGATAAAAGCTAAACCCAGCTTATAGATGAAGGGCCGCAGGGAATGGTTTAAACATCAATCTGGGGTGTGAACCTTGGAAACCGTCAACTCAACCTTATAGGTAGGTAAGTTCTTTTCGCTTTTTGATAAATTGGTTGGCGAACTTTTGTATGTAGAATTTAACAAGTGGGTGTACTAGAATCATAATATTGCATTATTAATTTAATTTCGAGAATCATAAATTTCTTCAGCTTCGTCATCCAGATAATAAGCGAAAAAACCTGAGGTGGTTTTTCATCAGTTCCATCACGTACATTCCGAACGTTATAAATTCATACTACGAGTATATTGCTCACACCGTCAAGATATGTGAATTCTAGAATTTTGTTCATAAGTTATGCTTTTTTAAGATTGATAAATTTAATTAATTTACACTACTTACGTGATATATACAGGGTGTTCCAGAATAAGATCCAAACTGTTTCAGGAATAGGTCCAACAATTAGTTTCTCGCAAGAAATGCATCCAAGAGTTTTTTCATAAACTATCGCAATCAACAATCACTTATTTGCTGGACTTTTTTTACGATTCAAACATTCCCCCTTGGGGTACTCGCTCTGTAAAATAAAAGTTATTGATGATACCATAAAAAAGAACATCAAATGCTCCGAATGCAAAGCCTGAACAGTGGATGAATATCGATTGAACGTTTTGAATTCTAGGTGGACGGAAGCTAATACAATGAGAGAGATGTGAGATTTATCCCACATGCCAGAAGATTATGTCCAAAATCTGCATTGGGGAATATGGAACCATGAAAATTCCTATTTTTCCATGTATTTAGACTGTCTTTTTGTATTCTCCTTCTTCTTCGACATTCAAACTCCAGTTTCCTAAACCAACGTGATAAGGCCTTGTTCACATATGTACACTAAACGCAAACTAGCAACGCGAAGTATCGTTTTCTCACGTTGTATTCTTCAGATGATTCTAAATCAGATCAAATTTGGAGGACATTTGGGGAAAGACAATATAATCATCCCATATAAATTTTGACATAATTGTATCATTAGTAGCTGCTGCGCATGCGCGAATGTGAAATCCTTACAACAAAAATAATCGCTCCAGTTGTCATTCGCTTTTGATAAAATGTTCTGGAAATATGCGGGTTAGGCTGAGGAGTATAATATACCCTATAATTTCATCACTAAAAATTAGTTTTCACTGCGCATGCGAATCTCAAACCCTTGTAATAAGTATGGCTTATACAGTTTTTATCCGAGTTTGGTGACATTTTCAGGGATCGAATGGCATATCGATGATCAATTTATTCATGTTACGGACACGCGAAAGCTATGTGCCATACCCAAATTGCCAGCGTGTTTTCCAATTACACGGGTACGATCGCCGGTGACGAATCCGGTGTTGAGACAACCGTTTAAACCGTCTACAACTCTAAATCACACATTTGACAACTACTCACGTTTCTCAGAGTATATTTTGAGGAGTAAAGTGTACAGTATACTGTTAGGTTGTCACGACCTCAGGGTTTCTACCTGTCATGGTTTGGTTTTAAACATATTGAAGGTATGACTGGAATGAGGTTCTCTGAAACAAATCTTTAAGTACGCACTCAGAAGTTTGAGATGTGACAAAGTAACAGCTGTTGATATCAACAATTGGTTAATAGTCACGAGATGATAGAAAGATTATATGTTCCGTCCTCATGACTTTTGATGCCAATGAAATAATAGGTCTAACACTAGAGGATCCTGTCAAAAAAGATGACGGTAAGGGCACTTAAAAAAGTCCAGTTAGCGACTATTAAACGGCGTAATGAGATGATGGCAAGTGGAATGCCGCTCACTCCGTTCTCTTTGTAGTAGTTAGGGGGGGGGGGGGGGGGATGAGAAAAAATCGGTCGCCAAGGTTGTACGTGGCAGTTGCTTTCCATTCAACACCAATCAGTTTTCATCTAGAAAAGCGCTGCGCTGTTCAAAGACACACGCGAAGAAGAGTATAGGGGCATTAGGTTCAAGCGGACAATTCAATAAATCCACTCAGAAACCGTTACCCAACAGTGGATGGGATGATATATCGTGAAATGATTGACTATGAATGATGAAACCTCATGAATTAGGTGAATCCCCGATATTGTTTCATTCTTTGGTTTTTTCAGACCCAACAACTATTCAACATCTACAAAAGACGTTCGACAATGATACAAAGTTGGTGGTATTCCAATTATTTGGTTAGAATTAATTATTCTAATTATATCCAGAGACCTGTATAATAAATTCGGGGTACATATTTATATAAAAGAAAATTGTATTTCAATGATTATAGTTACAGCTAATCTGAGAAAAATATGACTACTAAAAATTAAAATCGTTCTACTAATACGCCTACGTGCCTATATAGGTACTAATATAAGCACAATATTATACGTACCTAATGTTTTGTTGATACAAATATTTTACGATAGGTTTTGTTTGTTGTATTATTCTCTATGTGTGAAACAGCTTCATTGAATCATCATTGTTTAATTTTTGGTAGTTGGAAGATATGGACCCAAATTTTGCATCTTTTACGTTGTGAGAGGGCAAGTATTGTATACATTTAGTTGAAAACCCGGAAAACAGGAACAAGTTGATGATATGTATACATAAATTTTTTACACGTGTATAGGCATAAGAAACAATGCTTATACCTGTCGATATAGCACACGGAACGTCAGTGTAGTAGCCTGACCTTATTTTTTCGTTTTGGTTTAATTTTTTAAGAGAGTTTTGTGTGAGAACAGTTGAAGAGGTGGCAAATATAGATTATAGTTCAGAGCACCATAGACCGAATGTACAGAAAAGGACGACCCTTTAAAACGTGGAGATCATTCAGAATTTATAAAAATGGATATGTTTCTATATCATAGAATACTATATCAGAAAATTTTTCTGGTATAGTATTTTATAAAAGTTTTGAGCCAGTGTAATAGCGCAATTTTCTAAGGTTATTCGTTAAAATCCAAATAATAATTTTCAGTGGAGGTGTAATGGCCCACATCTGTGATCGAATAATTTTTGGTCGGTTAAATTGATTTCTTACTTCGGCTCATTATTATAATTGTTGTGGAACCCCATCAATTAGCCAAGTAATGAGGAAGATTGTCAAGGTGGTTGAGAATCATTGCGTCATTGTACCACCGGTTGAGGAATTGAAACGAGAACAGAAAACGTCCAATTAGAGTAAATAGTAAAGTCATCCAAGGTCTCAGATTAATTGAACTCGTCACGATCGGGATTATTCTATACACACCAGACCCAATAAATTATTGAATATAGATTAAATATAAATTGTCAGTAGATAATAATTTCCGCCTGTAAAGTAACATTGATATTTTCCATGATTGAAAAGTTGTATAAATTTCATGAGTTGTACCCATGGAATCAAAAACCACTTATTTAAAGATATCAAATAATGTATTTTCTGGTTTGGAATCACCCAGGGTCCCAGGGGCCGTGCTATGTAACGAAAAGTTTCGAAACATCCAATATCATCAAGTACCTAATGTCTTCATACCCACTCCTTTTAAGCGTTCATTGCGTACATTAAATTATGACATGATTATGATATCTATCAGCATCCTTCCGTCACCTGCGCCCAGCTGACCGTACCAACATATAACTCAACTTGTTTTTTCAACTAAAAAATAGGTTTTATCTATTTCAGAATATTGTGGATGAATACAACAGTGTTGAAGTATGATATTGGCGTATATTACACTGGAAAAAAGCATGATGTTGGCTTATATATATTAGGTTGGTAAAACTTTTGTTTCCATACCGTGAAGTGCTCTTCTAGGAAATGGGAACACCAGTCAGGAAAAACATTTGCAGCAAAAATGATCATTTAAAGCCAAATACCTTCGCTCTGACACCAAGTATACAATCGACTTCAAATTAATAAACGGCCCTTGAATGTAAACCCTGTTTCGGCTTTTTGTCTCACTGCAAACAGATTTTAGAAGCATTGAGATGGGTGGTATCGGATATCATTCATATTTTTATAAAGAATAGTACATTAAAACCAACTCTCAGCTTTTGAGAGTTACATTCAGGACACCTTTCTGGTCAGGGAGCAAGCTGCCATGCGGGGTTTACAGTTGCTCAAGGCCCTTTCCAACTATAGTTAGAGTGCCCAGTAGGATGTCCTCTTGAGGATTTGCCATGCAGTGGTGCGATCTGAATTGGTTATGGGTCTGCAGTTTACGGCTCAGCATGAAATTCATTGCTGCGTAAGCTGGAACCTATATTAAACAAGGGTCTTCGTTTGTACCACTCCGACGGCCTCCCTTCAGGTGTTTAGGCATAGTCAGCCACTCAAAATTCGGCGAAATCTGCTAGCACTTCGCTATGCAGAGCAATTGCGCTATTTCCCAGGGCACCCCTGCATGAAGTGGTCACCTACCCTCCCTAAATGAGACATATTCCAGGCTAAAAACACGAAATCGCCCATTGGTTATTCGTGTTCAGGAGCTCACTAGGTGGGATAGCATTGAGATATACCCTCTGTTTCCATATGAGGTGCCCCCTGCCCCTCCCTGGACCTTGTATCGGATGCGTGTTGACCTCCGCATGAGGGTTGGGGTCAAGGGCAATACACCCCCACACATCCTCAGAGGTCGCTACACTGAGGCAATCCAGCGATATGCTGGACACACTCTTCTATTCACTGATGGCTCAAAGACACCTGATGGTGTTGGCCTTGCTCTATGGAGCCCCAACTTCCAAGGCACTAGCCTACACCAGCTGTGTCTGTGTTCACAGCGGAGCTGTGGGCAGTGACACTGGCTGTTTGACACTGCCAATTATTCGGAGTTGGGAATTATGTGATTTGTATCGATTCACTAAGTACCATCGAGACGATTAGGAACTCATATTCTGATGATCCCCAAATACAAAGCCTACGTGTATCGCTATACCAAGCCACGACATTGGGCTCAACCATAACTTATATGTGGGTACCGAGCCATAAGAGTATTCATGGCAATGAGTGTGCAGATGCCCTTGCAAAGAGAGTCATTAGTGATGAATCCATTGATATGTTGCCTATACGCTTTGAGGATCAAATCTCCTACATGCAACATAAAGCTAATTCCATCTGGCATGAGCAATGGCAGGGTGAGGTCACTGGTCTGCGTGATGTCCTTCAGGACGTGAGCCCGGTGGGTCCTTTCGTAACCCTACTTCCAACGAGGGATCGAATAGTGGTCAACCGGGTAGCCACTGGCTATATCCGTCTTACTCACAGTCACGTTCTTAGTGCAGAAGCTCGAGATGTGTGGGAGTTGTGGGGGTGATCTGTCCATCCGCCACTTTCTGGAGGACTTTCCAGCCCTTATGGACCTCCGAATCCAGCATCAGCCCCTTCAGTGGGTAAACGTTTTATCCGGATCATACAAGGTCCGATCCCTGTTGTTGTACCTGAGAGCCGCTGAGCTCTACTACGAACTGTGATAACTGATCTGTGATATATTTATATACATCTAGACGTAGTTTTATTTCACTTTGCTGATTGTATATAGTAGCATGTATATAGTTATTAACCTATTTTACATCTAGTCTTAGTTGTATCATTTTATTTGTGGGGTTTTTTATCCGCTTTGGGGGCTAGGCAGTGGTCATCGCTGTGCCCCTCATTTTTTCCTCTTCCGAGTTGCCAGTGGAGTCCATGATGGCGCTCCTTTTTAGTCAAGGATGGCAATATGGCTCCCCTTAGAATCGTGCCACTTCCAGGGTCCCTTTAGGCACCTTGTTCAATGCCGCTAATGACCCTTCTGGTTGAGGTGCGGCTTAAACCTTTACAAAAAATAAAAAAAAATAAAATAAATAAGTACATTAAAGATTAGTATAGGTATTTAATGTCGTATAAATCCCACAAGCATTTTTCATCTTCGTCAGTTTTTGCTCCCGAAATCTCTTATAAAAAGTGGGAAATATTTCCTGGCAGTTAAAACGAGGAACATTTTTATCACGTAGTTAGCGCAATCTCGTGCAATTAGGTACTGAAGACACGCTCGCTCGTATAACCTTAGATAAGTTATGATCCTCTTGCCTACTAAGTATTTCTCCTGCTCTATACTTAATCATGGAGAATGCTTTCATTAGAATAAGCAATGGCGAGTAATGAGGTAAAAACTTTATACTCATCGTTGAACATTCTATACAAGAGAGCGTGTCATCAGTAACTGCACAAGATTGCGCTAACTACGTGACGGACATGTTCCTCTTATCACCAGCGGCAGTTACAGGGCAACCGCTGAATTAGCAAAGCTTAAAGTGTTTTCTTCCCCCTAGCGAAGTAAGTTTAAGGGTTGGATAGAAATTAATTGGACGGGAGTTCAATAGCATTTCTACATTGTCGAATTTAATTTCAAAAAAGTTAATTTGAATTTGTAAAAGGCTTAAATGATTTTGTAAAAGGTTGAAATAGTTCTGTAAAAGGTTTAATTGAATCTGTTAATGTTAATGCCTCATAATGGATTTAAATAAAGAACATTTTCTGAAATTTTTATTTTAAAATTGTTGGAGTCATTGCAATAGCTTCTTTTTCTACAAAATTTCGCTACAAATTTACCTTTTTGTAATGATTTGCAGTGTTTTCACATATCCGAATCGTTTTTGTCATTCACTTGTGCTCGATTGCACGCAAATTATCAATATGGTTGTTTGTATATTGGTTTTGATTGCTCTTAATGTTTTATATTTCCCTCTCTGTTTATCCATTATAATTAACATTGATAAATTTCGATTTCCGAATCCCTCTTAACCTTTTTAGCTAGACAATAAATAAATGGATAAATTTCATGTTTACGTTGAAGATCGGAATTATGGCTACTTAAATTTCATGGAACTGATAATTTTTTAACATTTTAAAAGGTCTCTGTGCTTGTCGTTTTCTAAATTAGAGCATTCATTTGTAGCAGTGTCATACGATAACTGTGTTCAGAAAGGTAAATTTTCTTTTCAAGATTATATATTATTTCATTTTCAATCAAGTGTGTATGGGATATGGATTGTAGACGGCCTTAATTTCTCCCTGAGTACCTACTATAAACCTGTTTTTCTTCTGAAATGGTTGAATGGATTTATTTATCTGTCTAGGTGTTTGAAGCGAAACGACTGTACAATCAACACAAATATTTATATCTACACATATTTTATCGTTTGAGTGTTTGCAATGAACGGTTCTGTTCATCGGAGCCGCCGTCTATGAAAACAATAGTAGACAGATACATAATATCGTGAATAATTTAGTTCGTGGACACGAAATATATTATCAGCGCTAAGCATGCGGTTGAATGATCTCCCGAAGCGCCGGTACGATTATGCATATACAAAATTCCAGTACATAGAGTTGAACCAACTTCAAAGAAATTCCACTGTGCCTTGAATTGGCTTCAAACAGAAGTAGAAGTACCGACAACCCAGTCGCCCGAAAGACGAAAACAGAGAACGAAACGCTGGAGTTTGGAAGGGGGTGGATGGCGCGGATATAAGAGAATTCAGCCTGTGATGTTAAGCCAAAGTAAACAACCTCTAACTGACAGTAATCACCCGCTTTGATAAACAAAACGATAATTTCGCTTTGCCAATCTGTTTTAAGCTCCAGGCGTCTTGTTAAAGTCAAGGAATGGAGTCCAAGAGATACTGGGTAGTTGTTGTTTTTTCTCTTAACGATACATTTTGTTAGGGACTCCGTTTTCTTGCTAAACCTAGTTTATTATAATTGATAGGTACTGATTTCTTGTATAAATTAAATTCACCCCCAAAAGACCCAAGTAAGTTCTTATCTACTTAGGTATCCTTGTTTAATGTGGAGAATAGTGAGCGAAGCGTGATGGACTTCTGAACATGGAACATTTCATTACTCATTCGGATAATTCGCTGATGAACAACTAACAACTCAAACCCGGTATGGGCTGAGAAAGTTTCAATTTCCCTATAACGTGAATGAGCTACCAGGTTCTATGGGTTTCATGGTTATTACTTCATACGCTCTCTGTTACAATTCATAAATCAAATACCTACGCCAAGTAGTACTACGCACAATGACAATTTGAGTATGAATGTTAAACAGCCCACTCAGATTCAGGTTTCTTTTTACCGAGCTTTGGTTAAATTCAACTGAATTTTAATAAAGTTGAAGCACTTAGTGAACATTTTAAGAACGAATTTGGCGTCAATATCCAATATATGTCATCGCTTTCGTTCAGCAACAACAATCGTTCAATTTTCAGATTCGGTGATTCTTGTTCTTCTAGTTTTTACCAAGTTATGTCCTTTGAGGATTACTTTTATGCCAATACGTTTTTGTAAATTTCAAATTCTCCAATGTGTGGTCAAACTGAACAGTGAAAATGTTAATCATACCACTTCCCATTCTAAACCGTCCATTTTAGCGAATTTTTGAAGAAAACTAAGCTATTACTCTCGCCTCAAAATTTGTAGAATGTAAATTGTTGAAAAAATTTTATGCAGAAATCCATTTCAGGCTATTCTGAATCATATTCTGAAGTTTAACGCATTTTTTTATGTATGTATGTATGTATGTATGTATGTGTGTTATGTGTGTATGTGTTTGTAAAAAAAAAAAAAATATATATATATATATGTATGTATATATGTATGTGTCATTCCAGACGATAACTGTCCGTAGAATTGTGCTAGAAACTTCAAACAAATTTTAAAATGTTAAAGGACACAAAACGAAAGTTCATGTTCGTTGGCCAGCATGATCGGATTACATCTTCGGGTTGAAATTTTCAAAAATGTAGTCAAAAATTTCAAAATAGCCTGTTTTTTGCGATTTGTTGTGCGAAATAATTTTTTCAGCATACTAACATGTGGTATATGCGGAATCAGCGTAAAATTTCCTATAAGAATATGTATCAAGTTTTCAAAAATTTCAAAGTTGAAAAATCAGTCAAAAATCGAAATAATGCCGTTCGCTAGTTGTAAAAATCGGTAATATTTGCATGAAACATTGTCCAAATTCAGATTGAACTACTCTTATGGAAGTATCCCTGTCTAAATCATAAACTAAAATTTCTCTACACGATCAATAGCGACTGAAATGTCGAAGATTTCTTCAAAAATTCGCTCATGGGGTCATGCTGCATGACTGGAATTTTTAATTTTTTTTTTTTTTAAACATGAAAACTACTAATAAAAAGCTACGTAAAAACTTGTAATGAAATAGATAGTTCTGAATAATGTGTAACTAACGCAGAACAAAAATAATCATTAGAGAAATCGGACTATCCTCAGTATGTGAAGGTGATGAATAGGCTGATAGGGGGTGGGTTGGGGAAGGCATATCTCGAGGCTGTGTTGTGCTTGTGCAATGAAACCACAAAACTTCCCTCTTTCGGGCAGGGTGTACCCTCGCGCGGTCTAGGGAGGGTCAAAATAAAAAACTATATAAATTTAGATAAACGCAATCATTGTATTGTATTGTAATATATTAAATATATAAATTTTACTCACTCTAAAATACATGGTTAAACCGTCTGCCCAGAGTTGGCGTGTGTCTATTGAAGATTAACATGGTTAAAAATTGAATTGATCCAACAGGTACCTATTTTCTGTAATTTTATGCTTTCTGACAAAAAAGAAAAACAACCCAATTCTTACCATTACGGTATAAAGCTGTCATTGGCACTAAGCGTATAAAATACCTAACAAACGCTCTGTACGGACTTGATATTGGACATCTGCACAAAAAAAAGGTAAATTTCTTCTTGTTTTCCTAAATTGCAAAGAGAACACTGCATTCCTTCTTCTCTCCAAGGAATGCAATTTAATTTGAATAGGCCTGATCCACATTTTTAAATTAACGATACAATCCCTGCGGCTTGTTCATTTCATCGTTCACACAATTTAGCGAATGATCTACTTTTTTTTAATAAATCAGGTGATAAATACAAGCCAGTATCTCACTGCCGTTATCACTTCGCAATTTCTTTTCCGATTTTCATGCTTTCCCGATGATAAGACTTATGCTTGAAATATGGAGAAAGTTCGAACGGATGTTATGAACAAAAAAAAGGAAAATTCAAAAATCACCGGTAAGTAAATAGAATGTAATGCCATAGTTAACTAAATATCTTTGGCAAAAATAACGAAATGACAATAATATTGCAAACTTTGTTTTGATTCATAGTTATCTTATCTATTCTATTCCTTCTCATCACAACCCACCTAATTGTATTCCCCCGGCCTTACTCCATAAGTAAAAATGCTATTCAATCCTATTCAAAATTTTAGCAATCCATTGTGATTTTTGTTCATTTCATTTTTTTAAATCATTAGTGCCTTTTATTTATTATGCCTTTCAAAATGTAGTTCCATTTAATCACAAACTAATTCTGTATGCCCATCATATGTGGAAAAGCTACTATATGGTCACCCAACTTGGCAGACTTTTTTTATTTGCGTATCATGTTTAGTGCATATTTGATGCCACTGGTTGATTCCTATAAAACTTGTTTGCATCTCTTTTCCAAATGAAATATTTTTATGAGGATATTTTCGTCGTGTTTTTCTCTTTTTTCTTTCTAGTAAATACCGTTACGATCTCCGAATGTCCTTGAACCCTAACCACCAGCGCTGACTACGAAATGACATAAAACTTCAGGGGATCTTAAAGAGGGTGGATGGGTGGTGGGTGTGCTGGAAATCGAGGGAACAAAAGGAGCACAAACATGTTTGTCGTCTTCACAGGCCATCGCTTGTGGTTTCCAATATCATTAGATAGAACTCCAGCGGGGGCTCCCTCCGCCATCCTGCATCTGTTTCTCCCATCCAACACGGTAATGTGCGAGACTAACTCAAGATGACAATCCCATCCGCCGCGAAGGAGGCAATAATTGTCATGACTTGTGGCACCAGGCAGTAAACGAAGGATAGCAGAGTTAACGTCGTCACGGTGGCACGCGGGTGATTCTAACAATTTTACGAGCATTGTAAGCCTGAATTCAAGAAATGACTCATACCTCAATTCCTTTGTGGAAAAATGACAGTCACCAACGTTCAGACATTTTGCATCCCTAACAGTCGCAGAAGATATTCACTTGAAACAACTCCTTTAATGGGTTGAATATCATTCTGTAAACTGACATTCTCTCAATGAATTATTTCAGCATTTATTATTATATTCAAATTTCCGTTATCATCCTCCATTACTGATTACTTCAAGAATGAAAAAATGAACATAATTCATTGAAAAGTATTTTAATTTCTGCATTTTAATTTCTTCCCATTTTCTTATAACAATTGGTGTTAACACGGTGACGTTTAAAACACACGGTCTCAGTTGGTTGCCCTGAAGCCATCACAACAAGTCATGACTACCTGAACGAAGATGATCTGATAAACAGTAAACATTAGAAAAAAATTGAGAGGGAAAAAAATATATATATAAAACCACCCTTCGGGGGGGGGGGGGGGGGGGGGGTTACTCACACAGGCGTCAATTCAGTGGCAGATGAAAACCTCCTGTCATGCAGTATGATCGTATGAGAAAATTGTCGTAAATTATCGATGATATAAACACAACTCTTTCTATATAATATTCTGCAATTCAAAGCAGATTTTAGATTTTTAGCCATTTTTTTCTTCTTTCAGTTATTATTGATTTTTCAGCAAATATTTAAGTAAACTATTCAGCTCAATGTTGAGCATATTTTTTTTTACTGTTCTAGTTTATTGTTGATGAACATGATCTGACTAAAATGTACTAAAAGTATGAATTCAACGGTTTTTATCCATTTTTGATTATTATATTAGTGATAATTTGACTCTAATATACTCTAAAAGTGCTGACCAATGAACCCATCCTTCATTAAAGGAGGCTTGATTTTTTAGGGCAGGAACAGAATATATATCTCAATCCTAAGGAGAGCTATTGTCTGGAATAACACATATATAAACACACACACGCGCACACACACACGCGCACACACACACACATTTTTTTTTTTCTTTTTTTAGAGAGACTTGTTGTGGAGAAGATGGTTACCCAGCAAACACCTGACGTTCAATCCTGGAGGGTCGAATGCGCCCAAAACATTTTAATGTGCCTTGTCCGATTGACGAAGCATTCTTTTATTTTCTCCTCCTCATCTTTTTTTAAAAATGTATGCCAAAACAATCGTCAAAAGTTGCATCGTGAGTTGCGGTAAGGCGGCTCACGGGAAGCTCTTCAGTTTTTCTAACTACTGATGATCTGCGGTTGTTTACTCGCAGGTTAAGTTATGTTTCGGCTTTTCTTACAAAAATACAAAGCATTTCTTTCAAAACAACTCATGCATTGGTGTTTGGGAATTTACCGACCCTTAGCATGTATAGGAGTTGGGGTTATTAGCAGAACTGAACCTTCCCTCTTCTTTGACGATTGGGCAGACTATACGTCGCCTCTTATACAAAAAATCATAAACATATAAATAATCATATATATATATATATATATATATATATATATATATATATATATATATATATATATCACTTAGTTCAATGAAGGGCTCTACGAGAGCATGTATGTATATGTTCACACACTTTTTAGGAAAACAAGAAAGTACCTTCGACACAAAACTAATTTTTATATTTCGGCTTAATAATGCCCCTTCAAAACTACAAAGAGGAGTGAATTTTGGGAATTTTGACGTTGGTACGGAGATATACTTGCCAAGGAGAAACAGTTACCAGGTTAACGCCTAATATTCAGGCCTGGATAATCATATGCTCCCAACACATTGTTATGCGCTCGTTCTGAATGAAGTAGCATTATTTTATTTGCATTTGGTTTCATCTTTTTTAGAACTTTGATGCCAAAACAATCATTGAATATTTCATTATGTGTCGTGGCATGTTGGCTCACTGGCAACTCTTCATCTCTTCTAACAACAGTTGCCCTGTGGTTGTTAACTCTCAAATTAAGGGATGTTTCGGCTTTGCCAACGTAAAATGCAGGGCAATTTTTGCACAACAACTGGTAAACACATTGTTGTTAGGCATTCTGCCTACCAGTTTCCTTTTCCATCTTCGCATCTTTATCATTCTTTCATACCATTCCCCCTGCACTTACCCTTTCTGAGGGTTTACCGCATGCCCCCCTCAGCATGCCCCCCTTGAGCATTTTAATCTCGCTGCAGGATGGAGAAACCCATCAGTCTGCCGAAGAAGATCGGATCGAAACGTTCAGACGTGAGTTGTATGTTGTTTTTGTTTTCGGACTAAGAGTTATATATATATATATATATATATATATATATATATATATTTTTTTTTTTTTTTTTTTTTGTTTCAAAATCCGTCAAAATGAATCTGAATAAGAAAAAAATTTCAATAATTCACATTTCCACATTTTTTGAGTCATTGCCATTCACTTTCTACTATATTGAACCGAACCAGGGTGAACGCTGCCTCTACCTGGGGGGGGGGGGGGGGGGGGGGTTAAAAAACAGCCTGGAAGGTGTGGATGGGCATCCACAGTAGAGTGGTGAAGTGAGGGGACGAACAGAAGTCGTGTTGCTGGTTTCCTCTGACTCGATCACTAATAAATTAGCTACGCGGTATCACTCTTGAATGGCGGAGTGGCCGTCACTCACTCTAGTTTCTCATGCCTAGGGGCTACCACTGGAGACAGTAAAAATTGATTGGTTTAATTTGCCTGTATGCTTCGAGGATTGACCCTATGTAAACATTAAATTGATTTGAAACTACAACTAGCCAAAAACTGCTCTGGCATCCAAGGTTTATTAAAAACTGGAGTACTGTAGAAACAGTGATCTGCAAATAGCTCACCTCTTATAGGAATTTTGGAGCCGAGGATGAGGCAAGATGCTTTCGTCATCCTTGGTCTTGTCTTCCAGTTCTAGTGAAGTGTTAAGTTATATTAATTAGATGACATGTTCTTCCCTCGGGACCGCTCATCGAGTAGATTGATAGTGAAAGGGGATGAAAAAAGAACACTCCAACTTGGTGACATCGGCCATCAGGAGCAAAAACGACAAGTTTTTATGAATGCTGCGGTGGGGAAAAGGTTCTGATCCCATGACGGAAAACACACACGACGCGACGCCTACAAGAAATAATGGTAGATAATAACGAAGCTCAGTTTCTCGGTGCTCGTGTGAGATATTTTGTCTCCATTCACGAAGGCGCGCGTGTGTGAGTCCCACACATGATGAACACTGTAGTGGATCCTCCCTCTGAAGCCTTTAAAAATAAGTACTAAATATATGTGAGGAACGTACCACCACGAGCCGCTCAAAAGTCCACATTTCAGCTTGAGACAAGGGGAGAAATGTATGCCAAGTTGGGTGGGCAGTATAGCTTGCTCACACATTGTAACATGGATGTATTGAATTAGTTGGAAAACAAAGTACGAGTCGAAATGATTGATAGGTCAACTTTAAATAAAATTAGTGTTTGCGCATGTGCTCATACTACTATTAATCAAACGGAAATGAATCAATCCTTGAATATTTCATAAAAATCGGCCCATTAGTCTCGGAGTTTTGTTTGTGTCGATCAATATTAGTTTTGCGCAAAAGCTATACTTATTAATCCAACAATCGCGATATATTTCATAGGGAATTTTCCTGGAACATATGCCATCTACTTCCCGAGTTTGAACTAAATCAGACCAATAGATGATGAAAAATCGACGTTATGATAAATTAACGTTTACCCATGTGCACAGACTACTATTTATGTGAGGGCAATGAAAGTTGCAGGGGACCGTCCAGGAGCTATCCCACACAATCCCCGAAAATTTCATCAAAATCGTTCCGTTAGACTCGGAGTTTTGCCTGTGTCAATCGATGTTAGTTTCGAGCATGCGCAATGGTCATAACTCTATCAATCGCGATGTAATTTATAGGGAATTTTACTAGAATATATACCCAATCACCTACCGAGTTTGAACGTAATCGGACCGAAACAGATGATAAGAAATCGTCGTTATGAGAAATTCACTTTTGCGCACGTACACAGACTACTGTTGATTTGAAGGCATTGGAAATTATAGGGGACCGTCTAGGAGCTAACCCGCACAACCCCTGTCAATTTCTTTGGAATCGGATAGAAACTTGGTATAGTTTTGGACGTGACAAGGAGACAGACAGAAATCATACTGACAGGCAGAAATACATCAGACAGTCAAACATGGAAACAAAATTGATCAGCAAGCTCTGAAACGAAATAAGCAAGAGGAATTTTTGATTTTAGAGGAAAACAATTTTTCGACTTTTATCATAACACAAATCTTTGGTAGTGAGGAAGCAAAAAAGTGGTTTGCACTGGTGCTTCTATTGATCAAGGAGTGGCCCAGCCAAATCTACTACGGACCTTATTAATTCCCATAAAAGGAATTATTTTTGGGTTATGTTTAGGGATGTCTGAGGATAGTTTTAGTAGAAGTCTTGATGAATTGGAACCAAAAGGAATGGATGAATTGGTTCCAAGGAATGTATGATTGGCTAACCACAGGGCAGTCGAAAAACGGAAAATTTTTCCCTTAGGGTTTTCGGCAATATCTTGAAAATTAGGTCTTTAATCATCAACTTTTAGAAAATCGAATTTGTAGTGCATTTAATTCTGCGTCGATTATGATATATTTTCATTCAGCCGTTCCGGTTCGGTAATGCGACAGTTACACAATTTTTTCAGCCCACTTGAAAATATCAGTTTTGTGTTCTTTTTCCTATTATATCTCTGAATGTAGCTTTGGTGTTTGCAGTGGAATGGATCCTGGCCAGGAGTCCTTGTAGGTAGGTAGCTGCAAACAGGTGGTTGATGGCTGACTCCCTGAGTGGGAAATTCGCGGAAATACGCGTAATTTCGAGGGGAAAAGCACTTTACCGGCGCGAACAAAGCTATCACCGACTATATACAGGTGAATTTCGGTTGGATGCGCACAGATTGAACTGATATTCAAGGATTTTGAACGTCTTAACTGGAGCGTCAATGGCGGTTGAGAGGCACACACTTTTAAACTTTCTTTGTGGAGGTTGGAAATAGAACTGATAAAGTCTGCTTCATTGGGGAGTAGAATGCAGACAATCCGCCAGAGTGCACTGGCAGCACCAGGAAATTCATGTATCCTTACGTTTCTGTGATTCTCTTGATCCATGAAGTGGTGTGTTTTGTTGATTCCAGCAGTTTAGAGACACTTGCATGACATCCACAACTCCAACTTAATTGATTAGGGAATTTATGAATTATTAGGATCAACCTGGCTTTAGATAATTGTGACAAATAAATATGAATAAAGCAGAGATGAGATGAATTTATGATGGTAACCCTGGGTGTTTTCCAAACGATGCGATCTGATTGGTTGATACACGATCGAGCTTCAAGGCAAGACGACAATGGCTGTCTTTGAATTGAGCCGGGAGCTTTTCTGTTATCACAAGTTCAGAATATTAATTTTGCCGGTTGATTTTCATGCATTTAGTGGAAAGTGAGTTGATTTCATCAAAATACGTACAATTAGTGGGTGAAACAAGTGATGGTAACAAGAAAAACAAGCAACAACGAAGTTAATATGATCATCAAACATGTATAACAACAACAGGTTAGTTGAATGTAAACAAATGCTAAAACTAAATAATTAGGTAGGAAAAGTGGCGTAAAATTCTAAAACCCAAACATACTCCCCCAAATTTTACGCCAAGTTAAATGAAAAGCGGCACAAGTTTGACGGTGGGACGTTTGAAGACTCCTTTGGACGTCTTCAGAGTGACCACTCTCACCACATCGTCCGTTCCAGGATGGGTCTGCAGGACGCGTGCCATTGCCCATCTTGAAGGTGGGGTTTGCAGATCACTGACCAAAACCAAATTGCCAACCTTCAGGTTAGGCGGGTTATTCACCCATTTGTCCCTGTATTGAAGACTGCGGACGTATTCTTCTTGCCAACGAGTCCAAAAAAACTGCACTCTTTCTCTTACAAGTTCCCAGGCATTGAGGCGTGACTTGGGAACATCTGAAAAATCGACTTCAGGGAGCGCGTTCAATGGCTGACCAATGATGAAGTGCCCTGGTGTTAGTGCATCAAGGTCATCTGGGCAGTCGGAGACAGGTTGCAAGGGTCGTGAATTGAGAATTCCTTCAACCTTCGTGAACATAGTCGCAAGTTCCCATGTGGTGTAGGAACGATCGCCAAATGATTTGTGTATCAAGGCTTTGGCGGATTTGATGCCTGCTTCCCAGGCTCCCCCCATGTGGGGACTATGTGGAGGATTGAACTTCCATGTGATGGACAGATGCGCTGTGTGGTTAATCAACGATTCTTGCGTGTGTGCTTTGCTAAACCACTCAAACACATCGCGTAAATAGCCAGATGCACCTACGAAATTGGTTCCGTTGTCGGAATACATCGCTGCAGGGATTCCTCGTCGAGCCACAAAGCGGTCGAAGGTGTCAAGGAAGTCCTCAACAGAAAGTCCAAGTGCAAGTTCAATATGGACGGCGCGTGTCGATAGACAGACATAGAGACACATATATGTCTTGATGGTGGGAGCTTTCCTCAAGTTCGATGTCCTACAGAGGAAGGGTCCTCCAAAATCTACCCCAGTGTGCAAGAAGGGGCGCACAGCGTGGAAGCGGCTAGCTGGGAGGTTACCCATCAACGGTGATAAGATCCGTTTAGAAAATCGAATGCAGATAACGCATTGGCGTTTAATTAGTTTCAACAGATTCCTGGCAGAAGGTATCCAGTACTCTTGACGTATGCTTGCGCTGAGAGCATTGGGACCAATATGGTGGTTGAGACGGTGATAAAAGTCGACCACAAGCGAGGTGAAGTGGGAACGACTTGGGAGCAATATGGGATGCTTCTGTGATGTTGGTAAGGGCGCATTATGGAGTCGTCCACCGACTCTGAGGATTCCCTCTTGATCAACGAAGACTGCAAGGCGCTTGAGCTCCAATGGTAACTGGTCAGGGTTGATTGTGGTAAAGGCTTGTGGATAATAAGTGTGTTGGATAATGCTAACACAATGGAGCTTTGCTCTGGTGAACTCTGATGCTGACAATGGGCCTATACGTCGACAAAGTTTGTTCTGCTTTGGGATCTTGCAGTTGAACAGGAAGCGCTTCACATAAGCAATTACTCTGACTAGCCGCAGGAATGATGAGTGGCGTTCTGTGTATGCAATGAAGAACGAACTAGTTTGCACAGCGACAAGAGATAATATTGTGGGCTTCAATTCAGGTATGTCCACTGCCGAAGTATCAGTTGATGTTGGCCACTGGTCAATAGAGTTGGAACACCAGTCTGGTCCAGACCACCAAAGGTGGCAGTTGAAAAGATCTGCAGGCAAGACACCACGTGATCCGATGTCTGCCGGATTTTCAGCACCCCTCACATGATGCCAAGACTCAAGTTTCGTGACATCAAGAATCTGTTGAACCCGGTTACCTACAAAGGTTTGCAACAGGTAAGTTGGGGTTTTCAACCATGCCAGAACTACCATGGAATCGGTGAAGCAATAGACAGTTGTGATGTTGAGAGTTTGTTTCAAGCGGTTGAGTGAGGAGAGAAGCTGTGTCAGCAAGAACGCACCACAAAGCTCAAGTCTGGGAATGGTGACAGACTTGAGGGGTGAAAGTTTAGTCTTGGACTTCAACAACTTCATTTGCACAGCATTGCCTTGAGTTGCACGTAGATAAATAGCTGCACAATAACCTTTCTCTGAAGAATCAGAGAAGCAGACAAGCTGGTAGGTGCTATCAGTCTTTGGGAATGGGCGTGGGATGTTGATGGACATGAGCTGTGGTAATTGATGCGTGAACTCACTCCAAGCAGAGGCTACTGTGGCCGGAACTTGGTCATCCCAATCTATCTTGGCCTTCCAAGTCTCCTGAAGAAGACACTTCGCATAGAAGATGACAGGTGAAAGATATCCCAATGGGTCGAACAATCGAGCAATGACAGAGAGAATGTTCCTCTTGGTACAGTCAGGCTCAGGTGGGGTTACCAAGTATGAGAACACGTCGGTTGATGGGTTCCACTGCATTCCCAAAATTTTGGTGACTGATGGTTCATGCGATTGAATCTGCACTGGTTGTTGCGGCTTGGATGCGTTGTTGTCCAAAAGGGGTGGATAATTGGAATTCCATTTATCCAAGGTGAAACCTCCTTTGGCTAAAAGTGAAATTAGTTGGGTTTTCAAGTTGAGCAGGCCTTCCACAGTATCACTACCGTAAGCTATGTCATCGACATATGTATGGTACATGATTGCATTTGCTGCGTCAGGAAACTCGGCACCATCATCATGCACGAGCTGGTGCAAAACACGTTGTGCGAGATATGGTGAGGAACTCAGACCATATGTCACTGTGTTCAGCTCAAAATGTTGAATTGGTTGATCAGGGCTTGGTCGCCAAATGATTTGTTGGTATTGCCGATCCTCAGGTGCGATCAGGATCTGGCGAAACATTTTCACCAAGTCACAGGTGAGGACATATGTGAAGCGTTGGAAATGGAGAACGATGTCGCAGATGTCAGCTTGAAGCTTTGGCCCTGTCAGCAGGTGGTCGTTCAATGAGCCAGATGGAGTGCAATAGCTGGCGTCAAATACCACCCGTAGCTTTCCATTATCCTTGCGCAGGATAGAATGATGCGGGATGAGATACGCAGGAGGACTTGTTGCAGGAGACATGTGTCCCAACTCCAAATATTCCTTCATGAAGGCTTGATATTTGTCTCCAAGCTCCGGGTCACGATTGATCCTGGACTCCAGAGAGCGGAACTGTCCAGATACCTTTTGCGTGTTGAGCTGGAACGATGGTGGAGATGATTTGAAGGGGTAACGGAGAATGAAGCGACCAGTCTCATCGCGTGTATGTGTTTTGACAAAGTGCTCCTCACACTGCTGTTCTTCAGGAGATAGTTTGTTGGGTGTGACGACAGGCTCTTCAAGTTCCCAGAAGCGCTCAACAAGGGAGCTGACATCAGTGTGAGTCAGAAGTGCATGACCAGTTCGATTTGCTGAGTTGCAAACAAATCGACCCAGAACTGTAAAGCCAAAGACTGTGTTGATCAGCTTTGGACCTTGATCATGAACTGTGATTGGTGCACCAATGATGACATCTGGGTACAAATCTGCTCCAATTAGGAATGATATGGGACCCGGTGTTGTAAATTCTGGGTCACTCAAGTTATAGATAGTGTAGTCATACCACATATCCGATTCAAGATGCTCTTGCGGAAGAGGTGGAGTGATGGCGGGTACTACCACGGCATCAGTTGATAAGATGGATGATGTTGATGGGTTATGGAAGGTGATGTTCACTTGACCAACAACGCTGGTAAGTGTTGAGTTATTGACCCCAGAGATCCTGGTTTTGAAAGGTCTCGAACTCTGACCCAGCTGGCATGCACACTTCTCGGTGATGAACGAATACTGGCTACCTTGATCCAGTAGTCCACGAAATTTATGTAGCTTGCCTTTGGGGTCGACGATATGGGCAACCACCGTGCCAAGAAGCACTCCACTGCGTTGGGGAGCAGTGTTGGTCCCAGAGAAGCCAGGGCTATTGCTTGGAACAACAAGCGATGGTGTGAATGGAGTGTTGGGAACACTTGATGCATTGATGTTACGATCTTCAGGCAGGGGCAATCCAAGATGAAGATCTGTATGGTGTTTCAGACCACATTCACGACATGTGAAGGTTGATGGACAAGCTTTGGTCTTGTGAAAAGGGTGTAAGCAATTCCTACAGCCAGGGTATTGTCGCAAGAGATCCAAACTTTGTTGAGGAGTTGATGTTTGAAATTGTGGGCAGCTAGAAATAGTATGCCCTTTGTTACAAATGTAACACGATTTGTTGTTAGAGGTTGGTGAAGATGGTCGCGGTTTGCGATGACCACTAGTGTCATTGGTGTGGGCTACACAAGCTACGTGCGATTTTCTAGCAGCGTAATTGTTGGGTGATCTAACAGGCTTCGGTTGTGCCTGTTGCGGTGGTTTAGGTGCCTCAGATGTGGTTGCCAAATCTTGCGTGATGCGGAGCACCTGACATCGATTCTGCACAAAGGTTTGAAGCATTGTGACCTTTGGATATTTGGTATCCACAATGGATAGCTCAAAATCTTCTCTAGTCTTAGGATCTAGAGATTGCAGGGCTAATTCACACAACAGGTAGTCTGAAAAGTCAGGAATGTTGAGGTTTTTAAGAGAGTTGATACTCTCCATGACACGTGAGATATACTGCTGAAGAGAATCAGCGGTGGGTTTACCCGATGCCGCCTTAAACTTCAGGAATGAGTTGAGGTAAGTCACAGCAAGCTTTCGCTCATTGTCATAGACTTTGCAGAGTGCGTTCCATGCCTGTACGAAGTTTTCAGACACTTCTTTTATGTGCTTGATTGAATCTAAAGCAGGGCCACCAAGGTAGCTTCGAAGATAATGAAAGCGCTCAGCATTGTTCAATGTTGGTTCCTCGATGATGAGCGAGGTGAAGAGCTGCTTAAATCCCGACCAATCAGTCAGTTCACCATCAAACTGCTTTATACTGATGCGTGGAAGTATGGTGCGTGATGATAGTGGAGCAGTAGATGAGTTTAGAGAAGATCTATCAGCAGGAGCTGGTTGGGACGACGCCATGATTTTCTGGTGATACCCTAAAGCCTCATAATAGGCATTTTTGACCTCACCAACAAGTGCAGTATCCTGAAGGCAAGGAAATGATGGCTCTTCTTCAGTGGTTTCACTGATTTCAATAGCATTGTCATACTGCTCACGGAAATCTTTGAAAAGCTGCTCTATACTAGCAACCATACCCCGGAACATGATACGTTCAGTTACAGTGGTCATTGCAACCATGCCTTTGTTTCTGATGGCTTTGATGTCATCGCCAGCAGCTTTGAGAAGGCGTTTACACTTAGCCAATTCACGATTAGCGGGAGGTGCCATTTTGAATTTACTACCTAGATATGTATGAAGAATAGAATTTATAAATAAACAACAAGGTTGATGATCATATAACAATGACTAGATTCGTTGATAAAGTTATAGATACTTTTAGAAAAATATATTTTGTTGATTTATTTTGTTAAATAAATATATAATAAATAGATTTGTTGATAACAATGGACTGTATTTAAATATCTCCACAGGTACTAACTCAATCCGGTTCGACTGGACCACAAAAATGTTTGATATCAGTGTAGAACACTGAATGCACTTTCAGGAATGATGAATGCTAAGAATTTTGAGAAATGGGGAAATGCAATGGTTGATAGAGTTGTGAGTCTGGTCAGTCCAGAAGAGAGTGGAGGGGGGTTGTGTGAACTCAACTCACCAAGACTACACCCAAGGTACACACTATTTCCTAGAGAATGAAAGGTTGATGAGGGAAATATATGATGAAGTGGTTGATCAGTAGCAGGAAGTACCACCACAGGTGATACTTAAAGGGTAGGTAGGTACCTACTACTGGAAGCTTGCAGGGGCAAGCTGAATAGAGGGGGGTTGGTAATGTTGGAGTGTGAAGTGCACATACAAATAACTCTAGGAAGTGAAATCAAGTGTGATATCCTTATTATTTGGTGTTTGCAGTGGAATGGATCCTGGCCAGGAGTCCTTGTAGGTAGGTAGCTGCAAACAGGTGGTTGATGGCTGACTCCCTGAGTGGGAAATTCGCGGAAATACGCGTAATTTCGAGGGGAAAAGCACTTTACCGGCGCGAACAAAGCTATCACCAACGATATACAGGTGAATTTCGGTTGGATGCGCACAGATTGAACTGATATTCAAGGATTTTGAACGTCTGAACTGGAGTGTCAATGGCGGTTGAGAGGCACACACTTTTAAACTTTCTTTGTGGAGGTTGGAAATAGAACTGATAAAGTCTGCTTCATTGGGGAGTAGAATGCAGACAATCCGCCAGAGTGCACTGGCAGCACCAGGAAATTCATGTATCCTTACGTTTCTGTGATTCTCTTGATCCATGAAGTGGTGTGTTTTGTTGATTCCAGCAGTTTAGAGACACTTGCATGACATCCACAACTCCAACTTAATTGATTAGGGAATTTATGAATTATTAGGATCAACCTGGCTTTAGATAATTGTGACAAATAAATATGAATAAAGCAGAGATGAGATGAATTTATGATGGTAACCCTGGGTGTTTTCCAAACGATGCGATCTGATTGGTTGATACACGATCGAGCTTCAAGGCAAGACGACAATGGCTGTCTTTGAATTGAGCCGGTAGCCAATAAGTCTTATATATGGTCGAAATGAAAGATGTTGTCCATAAAATTCCGCGTTTTGAGATCTCCATAATTCATTTTTTCCGTTCAATTGTACCGTCCCACTGGTACGACACTTCGCCACTTCGACACTTCTCCAAAACACTTTGCTGAAGGTCCATAAATCGATAAGAGAACGTAGAATGAATAAATACTGATATTGCATTGTGTTTCCCCGGAAATGTTCTAGAATCAAAGAAAAAAAGTACTTTCCTACATTGAACGACGTATATATTATAAAACATATTATTGAGTAATGTATGTATTACAGGGAACAAACATATAATCGCGACAATCGTTCGAGAATTTTAGCTTGGGTAGTACATGATTTAATTGGTCAACGTCTAGGAGGATACCGTTTAAGGCTTTCGCCCTGATTAAGCCGCAAGTGGTCCATCCAATGGTGCTGTGACAACCACCACCACCACTACTACTAAGGATACTAGTCTAAGGTCGTCCTCCTGAGCCACTGGGTGGGGATGACCTCAACTCCTACCCCCGCTCTTCAGGGGGTAGAGCAATTCCCAACCAGCTCTTCATTTTATGGTATGTCCTGAGTGCATGCTGCTTAACTACCCTCGGTAAGAGGTAGAGCATAAATCTCGGGTTTCAACTTCGTTTTCACGAAGGACAAGTATCGGTGGCGGTTCAATGCTGTTTCTCCCTAGGAGGCTCTATATAGCTTCAAGAAGTATATAGAACATGCTTCAGTAACAGCCTGATGGGTGGAGTTTGGACTTTTGAAGGCTATTGCGAGGACATGGAGGTTGTGATGCTTTCGGACAGTTGGGAGCGTTGGTTTCCCCAACTTGAAGCTGGCTGAAGTTGAATCGCAACCACTGATTTGGTATTTATTCTGGTGTAGGTTTTCCTGCAGAAACTGCGTATCAATATGGATTGGAGTTTTGCGAAACCAGCAACTTTACCATCCTTTCTTTCGAGCTGCTATCAAGCTTCTCACCTACACCAACTGCTATCAACCCTTGTTACCAACCCTACCAACGTCATTTCCACAAATAGCACACTTAGAAGCTACAACAGTTCATAATTTCTCACATAACATCACAAAACTAACATTAGAAGCTGAAGTAGCACCTAAACTAACTAAATAAATAGTATATTAACCAAGTGGAAACGATGGGTATCGAGCAGAGTGTTGGGGTAAGTGAGGGGGTGGGAGTTTTCCGAACGAAGGGACCCTCCTTCCCTCCCCCCTCGTTGGGATGACCACCTGTTCAAAGATTGTCGCAGGGTAGTAAAAAGTTGTGAGTGTATGAGAATATACCAAGGGTGTTGAGGAACATGATATAATCTTGACATTGGTCCATACCAGTGCAATCAATTATGTTGTTACATTGACGCAGACTTTTGTGTTCTAAAACTTTTAGTTTGACCATATTTTAGATTTACTAGCTATTTTCAGAGATATAATACCTACAAAAACGAACATAAAAACTCATATTTTAATGTAGGTTGAATAAATTCTGTAACTTTGACGCGTTCCAGTACCAGAGCGGCTGGATGAAAGTACATCATACTGATACTTAATCGATGCAAAATTTAATGATCTAAAACTTTGATATATATAAAGTTGATGTTCGAACTGCTACTTTTTGAGATACCGCCGAAAAACCAAAAGGAAGTGTAAAAATACTCTGTTTTTCGCCTGCCCTGAGGTTGACTCACCTCCTATACATCAGGATATTAACTAAAACCACGCCCAGGCACCCTCCAATATGCTCCAACAAAAATTCCTGCCAAGGGAATAAATTAGAATTAGATGCCTTTTGTGGCTAAATTTGACTGGGATAAGTGGTCTATATTCTAGGTGTACTTACTTAACTTTGATTTTTCTGTTTCTATATAATTGCTCTGGAACCATTTAACGGTCAAATAGCGATTTTTCAAAACACTTCAGACTTGGAAACTATTAAAAAAGTATGAACGGATAAAATCGTTCGTGAGAAGAAATAAAGATTCAATACCTATTAGAACAATGTGGTGCGAGGCTTCACACTACTTTCCCTACTTGTATTCATAACAGATGGTTGCTATTATGATGGGTCGTGTCTATTGGGAAAATAGCCAAGAAAGTGCTAAAAACGGCGTTTATCACATATTTTTGAAGGTTCTTTGCTAATTACCGCCCTCACAGTAATTTACCAGGTATAAGGGGTATGAAATAGCATTTCGATTCAGAAGAAGAGTAACTCCTGTGAATTTAATCAAAATCCTTCGAGCCATTTTTGAGAAAAGGTAAAACAATAGCTAAAAACGACGTTTTTTCACCTATTGTGATGTATTAACCCCCCAACAATGATCATTTTAAGCTGATTTTCCTACGTTACCTAGCTCTTGAGTATAGAAACCCAACACCGAAATTATAATTTTTTTTATGTCGTACCGTAAGGTCGTAATCATGTACACGGGTTACACACACACACACACATACACACACACACACACACACACACACACACACACACATACATTTTCATGAAACGTATAGTTATGGGTTCAGTTTGAACAAAATCCTTCCTAGCATGAATTTCAGAAATTGATTTTCAGGGTGATTGCAAGACTTTCCCTTGACTCTTTGGGTTGAGTAAAGAAGTATAAGTGACCAAGAAAGTGCTAAAAACGGAGTTTATCACCTATTTTTGAAGGTTTTTTTTTGCTAATTACCGCCCCTAGAGTATTTTTCCAGGTATGAGGGCTATGGGATATCATTTCTATCAAGAAGAGGAGTAACTCGTATGAGTTTCATCAAAATCCTTCGAGCCATTTTTTAGAAAAGGTAAAGAAAGTGCTAAAAGCGACGTTTTTTGGCGCAAGAACAGAATATCCGAATATTTATCTCAATCCTAAGGAGAGTCATCGTCCGGAATGACATATTGTAATTGTATAATTATATGTATATATATATATATATATATATATATATATATATATATATATATATATATACATATATACATATATATAAAAACGGAAACTTCAGGAATCGTTTCAGAATGCCAAAAACGGTTTTAATAGAGATATTTTCCGAAAATTTTGATTTTTAAATTCTTGGAGTCATCACATTAGCTTCATTTTATAGAAAATCTGCTAATTGGGATCCAACATAAAAGAATCACTGAAATCGGTTGAGAATAATAGGCAGCGGATTATAGGTACGGCTATTAACTCATCCACACCTCCACCCTCCTGTTGACAAATCCAAAATTTCCAAGGTTCGTTCCACAACTACACGAAAATTTGGATTGAACTAAGAAAGAATTTCGAAAATCGGAAAATTCATATGACCGCTACGTTTTGGTCGCATTTTCGCTACACTTTCGCATTTTCGCTTTTGGGCTGTTAGGTAATGGCTGAAGCAGAAAAAACGGGGGGGGGGGGGGGGGGGGGGAGCTGTCTTCCTAGCGAGGACTGGAAGGCCGAGTTATTTTTTAATTTTTATTCAAATTGATTATAATAATTCAATGACTTTATTTGTAGTAGGACAATGACCCACGTTCTCACCACAGATTGCCTTCAGCAAACAACGTTATTCGATAAATTCTATATTCAAAAGTATTTATTTCATGTAATTTATTCATCCATTTATAATTTTATTTTATTTATTTAATCTGAACAGAATTCTTCCTACTATTCGATACTTCTCCTTGTCGATCCATGATATTGACATATTGGAATAGGTTTCCACAGTCTCACCACAATGTAGTTTGGCTCATGAAGGGGAGCAGACAACTTTTTTAACAGCGTTACTTTTTTCAAGGATTATTGCCTTTTAAACTTTTGGAAGCGAAGAAACGCGTGTAAACATGCATCGGGGAAAAAAGAACTGGCAATTGATAAAGGCCTTTTCTTTACATCAGAAGCTCCTGCATTTAATCCTGAAAAGTTCCTTATTTTCATCATCGAGTTGGCCGTCCGACACAAATACTCCTGAACTAAAATTTAGTTTTTTGGTTTACGTCTCAAGATGCAAAGAATCCAGAAATCGAATTTTAAAAAATCCATACGAAAGAAGAAGAGTTTTTAATGATAGAATGAATTTTAAAGAATCTAATGGGATAACCTGAATTATTATGTTCATCTATTCCTTTGTTGCTCTCCATGCCCTCCCTAGACTCGACTCGAGACCAGCTTGTATAATTTCAATGGAACCTTTTTCAAGGAATTACTTTAGTGAAATTTGTGCTTCACATTGGATTTGTGAAGCCACGTTATATATTATAGTTATTATGATATGTATGTCATAGTTATTATATAGCTATTATTAGCATTATAGTTATACATAGATAATGATATACCATAGGGTCTGTAGTGAAACGAAAACATTAGGAAGGTATAGATGGAATTCGAACGTTTAGACAAATATACTCGGATATCACTAGTACCCAATGGGGCACCATCAATTCAATCAATAGCTGCTCCTAACATGAATAACAGTTTTTAGGGGCACACGGAACCACCAAATAGTTATAAAACATATTCAGTTGCTTCAACTGACGATTCTACAGAGAACGCACAATGGAGCGCTGAGTTTTATTACTATACGAGAGTTGAAATGATTGATGATCAGTGCACTTTACCACACTATCTTTGACAGATAAACGGCAACCGGGGTCAGAGCAGCGGAGCAACACATAATTATTACAATGCTCGCTTCTGGCTGTGGGAGCCGCCAACGTTCCCCGTTCCGTCACCTTTTCAGACAAGTAAATGATTAGCTCTCTGAAGAGACTTGCTGGGATGAATCAGTGCCAGACAGTCAAGCTTTGTGCGGTAGGTCACACACTTCGGACTTGACCGTCTGATAGAGTTAACGTCTCAAATCTGCAGACCATCAGAGAACGGGGAGAGATGTTCACCCCCGCAATCTTTATAACAGTGGAAGGTCCAGGGGATACATTAAGATGAAACTTGGAAGTACACAGAAATAACAGTGCTTCAAAAGTGTATGATATAGTATGTGGTTTATTCCACTCATTCAATCCAGTCATTCCACCCATAAAAGCGGTGCATCAGTTGTACGTAACGGTTTCAGCTCATCAAAAATTATCTCCGCTTCAATATAAAATTTACTGGCTCTAATGCTGCAATTAAGTAAAGTTTCCAAATGCAGAGAAGCTTTTTGACTGTGTAACGTTATTGAAAAAATTGTTATGAGGATTAAACGAATGGAATCACGGTAAGCCAGGACTGACTAGATTTCATACAAACAAATTCGGCCAAGTTGATTGACATATTGCTTTCTCGTATCAGTATCATTGTAATGATTTAAGCTCAAATTTGGTTGGTATCGGACGAATAGGCCACGAGAAAAAGACGCTAGATGGATTTTGGGTTTGCGCTCTGTAATCTCGGCATTATATTCAATCAAGGATTGAATTTCAATAGTACCAATACCCATCTCAAAGACTTTAAGGTATACTTAAAGGTAATTTGTTTGGCTGATTTTGATAGATATTTTTTAAATGATATCGAATGAGATCACTGGGGTTACTGTGCGTTCATTAATTTGCTCCCCATAAGATGTTTAGTCTAAAGTTATACCAGGTGGCTGTCTCTAATGATAAAAATACAGTTACCTATTCATGTAGGTGTTTGTAGAGTGGTTTGCATGCTCGACTTCAGTCAAAGACATCATGGGTTCAAATTTCAGTAGGAACATATTTTTGGTCTGTTTATCATTTATGTTATTTATTTATTTTTATTTTTAAATTTCATAAAATATTATGAGTCTCCTGTCCCACAGATACCCCTAGTAGGCAAGGTACTCTTTCTCTTGACAAACAGCACCCATGAAGACCACGCCACTACACGCCACCTCCACCATCTACTAGATTCCACCTATTCCATTCAACAACTCACAACAACTAACGGGGACTACAATGTCTATAGGTCGATCAGAGATGGTTTGCGTTCCGAGGGAGAATTCTGTTCGAGTAAATGGTACTAATAAATTGTTGGCGCCTACGATTTTTTCCAAAGCTGTTTCATTCACGGGTGAATTCATCTCCCTCCGTATCTCTGCGCGGGCATCTGCTCTCAAACTCAAACTTTTATGTTTTCAAATGAAATAATGCGTAAATTACGTTTCCGTTTCTTACTTTTTTTTTCAATACAGTACACTCTCTCTTAACCACAAAAACTTTCCCGGAACGTATGGAGGGAAAAAAAAGAAAGAACAAAAATCTCTCCTTGTTGGCACATGTATTTCGAGCTGTATGACCTTCCCGGAAGGTTATGAGAAGAGAACGAACATAACTAGCGCATTTTTTTTTTTTTTTTTTTTTTTTTTTTTAAGAATCACTCACCAGTGAATCAAAAATAAAAGGCCTAAAATCATTTACTCTCGACTTTCTAGGATTGACCTTTGCTTCACTCTATTCACATGTATAGATACAGATTGTTGTTACACACATGTACCGGCAAACATTCTCGGGCTCAAAGCTAAAAAAAATATATGTTTCACGATTGTACCTAGTCAGCAAATGAATGTTTACTTACGAATCGTATCTACACTCCGTGTACCAACTCTATTAGTATACACATACGATTAAATGAAATATTATGTTAAATTCATTTACTTCTTTACCTTTTGCTAAATACCTTCTATTTTCTAAGCACTTTAGATGATCTTGAGGTGAGCTTGCCGCTGCAGTGTTTTTCCAAAGTGAAAGGACGAAGAACGTCCTGGTTTTAGGGGTGTTATTCATAACGAACAGGTAGAATTCAATGAGATAATTATATAACTAACGAAATGAAAGATAGGAAACGAAAAAATAATGAAATGGGAATAAGACACGGGAAGCAAAAAACAGCTGTCACTTAGTTATACGAAAAATCAAACTCTACCTTATCTTTACCTTAGCCCTTGGTAAACACTAGCGGCTGGGAGTGCTACCGTTCTCTTTCTTAGATCCACGGCAGACCATTAAGATCCAGTTGTAGGTAGGTACGAAACGTTCTTTCAAAACTCGGACAAGCGAGAAACAAAGCCAAACATTACCAAGAATATAAAAGGGCTGAACAACAAACTGATAAAGGGCTGAACAACGAACTGATAAAGGGCTGAAACTCAGTGATAAGAGTGAACAAGTTAGTGCTGACAGTGCTCACCACTGCATGAACCCCTAGACAATCGTCTCAGGAAGAGCCAGTAGCTCCTTTACACTTACACAGTCTCCATGGAAGAAGGGAAAAGGAAGGCTCACCAGAGGGGGATGAGCGTTCAGCGTTCGACACTAGCTCTTCTTTTACAATACTCCTATGTAGTTACGAATTTCAGCCTCACTCTTTTTCTCTTTTGCCTAGCATCTCTTCTAGTATTTTCAGCCAATGTTATACTATCCATAATTCTTTCCTAGTCAATACTTTTTATCGGACCTACATAGAATTTCCCTCGTGGAGTCCAAGTAATTCCAACAGTTAGTATTTCCCTACAAAGCCTTTCTCTTTCCGTTTTTTGAAAATCCTTGAGGCTTGGCCCATTTGTAAACACGGGCCCAACACGGGCGAAACGAACCGACACAAAAAATACGAAACGGCAGAACTAAAACCGAAACAAACACGGAACGTAAACGACTGACTGACCCAAAACTTACCAAAAACTAACCAAGCAGAATAAAAAAATAAAAACTCATTTCTTTTACTTCGTTCCTAAAATGGAATACTGAATGGAATGATGACAGCATGGAACTAGAAGCTTCTGGCTCCATGACTCAAATTAGAAATATATAGAACAAAAGAGTGCCAAGAAAGCAAAAAGTGATGAGATTCGCAGGTAAGAAAAAACTGATAGAACCCCTTTCGTTGTTTGCATCTCCTGTGAAACAACGTTTTTCAATAAACTCTGTAATTTTTCTCAGCAACCGCTGATCCGATTTATGCTCTCTCTCTCTCTCTCTCCCTTAGAAAGTTTGAGAGAAGAGATGTTTAATAAATAAGATGTAAAAATCTGTTAGAGAACATTGTCACAGGTATTACAAGACTGTACAAATATTCCGTAAAAAAATTAAAAATTAAAAAAAAAAAGTCCCCCATCAAACAATTGTGTTATCCATTCCAAGCGTATGTGGATTACAGTTCTACACTCGATGGACAGAAATTTATACGGCCTGTCACCGTAAAATTTTATTTGAACTCACTGGGGGATGTAGGTGTTGTGTGAGCCCATCTGTTCGGCCTACGCTCCAGTACCTTTCCCATCAGTGGAATCTACAGGGGGAGCGTGGCGAGGAAGAATTTACTGAGTCTCTCATGCGTAAGGTTCAATCACTCGGCAGGGCTACTGCACCATTAGATGAACTAATGAATGTGGCTTGCATACATAACCTGATGAATACTTCAAGCGAACTAGTTATTGCTCCACATCCATCAATGGGCCTGAAAATGGGTTTCACGAGCAACATTTGTCACAAGACACGATATTTGAAAAATCAAACCTGTTCAAAACAGTACTTGACCAAACCGAGTAAAATATGGTCTGGCTTTGTCCGCAAATAAGATGGTTTTATTTAATTATATATGCAATGTTATATACATTATCCACCGGACTTTGTAACTTTCCCTAATTTAGGCAATTCGGGCGAGCACAGAACACAAAACGGTTGATTTTATAACAAGCTGGAGAATATCCAAAGCTATGCTGTGGATCTTGAGAATCGGTTTAGGAATAAAAAGCAATTTTCGAGATTCCACGATTCCGAAATTCCCCGAACGATTCTCAAGATTCACAACAGAGTATAAATTTCAATGGTCAACAACCCCCAAAATTGAAGAACATAACTTCACATTTTTTCAAAGGACTTTTAATTAGCCGTTTATTGAGTTGACTTACAGTAATGATATTTCCAATGGATCAAACTGAAGTAAAATAAACTAAACCTCTTTGATGTTTCGTAAACGTGCTGTAGAAAGGTAACTAAAATTTTTAAATCCGTCCATTTACCCTTAATATCAGTTCACCATAAGGCAAGAGGGTGGTACAGAGGTTTTGCCTGGCTGACTCATTTAATACAACGGATTGGATGAGGTTATACGTAGCGAAATTGTTATGCACTCGTCCTTAGAACCAGAAAACGAACAACTCGATAGACGATAGGAAACACATTACACTTAAAATACACGAAAAAATATTGGAATTGACTTGATTGTAATACGTACCTATATTACTGATTGATTAAACTTTGAGTGTGACGAGGGACCGAACTATTAATAATCATGGTTGTTCCAGTTAATGTCAATGGTCCCCATATTCCCTATTTTATGCAAGATGTTTATGAACAGACTCATCCAATTTGCCTCCCACATAGAGAAACACTTCCCGCAAGATTCTTCCAATAAATGTCGAATCTTCCTGGTTCTCTTATAGGTACACTGCACGCAGCCTCTCACAGAGGCTGCTTCAGGGACCTCACGCTTACTTACAGTCGGCATGATAATGCATGTTTTTTTTTGCAGCCAATTCACTAGATTATTTTCCAAGACCGCAATTTTAAATCGAAACTTTCAAAGATTCCCAAATTGTCTGTCTGCATAAATAACTTGCCTAGTTAATGTTTTGTATAGTGAATTAAGTAATTAAGAGGTTAATACTATTTTTTGGTGCTCGAGGTTGTTTTCTTTCTGACTTCATATATTTCCCATACTGCAAATTTCCGAGTCTCCTCACCCCTGCAGAGCTGGATTGCGATGCCCGATTTCATAGGAGACAAATAAAATAAACAAACTTTCCAAGAAAAATAAGAGGATCTTCGTTATAAAAGGAAAAAGAAGATTGGTTATTTAAACATAAAGCTGAAATAAGTACAAACTAAAAGTAACTGATCCGGAGAAACTAAAAACTGTGGAGACCAGACTTGATTTTCGATTTTTCAAAAGTGTCCAATGTTGTGACTAATGTTGCTTGTGAAATCAATTTTCTAACACATAAATTAATGACGTGCAATAATTAGTTCGTTGACACCCATCAGTATGCATACTGCAATAATTAGTTCATCAAAACGTGCAGTAGTATTGATTGGATCGTACGCATGAAAGACTCAGTAAATCCTGGGTGACTGCATAGCACTCTGTACAGGTATCTCAAGTACACTCCAACAGCAAATATAAACAAGCTCTATAACATACTAATTAAAGGTACCCGGCGGTTTTAAAACTTTCTTGATAAGTTGCTGGCAAGGGAGTATGCAGCTGAGTATGACCCTATCACCAAAGTGAAATTTGGATTCAGCATCTGATTTTTTTGATCTTGTGGTAAACCACAACAGTGACATTGCTAGATGTGCGACAACACAAATGTGTTCCTAAACGAATGTGTGTGTGAAGTTATTCTTGAAAGTGACCTTATCAAAAATCTCTTATCTCTATCATATTATAAGAATGAAACTCCGTCTGTTTGTTTGTCCACTCAATGCACAGCCAAACGGCTGTGTGGGGAGAGTCTATGAGTGGGAGACATGAGTGCATTGATTTTTGGTGGGTTGTCAGTTACTAATTGCCTTTAATTTATTATCGTCCTAGGTTTTCTCAACGACATTTGCAGTATTCTTTGTGACATGTCAGAAAAGTGAATTTCGACTAACTACACACGGCAGTGGTCAAGTCACTCACAAACCATAACACCATGAGATGCACGCATGAGTCAACAATTCGTGAGTCGTTGTTATTCACCCGCGGTTTACCACGCATTGTGTGACACGAGAGGCGGCACAAGTCGGTCATCTTTTCGGCTCACGCCGTTTTCGAAGGTTTTATCTCCCATCTCTACATTTTTTCTCTCATCCTTCTCCTTATTCCAATGTCAAGGGCCGTGCAGGATGTTCCGTTGACGCTACACACCAACAAACCTCCTTGCCCCTATTCATCTCAAACGCAGCGATAAGGTGGCGGATTCTCGTAATAAAAGTTTATCGTGTTGGCCGATGATTAAATGTAATCGATTTTCTCGATATCCCCCATCCCGCCGCGCATTGGGGGCACCCGATCGCATCTGTACGGTTATACTGCGGCAGCTAAAACCCATTGACCTTTGTTGGTTTTGACTCGGGGCGCATTCACAACAGTGTCTACGAAAAAGCACTTACGACATTTCTTAGATAACATTGATCTCACAGATCGAGAGAACCCGTTAATATCCTAGAGATTTATAACAGTCACGGTGTACTTACGTACCTACCTACTACAAAAAAAGCGGTTTTAAATTAAAAAAAAAAAAAAACTAATATAAACTAAAATGTTGATAAGTATGGGTGAAGAGAAAATTTAAAAAGCTCTAATTTCAAAACAATTCATCACTATACAATTCGATAATTTACGAAAATTCGCTCATACGATCATACTGCATGACTGGAACTTTTTTCGTTACCCGAAGAAATCTCTGCGATCGTTCCGGAGATGAGGCATTAGATTTCGTAATGTCATTTATCCCCACTGTGATTTTAACGCGGCTTTTTTACTCGATTGGCGTGATGCCAACGTTCTGGTATACCATTCGTTACCTTTAAATAAACCGTTTGGTGTTTATTTATTTATTTTTCTATAAAATACATTAATTGATCAAAATTAGGAAGATTATCGTTGGGTTTCTATGTCCTGACATTGTATATTTGTAAATTGTGGATCACCTAGAGGAACCTACTAGACGCATTACGAACTCAATCACTCTCGACGAATTTGTGGAAACCCATTTCCAAACGGAAGTTAGTAAAAAAAAGTTGTGTATTTCCCCAAAAAATGAAGTGTTACAATGTTAAATCGGTTTTGACGGTCAGGAACATCCTGAGTGAAGGTTGTTTCCTCGCTATCCGCCTCCGTCTATCGTAAAACTCGGACGCATTAAATTGGGATCCTTCTAGCTTGTAAATTTTCTGTAGCCCATTAGATTTAGAGCAATTATTCGCGAATAGAATGAGGACAGGTCTACGTCTAGAAGAGCGGAAGGTAAGTAGGTACACACATAAAACGTATACATCTTACATCTTACGTCATCTTCGTTACTTACAACAAGAAATGAAAATATACTAAGCCCCAATGAACGCGAATAATTTATGAAATATTTCAAAACCGGAAGAGTTCATGATAAAAATCTACTCACGTACGACTTATTTTCCGGGGGGGTTTTCATCTCTTTGGTTACCTCATAAAGCGGCTTCATCACCAGCTTTCTAGGATTTCTTTTCTGATATGAGACGTCTCAACTCCATTTCTCGTTCCCATCGCATCCTGGTGACAACAGCGCATTGCAGGTTCCCCTGTCTGACAGATTGACTAATTTCGCCATTTATTTCTGTAGATGGAGATGATTAGAGTCCCCGGCTACCGTTTCCAATTCATTGAAGAATATGAGATACAACGATGGGAACTCTAGAACCGGTCTGGGGTTTCCATACATGTACCCTCCGCTGATTTCACTTGCCGTAGCGGAGTTTAAGTACAGCGAAAAAGGAAGACAGTCGGCGGAAAAGTGTTCAATAAATATGGAGCAAAATTTATGAAATTAATTTTGGCACATGATTTCAAAATTTTCATTCTAAAAATAACTAAATTAGGCATTATTTTATGGTAACATACGGTATGGCATATTGATAATTACCACTTGTCCGTAAGGTTTCAGTTACTTATCATTACCAACGACTTTCACTATTATTGCATGGTGAAGTACTCCTCCTGCCCTCCTTCGACTTGGAGAGAGGGCGTCTAAGCTTTTAGTACAAATAGGGCCAGGAGGATCCAAATAAATCATACCATCTACCAAACTCACTGAATTATATTGACCGTCTTCGGCTCCCTTCATCTATCTCTATCTCTATTATTAATAAGAATGAAACTCCGTCTGTTTGTTTGTTTGTTTGTCGTGTCTATGCACGGCCAAACGGCTGAGTGGGGGGAGTCTACGAGTGGGGGGATCTTCTTGAGATTTTCCAAAAGTGGGAGCGAGCGAATTTAAAATTTTCTAATCCCACCCGAACCATGGGCCGTAGGGCGGGAGGGGGGTCGAAGTAATAATTAATGTGCGCTTTTTGGACTTCCCCGCATCCTCTACCCCTCTAAACGGCCGTTGACAATTCCGGAAAAATACGGGTTTCGTAGGTTTTTGAACGAGGAAGACGTCGGCGCGATCGGATCGCGAAAAAAGTATCGGGAAATGCGTTAAAAAAATGCGAGAGTACGGACCCGTTTTCTCGAAAAGTCCGCCGAAAAACTTGGTTTTTTCCGATTAAAATATACCCCGTAAAGGTACGTTTTTCGGAACGGTTTTCGCGGGCGAAATACAGCTTTGGGTCCGCCGAATCTGAATCCGAAATCGGATATCGAAAAAAGTGACGGGCAGTCGGTCAAATCACGAGCGGAAGCGAGGGGAACCGTTTAATATGAGAAATTAATCGACCCGGGCCGCCCGTTTCACAACGTTGCTTACCAGAAGGGACCCTCACAGGGGGGTTCCCATTTGCACTTCTACGCAATACCTTGCGAGGCGAGCAGGTATACATATGTACCTACCTTGCGAGCGAAGCGAGAGCCATTTCAACAGAATAAATACGGATTTTGTCCTACACATATACAGGTATACCTTGCGAGCGAAGCGAGCAACATCCACTAATAAACTTTTCGTTTTAGTTTTATAAGATTTAATTTGTTTGTAAGAATTTCCAACAGAAAAAAACGTCTGCCAAGTTGGGTGGGCAGTATAACTTCCTCAAGCGAGCGAAGCGAGCAGCATCCCCTACAGAAGTTAAACCTACCCTTAGAGACCTACCATTTGCGAGCGATGCGAGCAACATCCCCTACATGTTGGGTGGGCAGTATAACTTCCTCAAGCGAGCGAAGCGAGCAGCATCCCCTACAGAAGTTTATAAGATTATAAGATTTATTTTGTTTGTAAGAATTTCCAACAGAAAAAAACGTCTTCCAAGTTGGGTGGGCAGTATAACTTCCTCAAGCGAGCGAAGCGAGCATCATCTCCTAATAAACTTTTCGTGGTTCATCGTAGTTTTATAAGATTTAATTTGTTTGTAAGAATTTCCAACAGAAAAAAACGTCTGCCAAGTTGGGTGGGCAGTATAACTTCCTCAAGGATATACAGGTATACCTTGCGAGCGAAGCGAGCAACATCCCCTAATAAAATTTTCGTGGTTCCACGTAGTTTTATAAGATTTAATTTGTTTGTAAGAATTTCCAACAGAAAAAAACGTCTGCCAAGTTGGGTGGGCAGTATAACTTCCTCAAGCGAGCGGATCGAGCAACATCCCCTACAGAAGTTAAAACTACCCTTAGAGATCTACCGTTTGCAAGCGAAGCGAGCAACATCCCCTGCACGTTTCAATTGTAATACATCGCATGTATACAGCCACACTTTGCGAGCGAAGCGAGCAACATTCTCTACATGCCACACTTTGCGAGCGAAGCGAGCAATTTAATGGAGGGTCCGGGGGGCTTGCCCCCCGGCTGGACGTGGAGGCGAGCGTAGCGAGCCGGAGCGGCTAGTTATTAATAAGAATGAAACTCCGTCTGTTTGTTTGTTTGTTTGTCGTGTCTATGCACGGCCAAACGGCTGAGTGGGGGAAGTGTACGAGTGGGGGGATCTTCTTGGGATTTTCCGATAGGGGGAGCGAGCGAATTTAAAATTTTCTAATCCCAGGCGAACCATGGGCCGTAGGGCGGGAGGGGGGTCGAAGTAATAATTAATGTGCGCTTTTTGGACTTCCCCGCATCCTCTACCCCTCTAAACGGCCGTCGACAATTCCGGAAAAATACCGGTTTCGTAGGTTTTTGAACGAGGAAGACGACGGCGCGATCGGATCGCGAAAAAAGTATCGGGAAATGCGTCAAAAAAATGCGAGAGTACGGACCCGTTTTCTCGAAAAGTCCGCCGAAAAACTTGGTTTTTTCCGATTAAAATATACCCCATAAAGGTACGTTTTTCGGAACGGTTTTCGCGGGCGAAATACAGCTTTGGGTCCGCCGAATCTGAATCCGAAATCGGATATCGAAAAAAGTGACGTTAAGTCGGTCAAATCGCGAGCGGGAGCGAGCAAAGCGATTAAAATGATTCTGCCGTGGACGAGAGAAGGCTCAAGAATTGACGTGAAGGGTTCGATGTCACAACATTGCGGGGCGAGCAGGTATGCCTACATAGGTACCTACCTTGCGAGCGAAGCGAGAGCCATTTCAAATAATAAATACGGACTTTGTCCTACACATATACAGGTATACCTTGCGAGCGAAGCGAGCAACATCCCCGAATAAACTTTTCGTGGTTCCACGTAGTTTTATAAGATTTAATTTGTTTGTAATAATTCCCAACTGAAAAAAACGTCTGCCAAGTTGGGTGGGCAGTATAACTTCCTCAAGCGAGCGAAGCGAGCAGCATCCCCTACAGAAGTTAAGCCTACCCTTAGAGATCTACCGTTTGCGAGCGAAGCGAGCAGCATCCCCTACAGAAATTAAACCTACCCTTAGAGATCTACCGTTTGCGAGCGAACAGAGCAACATCCCCTAAATGCCACACTTTGCGAGCGAAGCGAGAGCCATGTCAACAGAATAAATTCGGATTTTTTCCTACAAATATACAGCAATACCTTGCGAGCGAAGCGAGCAACATCCCCGAATAAACTTTTTGTGGTTCCACGTAGTTTCATAAGATTTAATTTGTTTGTAAGAATTTCCAACAGAAAAAAACGTCTGCCAAGTTGGGTGGGCAGTATAACTTCCTCAAGCGAGCGAAGCGAGCAGCATCCCTTACAGAAGTTAAACCTACCCTTAGGGATCTATCGTTTGCGAGCGAAGCGAGCAACATTCCCTACATGCCACACTTTGCGAGCGAAGCGAGCAATATTCCCTACATGCCACAAATCGCGAGCGGAAGCGAGAAGAATCGTTAAAATTACATTTTTAATCGACCCCGCCGCCCATTTCACAACGGAAGGGACTCGGCTTCTACGCAATACCTTGCGAGCAGGCCAACGCACGCGCGCGTATAAGGATGGAACTTTCCCTTTCGAGCACCATTTCAACAGAATAAATAGGTACGGGTTTGTCCTACACATATACAGCAATGCCTTGCGAGCGAAGCGAGCAACATCCCCAAATAAACTTTTTTGTGGTTCCACGTAGTTTTATAAGATTTAATTTGTTTGTAAGAATTTCCAACAGAAAAAAACGTCTGCCAAGTTGGGTGGGCAGTATAACTTCCTCCAATATAACTTCCTCCTACAAATCGAGACCGCCGCCGTTTCACAATGTTGCTTACCAGAAGGGACTCGATGACTCATTTCAACAGAATAAATACGGGTTTTTTCCTACACATATACAGCAATACCTTGCGAGCGAAGCGAGCAACATCCCCTAATAAACCTTTCGTAAGGTTTCATCCCCTAATAAACCTTTTTATAAGAATTAATTTGTTTGTAAGAATTTCCAACAGAAAAAAACGTTTGCCAAGTTGGGAGGGCAGTATAACTTCCTCAAGCGAGCGAAGCGAGCAGCATACCCTACAGAAGTTAAACCTACCCTTAGAGATCTACCGTTTGCGAGCGAAGCGAGCAACATCCCCTACATGCCATACTTTGCGAGCGAAGCGAGCAACATTTTCTACATGCCAGACTTTGCGAGCGAAGCGAGCAACATTCCTTACATGCCAGACTTTGCGAGCGAAGCGAGCAATATTCCCTACATGCCACACTTTGCGAGCGAAGCGAGCAACTTAATGGGGGGTCCGGGGGGCTTGCCCCCCGGCTGGACGTGGAGGCGAGCGTAGCGAGCCGGAGCGGCTAGTAAAATAAATAAATAGAAAAAATGAGGCAAAAAAGGAAAAATAAAAAACAAAAAAGTTAAAATAACTCATACTAAACAAAAACCAATGGAAAATAGAAGGAAAGAAAAAGCCAAAGAGAAAAAAGAAAAGAAAATCAAACAAATATAAATACAAAAGCAAAAATCAGGAAACCTAAAAAAACTTGCTTCATTACCAACCAGCCATCGGAAGAGTTCAGCACCAGCCATCGCTGACATCAGCCCCCTCCTCTAGCGACATTTATTTTTTATTTTTGTGTTCATAGTTTTCTTTTTCTTCTCTCTTTCTCTCTCTCCCTCTCAGAAGACCGTATTAGGTATTTATTTAATTAATTACAACCTCGAGGGAGAGGTGTAATACTCCTGCAGTCAGCCTTTCCAAGCCTCTTGTATAAATTGGGCCAAGAGGCGCCAAATAAGTTATACCATCTACAGAACTCATTGAGTTAATTTTGACACGATCCTCTACACTAAAAATAGTTGTTATTCATAATTTCAGCATTACGTAATCATCAGTGTTCACAAATGAATGCATTTAGTGGAGTTTATACTTTACTATGGAACGATATTCTTGTGTATACGAATTTTTTAACGATGTCACGTAATAGGTAGGAAAGTGAGTAGGTACATGAATACTTAGTACCAATAATTTTAGCAGAATTTGTGATTTACTTTTTGGTTCAATAATGAACCAAAGTAATGATTACAATCGATTTCCACGAAGAAGAAGAAAAAAAAAAAAAACCCTTAAAATTTGTTGGTTTACGTCTCATACGTATATTCTAGAAATCTACTAATGAAAAAGCCGTCCGTCCGCCACCCCTGTATGCAACAGAGTGGTCCTTATTTCCTGGCCAAAAACCTAAGGACTACCAAATTTAGTAGAAATAGCCACCCATTATGTTTTTTGACCTTGAAAATCGAAAGGAACCACCCCCATGCATATAGGCTCATCTGTTTTCCAAATACACACGATTCTTAAAAAAAAAAAAAATATATATATATATATATATATATATATATATATATATATACATATATAGGTGTATCTACAAAATATAGGCTGGTCTTTGATCTCATCCATTCGTTTGTATATATCAATTTTTATGGAACCCTGTCTTAAGTAAATTTATCGGAATTTACATTGATACAACATTTTGGCGAAGCTCTGAAGTTCCAACATCAGATATCTCTGAAATAGCAAAACTATGTTTTAAAAAACGCTAACAATGATGGAAAACCTGATCAGTCTGCGCAGCTCCACAGCTGATTCTTCCATGAATAGTTTCTACATGCATTAGGATTTGATTTTCGCCAAATTTAACGCGGAAGTCCATGGTTGAATAAATTAAAAGCTTTGATATAGTTTAATAAAAGTTAAATATCTTAGAAAACATATATGTTGACCAAAGAAAAAGTTTTAAAATTTCTCTTACCTCTCATGTTGCCCCCGAAAATGGAGTTTTCAACGGGAGAAAACCTCTACGGACTTCAAGGAAGGTGGAATGGAAAATTAGCATTGTGAACCAAGATATGAAACGGATTGTTGATTCTACTCGTATGCTATGAATCATGTTAGGGCAGGTGTTCGATTTTCAGCCAACTTCTGTGGGTTTCTGGACCACTGTGCGCCGTCCGATACTTTTCTCCGAAATTACTGGACCGAACATTATGAAATTTGGTTAAAAAATCGTACATCAGCCGGCAACGTTGGCATCATTCTGGATCAACCCCAAAAGGGTAGTTAAAGGGTTGAAATATAAAAAATATCACGAAAACTTTCGAAATAAAAGGATATTTTTTGTTGGATATATGTACCAACAGGTTCAATAAATCGAATAAGACCGTCTGGGTTGCCCTTTCATCCATTTGTTTCCCATAATAAGGAATATAGGTCTGGGAGTCCAGACCTATATTTCTCAAAGGAAGGTAATCTTTCATAATGCACCCATGGAACCGTGGTAGAGGTTTGAACTGTCAAGCGGGTGGCTGGGGTTCGACTCCCCGCAGTTTTATTTCTAATGATAAACCTCAGTTATTATCCAATAAAACTTTTTTTTTTTTTTTTACTTTCCACAAAACTCTGTGTTTTACATTGATACATAGGTACGTAAAATTCGAATTTCGACAAAAATGTAAGAATTTGATGTTGAAAACCGGTGTCGGTGTTTTTTTTTTTTTTTTTTTTTTTTTTTTCAGTGTCTTTGTCGGTGACTCTGTCGGTGTCGTACCTCTGTACTGCCAGCCTGGGTCTGGTTGACTGTGTTGGCAGATCCACACACATCGCATAACGTGCACTTTTTTCATCTGCATTCGGTGCTATTTTTATGTGTTGTAACATTTGATCTCAATCTCTTTACTAATCAAAAATGAATACGGACACACGTACTCACATACATGGAGTTATTTGTTTTGCGTATTCATGTTCTTAAATAGGGTTTACCGAACAGGAGGGGTAATTTGGTAGTACCTGGTAACTAGTGATACAACGTTAGTAGAACAAAAATATATCTCGGAATCGGACACTGATTTAGGTCCAAAATTGCTAGTGTTCAAAAACATGAACAGCTTTCCTCAATCCCATAGTTACGAAACCCGATGGCACGAAAATGGTACACTAAGCAATTTTACCTGTATCAATTGGTGTAACATATTTTATTTTGTTTATACATCCCGACCTATTTATGGTAGGTATTTAGTGAACCTTCAGTTAGGATTCCTCGACCCATTGCAATATTACGTCCATTCTGTTAAGAAAAAGTTCCAGTCATGCAGCATGATCGCATGAGGGAATTTCAGAAAAGTATCGTATTGTATAATGTTAAATTGTTTTGAAATGTGAGCATTTTGAGTGTGAGGAAATTGATAAATATTAATTCTATGGCAAACAAATGATTCTAAATAATAAACAGCTATTCAAGAAGTGGTTTTGGATTTGTAGCATTTTTTGCAGTTTTTATCTATTTCTAGCAAATTTTAATGACATTTAAGCACATTTTTCAGAATTATACTGTACTTACATTTTTGAATGTTTTATTTTGTAGTTAAAAAACTTTATTTGAGCAATATTCTGCAAAAAATATAGTTTTAACGATTTTCAGCCATTTTTAGTGATTTTTTTGGCACATTTTTGGAAATTTGCCCAGTTTAATGTGCTTAAAAAGTGCTGACCGACAAACTCATACTTTTGCTTGAAAAGCTTGATTTCCCGGCGCTACAACGGAATTTTTATCTCAATCCTAAGGAGAGTAATCGTCTGGAATGACACATACACACACATGAATATATATATATATATATATATATATATATATATATATATATAAATATATATATATGTGTAAATATATATATATATATATATATTTAAATTTGGATATGATAGAGAAAGTAGAAAGATATAGGCACAAAAACTTCTGATAAAAGGGAAATATACCTCAATATTTCGGCGACTTGCCGTGATCACGAGTAGAAATATAGTGTGAGGACAGGTTGAAGCATCTTCCTGGCGTCATCTGACTCGTATCAGTGGTAGGTGGACACTTGGTTGTTGTCTTGGGGGGTATTGTGTGGATGAAGAAGAGGGGTGCTGGGTATTAGTGAGTAGGTAGTCGTCAGTAGGTAGTAGTCAGTAGGTAAACAGTTCTTGTAGGCTTAGTAGTTGTAGTATCATTGTCGGGTGAACTTATTGTGGCAAATACATAATAGTTTTTTTTAAATTAGGTATTATTATTTCTAATAAAACCACGCACGCATATATACACATATAAATTTATACACACATACTCGTAATAAACTATATTATATACACACGTAATATAACCACATATGTACATAAATATTTACACACATTCATATATAATTAGATTTAAAAATGAATAGAATTAAATAAATAATAAAAAAAATAATGAATAGAATTAAACAAATAAATAAATAAGCAAATAGAAAATATGTTAAAATAAATGAAATGCTGAAAATAAAAAACCAATGAAATTTCAGAAAACACAAAAATAGATAATTGATTGAATTAAAAAAAAAGAAAAGAAAAAAAAAATAATAAAAAGCTCTTGGCTAGGCTTTCCACCTGGTGTCCCAAGTGCCTATATCCATGCACTGCCGGTGGGCTCGGCATTGTCTCTCTCTCAGCCGCTATCCCATCTTTACGCCGCCAGCGCCTGCTTGCCCTAAGGGGCTCTAGCTGGGAGGTCGCCCGCACTGCTGCTGACCTTGATTTTGTCAGACAGCAGTTGTTGTGGTGCGATCGAGTAACTCCAACTGCTCCAAAACCCAGCTCATCTGCTGAGTTCGCTGCTGCTCTGCATGATTCAGTGGATGGTAAAGAACTCCGACAGTGCTTTGAATCCCCCATTTCCTCCCAGTGGGTTGAATGGGCTTCAGAGGGCATTGGGGCCTGCGACTACCGACATTTTCATGCCGTCCGCGTGGCAATATTAGCCACTGCGGTGAGGTGTTCTAGAGGTAGTCGTGGGGCAGTAGATACCCTTTGCCGTGCCTGTCGGGGTAAAAATGAGAACCTGTATCATGTGGTGCAGCAGTGTCCACGGACTCATTGTGGCCGCATTCTGCGTCATATTTCCCAAGCAGATAGCAGGTGCTTTGTCAACCAGCTGCTGGGATGTGGAGAGAGAGAGACTGTAGCATATGCCGAGTGACCGGGGCAAGAAGCCAGATATCGACGCCATCAAGCCCGATCTGTCTGCCATAATCCTGGATGTCCAAGTTGTCAGTGGCAGCGTGGACATGGAGCAGACCTGGAGGGCTAAAATAAGTAAATATGATAGGAACGACCTGCGACAAGCGATATCTGAGCTAAAGGGAGTGGCGCCTAATAAAATCAAGGTCATGGCCGCGACCGTGTCATGGCGCGGGGTGTGGTGCGGGAAAAGTGCCACGGAGCTTCTCGAGTTGGGCATCTCGGCAGGAGTGCTCCGTGGTATCACCACCCGCGTCCTTCGGGGCTCTTACCTCAATTGGTGGTCATTTTATAGGGGCACTTCCTTTCATCCCTCTCTCCCTCCTCCATCTCCTTCTGCTTCCCTTATCCCTAGGGCCGGCGTCGGGTAAACCTGGGCGTCCTCCCCTTTTTTTTAATTTAGTTTTTTCGTTTCTTTTTCTTAATGGCGTGCCCCCTCCGTCTTTGAGGGGAGATTTCTAAAAAAAAATGTGTGTGTGTGTGTGAAAAAGTGTTAAACTCCAGTATTCGTATCAGACAGCTTCAAAATTCATTTCAATGGAGAACATTTTTCAAACATTTTTATTTTACGATTTTCTGAGCTATTGAAATAGCTTCATTTTCTACAAAAATCGCTAAAATTAGCTGAAATTATAATACTAATAATCTTTTCAAATAATTGCTAGAATGTTGAAATGATATTTTTGGGAGCATTATCAAAAATAAAGTTCTAAAGGCGATCTTGCGGAACCATTGACATTCAGACCCTAAGTAGGTACCTACATTCCAGCACAGTTTAACATTTTAACAAGTTCGGATGAATATTGCCGGAATAATGCACGACAGAAGAACTGAAAGTTTGAGAAGAGTGCTGTTCGAAAAATGATATTAAGTACAAGGTGAACTTCGGTTTTACTGTATTATATGCGCTTCACATGGCAGCAGGAGCCATTGTGGAAATAATTGATCATTTTTTTTCTAAAATGATTAAAATGAATAGTTGTGATCACATGTGAAGGCGTGTGAGTTGGAACCCCAGTTCACCTTCCCATTCACCCCCATACCACTCACCTTATATTGCGCCTTGCTAACGTAGGTACTCTATTCAACTTCGGGCGTATCTGAACGTAAAAAAAAAAAAAAAAAAAAAAAAAAAAAAAAAAAAAAAAAAATCGTAGCAGGGGTCGGGGATGATTGTGCCACAGTGTAACTTTTGTTAAGCCCAAAAGAACGGCTTCTGACTTCCTTGACGGGAAGAAGACGTCGTTAGGATCCATTGCCAGTGCTGTTAGGAGGGGGGTTAGTTTTGAGATAACGCTTGAGAAAGATCTTGTTCCAACAACAGGAACCAACACCGGCCGGGTTTCGAAAGAGTCGGCTGTATGTTATCGTGGGACGCATACTCGACTTGGCTAGTTGTAGAATAGTTTATCACGCAGTACTTAAATATACTTGTTCTGTAGTATCATGGTATAATGCCTACGCTGTAGGTTATTCTATCTCCGGAAACAACAATTGTAATACCTATACTGATGTATACCTATACACTGCCGTACTAAGAATAGATCCCGTATCTGACCAAACCCTACTTTTGGGAAAATGCGTCTCTAGGTTCCGAGTCGAAATTTCCTGATATTAGCTGTATTTTACGTTGTATTGAGCTCCAAAAGCACTCATTCCAAAGGAAATGTCTCGCTGGTGTGGCTAGAAAGACATTATTTTGGTCAGAAAATTGCAACAACAAAAAGTGTAGAACATATATGTACTAGGAGATTTCCTCGTATCTGGTGTAGATACGAGTTTTTGTCTAGCAATAAGATTGATCCGTTTTTACTAATACAAAATTAGTACCGCTCTACGTGGCGAAAAAAATTATTTTCTCGTATATGCAGGATACTAGGAGAACAAATCGTGGTTGTCAGCCTCCTAAAACCGTATCTGATCTGACAAGCGAAAATACATTTGTATGATCAAAAGACTGGGACGAAGAATCGTATCTGCCACTGATTCCGAAATCGTATCAGGCGCTACAGGTCCTAAAATACTAAGAAATAAATTCTTATCTGGACTTTCAAGAGTGTCGCGATTCGTATGCACCTGAATATTAATAAAATAATAGTAACTAACGCCCAAATGCGGGTTTTTACTCTAGACAAGGCCAGTTTCGGGATCTTCATTAGTCAATTGAATCAAAACGTTGTTAATGCGATAATTGTTAGCCGTTTTTGAGGCATTTACCGTTGAAATCCGACTTTGAGAATAGCAAAATTGAAATAAACCACCCCCTCCCCTATGAGGGGGAGGGGGGAGGGTACCTTAACTCAATATGGCCAAAGATGCACATACGGGATCTATTCTTAGTACGGCAGAGTAACAGGCCGACCTATGGACTATTTTCTTTCTCGGCGTATGGACGACAGATATTATTTAATTAAAATGACAAAAGTTAAGTCCACTGAATACCTAAACCATATCAGAGGTTGATAAACCAGCGTCAGGTAAACCCGGGCGTCCGGCCCATTTATATAATTTATTATTGATTTAATTTATTATTTTTTTTTTAGTACTTTTTTGATGTGCCCCCTCCGCCTCTTTAATAAAAAAAAATAATAATAACTTAAATAAATAAATAATAAATGAATTTAAAAAATCAGTCTATTAGTTTCACGCACCAGACCACAATATCTGAGTAATCGACTTGAAATGAGGCAGCGAACCCTTTAAATTAGACTATAATTTTCCAGCTTACTCATTCAGAAAACCGTTCAATTACATTGTAATAGGTGGAAGTGATTTTTACATACTTTATTTTTAGTCCAAGAAGTCACACAATAATTTAGTATTTTTTAGTATCAATTCAATTGTATGTATATTCAATGGATAAATAAATAAATGGAAAACCAAGAGTGAAATAGCTCCATAATAATAGTGCTTCTTTCATAACAGTGAAATAGCAATAATTCGTACCACAACAATAATTCGTCTGCAGTGAAAGAAATTCCAATCTTGTAAACAGTAACAAACTTAGTATAAATTGATTTGTATCGACGGTATAGTTCACACAATGCGTTATGCTGGTTAGTGCACACCAGTATCCATAAAATATTATAATGACTGTACAAATCATTACCTGTCTGTTGCAAATTTTTGTCTCTGTTCGGGATCCCTCGCACTGAGCTATCCGTTTGCGTACAGGCCTGCAGAAACAATACTTAGTTAGGTCGAAACTAGTTCCAAAAAAATTAGATAGGTATTACATTACAATAATATTTAAGAGCGGGTGACACAAATGAGCCATGCTAAGATGTTAAAAAATAATAATGAACTTTCGTATATAAGGCAGTCAAAGCCACACAAGGCATAGGCATAGTATAGGCATAAAAACGAATAGCGGCAAGTCGACTAGATAACAAGATAACTAAGTCCATAGGTTATAGTCACATAGTGCTAAACATGGAAATGATTATTAAATTAGTTCAATAAATAACGTTATTAAAAAAAAACTACGTGCATTGCTTTATATATATATATATATATATATATATATATATATATATATATATATATAAATATACACATATATATATATAATAAACTTTTCGTGGTTCCACGTAGTTTCTAAGATTTAATTTGTTTGTAAGAATTCCCAACTGAAAAAAACGTAGGTTGTTTTCGACTGTATTATATAAAATAATTTGAAGTTGGGGGATCTTGAGGTTCAGTATGTAGATTAGCTTTTCATAAGGCCATATATTCGATTTATTGATAAATCTTTATCAGTGCTTAGATGGGGTTAGCATTTTTTGGTCACATAAGTTGCTTCATAGTGAGACAAACACTTGCTTATGCTACTGATTTCACTGTTATTAAGTTTCTTAAAATCGTATAATTTTCTTAAAATATATTATTATATATAATTGAAAATGACTCTAGAAGAACTCGATTAAAACTACACATTAGAAAAGATACCATTTTTTATCATTCGGTTTTTGCCTTTTCCGAAATACAAATGAAAATTATTAGTTTTCGAAGATTTGCTTACAGCGTAGACAAGGAATTTCGTTAGTTTTGATCTCGTTTCATCGTATAATGTGGAAGACTGGAGGATCGTATGCACCCAAATCATTACTGTGCGCTTTTTCCGGTTCAAGAAGCATTCTCTTACATATTTTCGTGAAGTATAATTTTTTGAAGATTTGTGTGCAAAAACAATCATCAAATGCCGAGCTATGGGTTATGGCATGTTGGCTTACACGTAGGTCTTCATTAGATTTAACCACGGACTATAGCCGCTGTCCGCATAACCGACAAGGAACTTTATTCGGCTTCTGGCATCCAACTTACTGCTGCGATCTTCTGTAGGCATAATGGAATGGGCAATGCAACCAAACACTCGTAACTTTGCAATGTTTGGTTTTTCATTATACCATAAATCAGCAGGAGACCGTTCATTCTACAGCGTTGATGGTGTACGATTGCATAAATACTTTTTTTTTTTTTTTTTTTTTTTTTAAGAGAACGATATAATAAAAGACATCTGGCTTTTTCTAGCAGGGTACGGTTTTTTCCTTTCAGCCAATCCGTTGTTTTCTGGTACACGAGGAACGCTATACTGAATACAAATTCCTTTGCCAGCACAAAATTGTTTGATCGCTGTGGATGTGTATTCAGTTCCACCTTCGGCATGCAGACGTTCGATTTTATTCCCAATTTGAGCTTCGACCATAGCCACATACCTTTTAAATTTGTCAAGTACCTTACATTTTGACTTCAATAAGTAAATGACAGTGAATTTTGAAAAATTATCCGTAAATGTTACAAAGTATCTGTACCCATCAAAGGTGATAGGGTTTATGTGGCCTCAAATATCAGTCGACACAGACTCCAGCATTCGAGAAAGCATACGATCTTTTGGAATACGCTTACGAAAAGGAAGGCGGGGAAGCGGGCTTGTTTTCCTTTGAGGAACGTTTCTCAAATATCAGCAAATAGAAATTCTGACGAATGACCCATTCGCTTGTGTAATAAAACACGATTAGACGTAGCCGCATTCACTTGATGAGAATAAGGTATATTCAATAATAAGTCAAGGACGTATAAATTTCCAATAAGCTTTTCTTCCCCTACTACATTTCCGGACTTAACTACGCTTGCCTTACCTTCTCTGAACACCGTGTGACACCCATTTTCTTCCACCTTCCGGAACTGATAAAAGATTGTGAGAAATTCTTTCACACTCAAACATGTATTGGACGTTTATACTACGATTCGATAAAGTTAACGTCTTCAGGTTTCCTTTTCGGATAGCATTAACAGATGTTCCGATCTTCGCGACACCAATGGTGAATTTCACCGTTTCCGGATTGAACAAAATTCCGAGAATATTAAGAATGCATAAGAAAGAGAATTTCGACAGTTACAGCAATGAACTAGTAATTCATTTTTGGGGTTCGGATGACATTTTTCATCATCAGCAGTACAAAATATTATTTTATGAGTGTGGAATATGTATTTTGAAATCGGCCATACAAATAGAACAGTTGAGTACTAGCTATAAGAACCAATCTATCCAACGATTCTTATTATTTTGACATATAAAGTACCGTCTGCAATGAAACAAAGATAAAGCAGACTTGCTTTTGTAGAGTAGTGAATGCATAAGAAAGAGAATTTCGTCAGTTTCAGCAATCAACTAGTAAGTTATTTTTGAAGTCAGAATGCTATTTTTCCTAATAATATTCGCATATTATTGCGTCTGCTAAAAACACGCCGCATGCTGAGACAAGCAGATTGACTTTCCTTGAGTATTGAATGAAAACTGAAGAGAATGTCACCTATCCCAACATTCAACTCCTAAGTCCATTTTCAGACCTAAATTTAGTCATTTTGATATGATGTCACCAATGCGTAAAGAAAGTTACGGCTATCAACGAAGTTAGTCTACTTTTGAACCAAAATTTATCCATTTTGGACCACATCAGCTCCGAAGTTACCTCGAAATCATGAAAACAGACTTTGATATTTGAAAAGTGCTCATTATTAACAGTTCATACCACAATTTTCATGTGTCAACAAAATTAGTCAAAATTTACCTTAAATTTAGTAAAATTTGTACCTTGTCTGCAGCATACTGACCATTACATTTTCAATGCAGATTTTGTTTTCTTGTATCAATGGCTTCTTACCAACTCTTGAGAAAATTTTCGTGAATCAACTTGATACCTCAGAATTTTGGCAAAAATTCATGATTCTTGAGTCTGGTCTGCACGAATAGGGCCAGGGGTAGCAGACTCGTGTTTTTAGACTTGTTACAATGCCACCAACGCGTAAAAAGGGTTGTGACTATCGACTAGTAAGTCCAATTTTAGGCAAGAATTTAACAATTTTTGGATCTGTCTGCGCAGCGCTGGCCGGGGGAGGAAAGTAGCAGACTCATGAATTTAGATTTTCAACAATCAACTAGTAAGTCAAATTTTCAAGATGTTTGAAATTTTTGATCTGCCACCATTTTGAAATGCCGAGGTTCTGGAATAGCAGACGCCCATTTTACCACTTTCATATTTATAAAAATCGGTCAACAAAAATCAGCTATATGATCAACCATTTCGGTGACTGGCTCTTGGACTATGACAATAGGTTAGTGTAGGGGCTTCTGAAAAAACATTTCTGGTTGTGGGGTGGGAGGATAAGATTGGGTAGAGATATTTCAGGATTTTATTCATTTTTTCAATTCCAAGGACTTATTGGTTAATTGGACCTTCTCGCTTTTATTGCGGATGGCTGGTCGGTAACATACATGGGGAGGGATTAACCTCTTCTTCACAACACACTTCTTCCTTCCGAGCCGACATGCCATTACACATAACGCGGCATTTGATGATTGTTTTGTCATACGAATCTTTAAAAAAAGAGACCCCATACCAAATAAGAGAATGCTTCATAAATCGGAAAAAGAGCAAAGTAATTTGTTGGGTGCATTCAATCCTCCAGGCCTCAACATTAGATGATTAAATTCCTTGAATGAAGGAAATTCCTTGTCAACTCCTTGTAAACATATCTTCCTAAATTAATGATTTCCTTTTGTAGTTAGAAAAAGGCAAAAGCCGAAAAAATAGTTTAGTGTCGTTGTTTTCTGTTATCTTTTCAAATTGTGTGATTATATATATATATATATATATATATATATATATATATATATATATATATATATATATATATATATATATAACTATATAAATGTCAAAAGACTATATATCAATTCGGGAAGCTATGAGTGTTCACGTCACGTACAGGTTGTCTCGAAAGTAAAGCCCTTTAACTTTTTTCCAGAATTTTCAAGAAAATGAAATGGAACTTGTTTCATTTTTGAGGTGACTGATAGTAAGTTTTTAAACCAAAAAATGAATAAAGACAATGAATAAAATAAAAATCTAGAAGTTTTGAAGTACCCGGGGGGGGGGGGGGGGGGTACTTGGAAGGTTTGTTTGTGGTTTTTTTTTTCGATTGAAATTTTATTTTGAAGATTTTTTAGATAGGTATTTTTAGAAAAAACCACGCAACTTCTCCATGGTGCATCAGCTCCATTCTGAGAACGGAACAATATATCGCGATTCTGGCTGAACCGTGTTCAGCACAAAAACTGTAAAAGAGAGGTACCACTGGGCAAAAAAATTTAAAAAAATTTCTAAGTACACCCGGTACCCCCTTCATTGGGTAGTCCTAAAACTCCCCCTTTCCCTAAAACTTCAAAAGTTGAGGGGAAAAAGTTAAAGGGGGGGGGAGGGGGGGGGGGGCACTTATGGGACACCCTGTACAGATCCAAACAATGTATGGGAAGTAGGTATTATTTATTGTTCTCCTGAAATTTCAGTAACTGAATATTTAATCAAATGACAATCATTTTGCAGAACGCGGATGGAAATAACAATAATAATACACATAAAAAAGAACGAAAAAGGACTTACTTTTGTTTGCTGTTCAAACAGTCCCGGTTCCTCGATGAAACGCCAGTGCCACACGATCGGGTGCAGGGAGACCATTTCGACCACTCAGCCCAAACCTGGAAAATGACCGAATCAGTCAATAAGGAACGGGAAGATTTAACCACGATTTAATTAAATTGTTTGAATAGAATTTTAAGTTGACAATGAAATCTCACATACACACGTTCAATTATATGAATGAATGAAGTGCACAGAATCCATTATAATGGTGGTGATTCGCTCTTGAAGAATGGAAAAGTTCCCAACAATGTGGAGCTATTTAGATGGACAGGGCTTTAGATGGAGGGTAGGAAAAGACGTGTTTGCACAGTAACCGTACCCTCTGAGTGCTCCTAATAACAAGGGGCATGCTCCATTGCTCTCAGCGTACCACCCACATCTTCACTTATTGTTGGCCACTATTCAGTTCTGAAAAAAAAGGAAAATGTTCCTGACTGGAGAAGTAGGTACTTCAATATTACAAGACTCTCATAGAGAATGCGGAGTTTGGCGTGGCCAACGAACATTGAACGTCTGAACACAAAAGCCGACTTGACCACTATGAATCAACAACTGTACAGAGTTCCAGTCATGCAGCATGGTAGTATGGGCAAATTTTCGTAAATTATTGTATTATATTATATGTTACCTTGTTTTGAAATTTGTTGCACTGTTTTGAACTTTGAGTATTTTGATTGATAATATGTAGTTAACTATCAATTTTATGGCAACAAAACTCGTTCAAAATAATACCTATTCTGCAAGTCAAAGAAGATTTAAAAATTTTGAGGTTTTTGGAAGTTTTTATAGATACTTCAGCAAATATTATTGAAATTTGTGTACATTTTTCTGCATAATTTTGTGCACGAATTTTATAATATTCTAGTTCGTTGTTGATAAAATTTTTGTGGCTAAAATTCTGCTGAAAAAATAAATTTAACGATTTTTGGTGTATTATTTTCAATAATGAACCTTTGTCATCGACCAAGAAAAAAAAATATATATATATATAAGTACATAATTTTTTTTTTTTTTTTTTTTTTTTCAACGCCCCCTGAAAATTTTTTGGTTTAGGTTTCAAGATGCGTAGAATCCAAAAATCGAATTAAAACAAAAATTCCGTCCGTCCGCCGTCCGCGGCTTTTCTCCGAAAATAGGTACTAGACCAAACTATAATTATGAAACTTGTGTTAAAAATCACATTTAGGGTCTAGACGGTCCTAGAAGCTCGGCATCAATTTTTATCAACCGTTGTATTAAAGAGCTAAATATTAAAAAATCGAGCTCTTGAAAACTTTCTAGGTAACAGTAATAATTTTTTCCTTGTCAATGATAAATTTAATTTCAAAGAATCGATTAAAACCACCCGCAACGCTACAAGTCGAACGGTTCGCTTTTCCTAAGGGCTTGAACATCGAAAAAAAACCTTTGAATTTATAAGCCCGAGAAGATAAAGAAACCACGCGCAGCTAGCGAATCTATTGATTAGACAGTCCATGAACGATTGCTAGATACTGGGACCGCGATAAAAAGAAATTGCCTCATAAATATCAACTGATATAATGCCAATAATGGAAATATCAGGTGATATTCTTCCAATGGATTCATTCTAACTTTGCGAAATCGAGTTTATTAACTATTTTCTGTGCGGAAGTACCTACTAGTGAATCATTGTAACCTAGACACTTTTCCGGAATTGTCAACGGCCGTTTAGAGATGGTAGGGGAAGCGGGGAAGTCCAAAAAGCGCACATTAATTATTACTTCGACCCCCCTCCCGCCCTACGGCCCATGGTTCGGGTGGGATTAGAAAATTTTAAATTCGCTTATACACCCTATCGGAAAATCTCCCCCCACTAATTGCTGTGCGGAAGTACCTCCTATCTAGACTATAGGTAGCGGAAGCACTGTTTTCGCTTTTGAGAGATGGAAAAGTTTTAGTCTCCAAAAAATCAAACGGGGTTTTTTTTTTTTTTTTTTTTACAGTGGTAAAATTTCCTCTCGCATTTTGCGTTTTAGAACGTGAAAAATATTTTTGGGGTAGTTGGCTTTCAGGATTATACCTTAGGGTTGTAGAGGGCGAGAGTAATCAGCTTCTCGTATTTTGTAGTTTATATTCCAGCTAAGCGCTTTCGCCACATAGGCCTCGTCAGAGCTGTAAAATGTCAGCACACCCTAAGTACAGGATTGCATTCCTATATTATTGTATTAAGCTATTTAATTTTATTTTTTGTGTAGATTTAAGATTTGAGAGTATTATTATTACAGTTTCAAGCTAGTAGACTGCATGTCTTGTAATGTTGATGTAAGTGTATAGTATATTCTACAGGTATTTTCTTGCTAGTATATTTACACATTCAAACGTAATATTTAATTACCTGCATATAAGTCAAATTATAGGGATGCTTTGTTAGGGGAACCCATCCTCTTATCATGGTTAGCAGGCGGTGTACCTGGTGATTGGTTACAAGTTATAGTTTTAGTTTTGATGATTAGAAGTATGATATATTCTACTATACGGTTATGTAGGTGTGTATTTACCTTTTACATGTTGCTGAAGGGAGAGGGGGGCTAATTTTCTTGTTAAAATTACTGAAATATTAAAATTGTTAGCAGGAGCACTTATCATACTTTCAATGATGGAAGATGATAGAGTTAGGGTTGCTGTACATCATTATTGCCTGGTAGGAGCCAAGTTGTCATATGAGTGCTCCGCTTCTCTTTGTGTTTACTCTTATATTTTTATGTAGAGGTTGTTGGCTCTCACTATTTCAGAATAGTTGTTAAAGATTAGTATAGGTATAATATGTGACGTTTATTACATTATTGTTTTTACATTACATATTTTACATTAATTACTTTTGGTTTAGGTATTGAGTTATATCATTTTAATTGTTGTAAGTTACCTTCTGGTTTTGTGGTTGAAGAAGGGGATGAACTGTTTACCTAAGTTATTTATTTCACATATTTCATTCATAGTATTAGGTTCTTTTACTGGTACTATTCCGTTATAACCCCCCCCCCCCCCCCACCAGTCAATTTGTCTTCAACACGCCCGCCCGATGTTTCCATTCATTTCTTCTTACTTGGATTACATTTTTACGTAGAATTGGTGACAATTTCAAGCTGTGGGAAGAGATTATATTATTTTTTGAAAAAAAAAAAAAAAAAAGAATTACCGTGTTTTTAGAAGTTGCCGATGTCGGTGAGGATTTTTTGAAACAAATTGGCGTGGTTGTGGTTTGGTTGCCTCCACATGAATTCGCACAAATAGGTATCGAGTAACGAATTAGCTGTTCCACGTTGTCTTTTATTGCGCATTTTTTGCGGCCTTCCAAAAACCTTCGTGAAGAGATTAGTTAGTTAGCCAACCGGTTCATCGGGAAGACGTTACCCTCTTGTTTTTCCAAGAATTCACTAATGGCTCTTAACTCCCTCAAACTGAGCGAACATTAATTAAAATGTAAAAGGGATCATTACCGGTGCCTAGAACCATCGGGCGGGCTTGAAACAGTCGCGAAAGCCGTGAAACAGTTGGGAGGGGGGGGGGGGGGGGTTATAAAGGAAAAGTACACTTTTATTATATGTATATTTTCCAAGATCCTTCTCTTCACTGTATTCATTTTTCTACCCTTACCAGTTATGGCATCATAGCCAGCTATATCTGTTAATTAATTAATGTAAAATATGTAATGTAAAAAAAGTAATGTAATAAATGTCACATATTATATCTATACTAGTCTTCAACAAATATACTGTAATAGTGAGAGCCAACAACCTCTACATAAAAATATAAAAGTAAACACAAAGAGAAGCGGAGCACTCATATGACAACTTGGCTCCTGCCAGGCAGTAATTATGTACAACAACCCTAACTGTATCATCTTCCATCATTGAAAGTATGATAATTGCTCCTGCTAACAATTTTAATATTTCACTAATTTTAACAAGAAAATTAGCCCCCCTCTGCCTTCAGCAACATGTAAAAGGTAAATAATTACCTACATAACCGAATAGTAGAATATATCATACATCAAATCATCAAAACTAAAACTATAACTTGTAACCTCTCACCAGGTAGACCGCCTGCTAACCATGATAAGAGGATGGGTTCCCCTAACAAAGCATCACTATAATTTGTCTTATATGCAGGTAATTATAAATATTATGTTTGAATCTGTAAATATACTAGCAAGAAAATATCTATAGAATATACTATATACTTACATCAACATTACAAGACATGCGGTCTACTAGCTAGAAACTGTAATAATAATACTCTCAATCCTTAAATCTACACAAAAAATAAAATTAAATAGCTTAATACAATAAAATAGGAATACAATCCTGTACTTAAGGTGTGCTGATATTTTACAGCTCTGACGAGGCTCATGTGGCGAAAGTGCTTAGCTGGAATATAAACTACAGAATCTATAGAATCTATAGAATATACTATATACTTACATCAACATTACAAGACATGCGGTCTACTAGCTAGAAACTGTAATAATAATACTCTCAATCCTTAAATCTACACAAAAAATAAAATTAAATAGCTTAATACAATAAAATAGGAATACAATCCAGTACTTAAGGTGTGCTGATATTTTACAGCTCTGACGAGGCTCATGTGGCGAAAGCGCTTAGCTGGAATATAAACTACAAAATACGAGAAGCTGATTACTCTCGCCCTCTACAACCCCAAGGAACGTAAAAAACGTCAGAAAAACTTTCGTTCAGTATCTTTGGGTGTGTGGTTTTGTGTGAGTGTGTATGCGCCTGTGTGTGTATGAGTGTGTCTGCCGTGTATCGTCAAATCCTTGTTAAAGCTTAATTTCCACCGATCATGACTATGAAATGTTCATGGAATGAATTGCATTCATTTTCCCTCTGCAGGTGCCCATATTCACGCAGGCACGTTGATGTCAACCTATGGATCTGCAATTTGAACTGGACCTCCATTTTAATATCAAGAATTTAATATCAGTGCACACTGATCAGCCGTGGGGCCTCTGAGCCTAAATTGTTTTTAATCGTCATATGATACTGAAACCTTGAATGTAGCTCTTTTTTGGAGATCTGGAATACAATTACAATTTATGGAAGGACTCAGATTACCTTTGGAACCTCTGAGGCTAATTTCTTTCCTAATCGACTCACGGTGCTTATTTAGATGGAGCTCCTTTAGGACTCCGCGGAAACAGTTACGAGGTATGGAGGCGCACTGATCAGTAGAGCGGCCTCTGAACCTATACTCTTTCCTTACCCATCGAATTTTTTTTTAAGATTTACTGTGAAGCGAAAAATTGAAACTGTAAAGGTGGTAACCCTTTTGGGAGGTTTGATGGGCCATGTTCTGATGATATATTACATACTTCATTTTTTACGAAAATTCGCTAAAACACTAAGATGACTGACGTCAACAGAAAAGGATATACTCGGTTTTACCTGTTCAAGATCACCAAATGGCGGGAGGGGGGGTTCGTTCTATGTTTCTGCACGAATCTGTCGAACATGAACGCCGTATATATTTCGAAGCATGGTTTTAACTTCATCAAGTTTTTTATTTCCATCATCATCATCATCGTAGGCACAGCTCCAAGACGCTTCGAAAACCTACCAAGTACATCTCATGATCATTAAAAATCAAAATTAAACAACAAAACAAAATTCTACAAATATATATAGTTACACAGTTAGGTCATCATCAGTATTAGACTACGTTCTTCTTCAACTACTGCTTTTCATTGAAATGGGTTTTCACAACTTCTTCCTGAGTGATTTAGTTTTAGTTTTTAGTTCGTATCAGGTTCGCAACAGGTCTTCTCAGTTCGATGGTTTTTAAAATTATTTTACTGTTATAACTGAAAATGTAAGGAGATAGGTCGTAATTTTCAGTTTGTTGGATATTCCTGGAATATTTGTGGAAACTTTAGAATCTAATTAAATAAGTTTTTTCCTCAGTTTTTCAACGTTTTATCTACATGAAGAATTTATATAATAGTAATTCACATCTTGAAGTGTCTAGTTATTCTCCTCTTCTCAAAACAATTAAACGCTTATGGATGTATATGTATACGTGTTTCCCATACCACTATCCGAATCAAAGAGATGGAAGACCGAAAATAATGGTAGAGGATTTGCTTCTTGAACTCTTTAGTTCATGGAGTGTCATTTTCCATGAAAACCTTCGTTTTTCTTGAAAAATCCATGTTTATTAACTTTTAAACATAATTATCAATCAAAATTATGAAAGTGAAAATTAATTTGACTCTGCTGTTATAAAGCTTATGGTTATGCTTAATCAAAAACCTTTTTCAGGGGTGCAAAGCTATATAAGAAAGTTCCACTCATGTAGCGCGACCTTATGAGCTGATTTTCGTAATTGTCCAAATTATTGTTATAAAATTTGTATATTTTGTTTGCGAAGAAATCAGTAACTTTCAGATTTTATGGCAAATCAAGTTTTTCTAAATTATATTCAGCTATACAGAGTATATACACAAAACAGGTCTAGAGCTCATTTCTGATCGAAAGCTCCTCTAAGAGATATTTTATATACGGTTAGTTTTCGAGCAATTCAATTTTAAAGATTTTTTTTTTTTTTTTTTTTTTGCGTTTTCGACCTTTTATCACTAAAACTATAATAACTCCCTGCACTCACTGTGTAAATTCAAATTTTAGGACAACGTTGGAAATAACATAAAATTTCCTATTGGGTAAATGCCTGACCTCTTTTACGAATTGAGGTTTGAGACATGAAAAAGCCCTCTGAAAAGCAAATTTTACCTGATTTGGGAAACCTCGAGTTTTTTCAATCTGGAATTGAACTGTAAGATCCAATATGTTTTCAGAATCCAAAGACGGTATAACCTGCACCAAAATATCACCTCTCCAACGATGTAGTCAATTTCACTTTTACTTTGGAAATTTGGGGGGAAAACTATGTTTTATCGTTGAAAAACATTATTTTTTCAATTAAATTGAGGGTTTTCTTAAAAAATTACCTTCTATGAAAATACGAGTTTTTGGTCGGTTTCTACGCATTTTTGTGACGCTGAATCGAATGTTAACACTTGAATATCTCTTAAACCCCGTTATAATCGAATTTTACACTTTAGTTAACTAGTTTCACCCCTAAAATACATAAAATTTATCATACCAAATGAACTAAAATTTTTGATTATAGTGTTAAACTTGGTTGTAACGAGGTGATATACAAGTCTTGCCATTCGATTCAGCGTAAAACATATACCTAGAAACCGACCCGAAACTCGTATTTTCATAGATCATTAAAAAAAACTTGATTTCATTGAAAAAACGATGTTTTTCAACATTAAAACATGTTTTTCTAGAAATAAAAGCTCTAGGCTCAACTCCAGCAGTTTGGCGGACCTGTTTTGTGTACACCCTGTATACCTAAATGAATTTTCTGATTTTCACAATTTTTGCAGTTTTACGAATTCGAACAATTTTGCATGCCCGATTTTGTGCAGATTATTTGTCTCAAATGCCCCTTAGTAGATACCACCTTTGTACCTTGTAAAAAAAAAAAATATATATATATATATATATATATATATATATATATATATATATATATATATATATTTTTTTTTCACTTTCTCCCTCTCATTTTGGCAGAAACATCCCCTGAAATTACCCCCTTTGAACTTCGCAATCGTGTTGAAACGGTACCGATCTTTTTCTAACACCTGTTTGAAATCAGCCGAAACCACTAGGAAACGTGGTTACGCCACGTAAATGAGTGAAGCGACTTTTGAAGATTAATCGAAACTGATACCTATAATACAGTAAGTAGATAAATTGGTACATATACAGGTACGAATTACGTAAGTAAATAACATATACAAGTACGTAAGTAAACATAGCAGCAGGTTTCTGAATGATCGTTTGAACCACGAGTATATGGAGTTAACGGGACAAACCAAGGGTAACGAGACACATCACGGGAGCAGGATTAACCACGAGTAACGGTGCAAACTGCGCATTTATGTTGACGTGGGTCTGACAATAGTTGCGGAAATATAACAGAAGCTACCATCAGTATTTACATTTTAATGGTTCCTGACTGCTTATAGGCTTATAGACCGAGGCCACGCCTGGTAATCTGCTAGTTGTAATTTACCGCAGTGGTCCCTCAGCTGATCATTGTGTCTCCAATCCTATTAATTGTATTCTAGATGTTCCGGAAGAGAATTCAGGAAATAAATTAGCCTTGGTATTTTTTCAAACTCTTATAATGCCATTTCGTGACATTGGGTCGGTTTGACGTGGAAACTCTCCCCTGGTCTTCAATCTCTCTTCTTCATTTCATCTTCTTCATTTTACTATAAATGAATATTTCATCAGCATAACAAAATTTGTTCTTTACTTTAATTTCATTTTTCGTTCTTATACCTAGTTGCCATGCGACAGCAATGAAAATGCGCACAGTTCTAATAAAATGTGCTAATCTCTCCCGCATTTCCATCTCTCTTGCGCAGATAGAAATAGCTGATGAACCCTTCGTTAAGGGACTCAATTTCGATGAAATAAAATCATTTAAATAAATAGAGACATAGAGAGAAAATTACGAAGTTACCAAATTCAACCATAAAGCCAGGACCTTCCCCTCCACCTACCTACTTTAGTTTAGCGAATAAATTTCTTCGAAACCAGAGTTGAGCAAGATTCTTCAAATGAAGACTCTGTCAGAGCTCACAGTGAGGTTCTCCCTAAGGCAGTACATCATGTAAATAGGACTGATTGAAGATGTCTACCCATGCCTCCCATCCCATAGCCTCGAAAACTACCCAATTCTTTGTGGAAAGTGTTGAGTCCTGGTGGTCTCAAGGCGAGTAGGTCGATCCTTCTTTGTATTCGAAAAACACAGCACATATTCGAAAATAATATACTGTGAATCAAGCTTGGGGGCCAAGAGAAAAAAAGCTAGATCAGAACGTATATAATGATTCATATTGCTTGATTTAAACCATCAAACTAGAACAAATTTCACAAGATTCAGCAGGCAGACAAAGGTAAATTCTTTACGATCGAAATAGTCCGTACGAATTATATGTTTTTCCCTCAAACAAACCATAGAGTAAACAACCCTCAAGCCAAACAAATCCACTAAAGTTGAGAAAATGTTTAGTTTTCCTGTTGGTTTTTCTTTGTTGAAATTAGAAATCCCGTGAGTTGAATCAGTCACTGACACTGTTTATATGATACCTAATTTCCTAGTGCACGACATATCAAGATCGTCCATACTCTACATAGGGAGTAAAGTGCATGGTCCGAAATCGCAACAGCGTCATTGGAAAGTTCTTGACCTAAGCAAAACTCTAGCAGCTATCAGAAACTTCAGTGGTCGGTGTTAAGACTAATATCTAGGTGACTTATAACACAATGGAAAACGACCTCACGCCTAGACTATGGCACTAAGCACACTTCAGTATCACTATCTTTGAAGATTTTAGTGCCCCTCTCCCCCCCCCCCCCCCCAGCACAATATTATCAAAGCTACTCCTAGAAACTAGATTTCGACTAGAAAACATGTTGCCTCCTGTTGAGAACGGTGAGTGGTATATCCATTTATGCATTCCAATAGAAAAAAAATCGCCCATATTTATTACTCCTCAGAAGTACAGTAATTTTGATGCATCTTTCCTTGAAGTGTTCTGTCGTATAAAACCAATTCGTGCATAATCAAATAGTTTATATATTAACTAAACCACTCGCGACAAAATTGTGGAAGTACGATTCTAAAAAAAAAACGGAAGTTGAAGAGAAACGTTGTCTAATTCCACAAAAATAAAGAGTTACAACATTAGATAGAATTTGACGTTTAGGCCATCATCAGTAATAACTATTTATATAGTTAATATATTTAGTTATTATATTTATATAGTTATTGTTTGCAAATGATGATGACCTAAAAGTGTCTTATATAAAATGATGAAAACGATCTAATATTGTACGTCTTCATTTTCTTGGAATTAGACAACGTTCTTCTCTAACTTCCGTTTTTTATAGTTTATATGACTACTTATCTCACATAACCGAAGTAGGTAAGATTGTGAGATAAAGGCCTTGTAACGAAATGATGATGTGCTTTATTGTTTAACCGTTGAGATGGCTATCTCCTTAAAATGCCCGGAAGTAGGCTGGCACCACCATGGTCCCCCAACTACCTACCTGCTTCGCATGAATAATTCCTGCCCCATCAATCTCGTTTATTTCAAACGAATTCCCACTCACTCGACCGTATTCCGACTATTATTCCATAACATTACAGCTACAAACTACTGCTTATTTTAGGACAAGCTGATTAGCATAATAACGAGATGGGTACCCACTCTTTGTTTGTTATCGTCACACCACTTACGAATAGGGACACATACAAGGGAAAAGCTTGTAGCAAAACTTGTCTAGATCACTCAATATGTATAATGGATATTATAATATCACAACATGAACTCATTCAATAACTTTTTATTAATTCATGACATTTAGTGAGTCATGTGGTAACGGTGGAATGCGTGGGGGGGGGGGGGGGGGGGATTTCTGTATATTGGGAATGGTAAGCTAGGAAGAAGGATGATATCCCATAACTTACCCTCCCTTTCAACTATCTCGATTATATTTCATAAATTGCAACACAACTGCAGATTTCAAATAAACTTGAGGATGGAATGGAATTTAGTGAGAATGTTTCAGATTTACTACTGGGTTTAATTAAAATGTATATCATTCACCATTTCCCTCCTTCCGTCCCTCCAGCCATGGGCTCAGGACACCTCATAAGTATTTGCAAAAAAAAAAAAAAAAATTTTTTTCGTCAGTACTAAATTGTATATTCATGTTCAGTGAAACCTCAGAAACTGGTAATAAAGAATTTTGCTATGGCTACATCCGTTTAACGTCCAAAGGATATTATAATTTGATGAGTATATTGTTTACTCATCCAACTATTTGAAGTTTCAATATGAAAGCTTGCAGAAGGTAATAAAAAATGTTTTAATAATGTTTTTTGAACTAATAATAATGATAATAATAAAAATATAATAAAATACAAAACTATAATAAAAAGAAATAGAAAATGTCTGCAAAATTGGGCGTGGCACTTAGCTTCCTCGTTTCCTTAACATGAATGTATAGACAATTGGAATGTTTCACATAATTTTTAAATATTCCATAGAGTTTCCCTTTGGAGTTAACATAAATTCGTTCAATCAGACAATGAAAAAATGATGGTTAATAGGTAGATGTTAAGTTTGCGAATGCGTCAAAATTTCAAATTTGAAAATGATGGAGTTCACTGGGGACCATTTACAGTCTAAGCCGTTTAATTTCTGAAAATATCATTGAAATCAGATGAAAGCTGTAGAAGTCATACTCGTTACCATGATTTGAGGTTCGCGCAAGCGCAGCAGTTTTCCCAACTATCTTCCGGATTTCAGATGTATACTCAATGATAAAATAATGCTTAATGGATTTAAAGGTTGTGCAAGCGCAGAAGATACTAATGATACGAGCACTATGAAATTGGTAAGGGGCGATTAAATCGTCCTTTTCTAACGACCCTCCAAATTTGAGTGAGAGCGGACGACTAAAACGAGAGAAAATTAAGCTTGACGGAATTTACAAGTGCACATTTTTAGCGTGAATTTTTGATTTGTAAGCAATGAAAATGATAGGGAACTATCTTCAGCCTAACTCGCACATTTCCAGAAAATTGTATTAATATCGGATGAAAACTGTGGAAGTTATGTATGTTGGAATGATTTTTGGACAAACACACACACACAGACACGAAACCCAAGTTCTTAAGAATGGACTGAATCGTAAAATGAGAGTAGAAATTTTGATTTTGGAGAAAAAAGGTCATTTTCCGAAAATGAAAACTTTGCTTCCGGTAGACCTATAGGGAGTCTCGAAAGCAAAAAATATTCTTGAAACTATTTAAAAAAATTTAATATCAGAACCTCAATTATAGCAAAATTCTATTATTTACGTAGAAATCTACATAGCATTATGGAAGAAAATGGTAAAAATAAGATTAAAACACCGCTTCTCACTTATTACTGCGGTAGATAAACCACACTGAGATAAAATTTAAGTAAGTAGGTATTATAATTCAAAAAATGGACAGTAGATAGTATCGTGATATATTACTCATAATAATGCGGTACACATAATGTGATAATATACAATCTTTGAGATTTGACTACACCCAACTGTATTGAAATATTGGATTGAAAATTTCACAATACCTTTAATGGGGTCCGGACCTTTAAGAAAAAAAAGAAGAAGAAAACACATTGGCCAGACCAAAGGAAGGCGAAGCTCAGGTTGTGGCTGTCTCTAATCCTCGATTTCGCTAAAATACCCTAATTAGGTGCTAATTTTGATTACAGGGTTCATCTAAAATATTATTTATATTTTTATAAGATACATTGCGTACATATTGATCCACGAATTTTTCAATTTTTTATGTTTAAACCGTAGGAGACAGGAGTTTTTCAATTTGTACCCATATAATGTACAAAAACGTATAACATACGATTTTTACCTACCAAAAGACTGTTTTTGGCTGATTCTTCGGGTCATGAACTTAGAGAAGAATAACTACGGTCCCGAAAAACATTTTTCCTCCCTGTCGGCGGCTGTCCGGCGTCCGCTCAACGGATGGTTTTACCTTGAGAGCATACGATTCCTTTTTGGGTAAAGTATATTCTATGGTCCACTGGATAAGAGAATTTTTTAGTGGACATAAAGAATTGGATGGCAACGTCTTGTTTGAAGATTCGGCACTCTTTAGAGAATGCTTCATGCTGTCCAATGTGATTGTCACACTTTGGAGGCTTCACACCAAGCTGTTTCAGCCGTGTTGTGTCGCGTAAGCCGCAAGCACACATAAATATCATGCTCAGCCTTACTTCTCCAGCTAGTGTGCCCGAATTTGAGGCATTTGTTGCATCGCAGTGGTGGGGGATGAATGACTAATATTATCGGCATGAGGTTACTATTTTAGTTCACTTATCATTAGGAAACGGTAGTAGGAAAGAGTAAAGATAAATGTTTACATCGCTAAATTATTATCTAAAGGTACATAGGAGCTCAAGCGGATTATCTCTGAAAATAAGCTATATTACAATGGAAGAAATACGTCTCGGAATCGCAATGAAAATTACCAGAAATCTATATTTAATTGGTCGGCAGAAACAGCAAAATCGTATATCCATCGATTTAAAATTCAGTATTATAGGTCTTCTTTCGTCATTATCTACTACAAACAATCTTCTAATGTTCATAATTGCCAGTGGTGAATGTTACGTGACTTTTCCTTTCGAGCGAAACTGCAGAAGTGGGTATATTGTGTTAATTGGCAATAAATGGGTGGAAAAATGAGGTTCTATTAGTGAGGAGAGGATGGGATGTTATATCTTCTCTCACTCTTTAATCACTCTCTGAACTCTCCAGCTTTTATAAGGACTTAACTGGAAACGTTTTACGATGGGTGAAAAAATAATAACGAGCGTCACGCCTTCGTCGTCAAACTATTGTCCATCATCATCCCTTCAAGCACACAATTCTATCCTTGTGTTAGAAACATTTCCTAATTGCACTCAATAGCAGACATCAAATATATAATCCAAAAACAGAACATTCTACCGTTGGGTGGGTTGGTATAGCTTACTCACTTATTGTACAATGAACCGATAGGGCTTGAGAAATCGGTGTTCCAGATAATTCATATTTGCCCATAGTCACCCCCTACCATCATTCCAATGGGACCGAATACGAGCTCTCCGGCAAAATAACAAATCAAAATCGGTCTATTAGTTTCAGAATTTCGTCTGTAACAGGTGATCTATAACAAATACCAACGACGTTAACCTTGCTGCAACTGCAAGTCAAACTACCTCCTGGATAACTGTAGGTTTAATAAAATCAAAAAGGGTAGGAGAAAAACTGATAAAACGCTGAATGAAAAATTCAAATCGAAACCATTTATCTAAAGAAAAAATCCAATCGTTAAAGGAAGTAAGTAAAAGAGTGAATGAGAGCAGTGAAAAAGATAAGTTCGCCAACAAAATAGAGAAAGCTATAGGAAATTCGAAAAAAACTTGGGGCACGATTAAAACAGCAATTTGGGGAACAAACACAATTAATTAGCCGGTATGTCTACTAGTAAAAGAAATAATAAAAATTGATCACGCCCCAGAGTGTAGCGCGGAAAAAGTTGAAATTGAAGGAACAACTTGATAAATCTAGATCAATATGGTTTCCGTAGAAATATGAGTCGATCCAGATTAACCTTACACTGTATAACCAGGTCCTTAAACCTGTTTGGACCTACGGAGCACAGCTATGGGGTTGTACGGCTCAATCAAACCAAGACATCATCCAACGATTCTAGAATTATGTACTACAAAATATTGTAAATGCACCATGGTACTTTCGAAATTTACGTCTCCATCACGAACTTCAGGTGGTGACAGTAAGAGAGGCTATTAAGCGAAAAGCTGTAAGTCACCGCGATCGGCTAAGATCTCACGTCAACAAGGAAGCTGTCCGTCTCCTTGACGCAAGTGATGTTACAAGAAGACTAAAGCGCACCAAACCACTTGATCTTGCCTGCTTGTGAAGCAGTGAAGTGAAATATTTGTCATAATAAGCAAAACTCAGTGATGTATCTTAGTTTTGAATATTTATATTTGTATTTTCAAAATACTATTGTTAATAAGTTATTACTTGGTGCAATAAAAAAATTTAAAAAAAAATTGTTTTCTTAATTTTATTTAATTTTATTTTTTATGTATATAAACGAAGTGGCCTTTTAAGAATTACCAAACACTTAGATGTATCCTTTTGCAGATGACACTGCCTAATTGGAAGAAAGTGACACATCGGGAATTGTATTTGCCAATACGAACATAGCGGAAACCTCGCGATAGACATGGTAGGAAAATTGTCCAATGAAAACTATCTAAAGTTGAAAAAAAAAAAAAAAAAAAAATTATTTATGGAGGTCACAAAACATGTGTTGACGAGAAACATTCAAGTATCACATCACATATATGTGAACCTAACATCAGGTGTTCCAGTGGCGCAACAGAGAGCGTAGCCATGCATAATTATCGTGGGCTAGTTTTGGACGAAGATCTGAATTGGAAACCCCATAATAACTATAATCACGACAAGATTAAGAAATTTATGTACATTTTCTACAACGTTAGACACAGACTCCTGAGAGATATGACAAAACTTAATTATTTCAGTATGCCACTGTCTGTGCTTCAATATGGCATAATAGCTTTGGGGGGGGGGGGGGGGGGGGGGGCATACTCCTCACATATAAATGAATTACGTGTACTCCGGAAAATCATTACGAAAATAATGTTGTCATCACCATCTAGGACACCATCTAAATGTATTTAATATTGCAACTCTATTTACCATAAGCCAATTATATCTCTCAATTTTACTTTTGCAATTCCAAAAGAATCCGCAAATGATATATTCACAGCGTAATCCAACAAGATAATCGCAGGGAATGTAGTTGCACCAAGACCGAGATTAACGCTGTCAATACACTTCCGAAAATTTATTATTTGCATTATTCACAGATCGCTATATAGTCATATGAAAAGAGCTCAAAGACATACTAGATCAAACTACAAAAAGCAAATTTTATCGTGGCTTGTGAAAAATGGTGCAGTGGGATGCGAGGCTATGTTAAACAACATTTAAGAACAATAATTTGATATAGAAAATTGTCTACTTGTAAGAAGAAAAGAGAATTTTAGACTGTCTGTCCTTATGTTTGTCCGCTTGTCACGGTTACAGACGCCATTGGACAATTGATATGAGTGGTGAGAGATGTCTGTATCAGTCCAACTTAAATTATAGGCTACTTGAAGTTTTTAATTTGAGCCACAGTGTTTTAGGGGAGGGGGGGTGTTTTAGGGGAGGGGGTGAAATGGGGTATCTTGGACACCATTGAACGAACTGGTAATCGGATCGTCTAATATGTTTGGATTATTCTATCTTAAATTACAGGCTACTTGAAATTTTTCAAATCTGCTCTATAGGGGGTGTTTTAGAGAGGGGGGGGGGGGGGGGGTATCTTTGTCATCACTGAACGAACCGGGGATCTGAGTGGGGAAATATGTTTGGATTACTCTAACTTGAACCACAAGCTACTTAAAATGTCCCAAATCTTACCCATATGGGGTGTTTTGTAAGAGAAGGGGGGTGAAATGGGGTATCATGGACATCAGTTAATAAACAGGAGACGCGATTGTTGAAATCCGTTCGGGTTACTCCAACTTGAATCGCAGACAAGGTACGTGAAATTTTAAACCCGAACAATAGGGTTGGGGGGGGGTGTGAAATGGGGTTATCTTGGACATCACTGAAAAAACTGGAGACCTAGTTGGTAAAATATGTTTGAATTACACTGAATCAAATCACAGGCTACTTGACATTTTTCAATTCTGACCCTAAGGAGTGTTTTCTTAGAGGAGGAAGGTGGGGGTGAAATGAGGTGTCTTGGACATCCCTGAATAAACTGAGGACCTGATTGATTAAATATGTTTAGAATACTCTAACATGAATCACAAACTACTCGAAATTTTCAAATCTGAATCATAACGGGTATTTTGAACTTTTGAATTTCGGGTGGAATGGGGGTATCTTGAACATCACTGAGTAAACTGAGGACCTGATTGATAAAATAGGTTTGGATAACACTAAAAACCACAGCCCACTTAAAAATTTTCCATTCCGACCCATAGGGGTGATTTTGGCTGAGGGGTTTAGAAAGGGGTAGGTTTGACATGACTGAACAAACTGGGGATATGATTAGGCGAATATGTTTAAATTACGTCAACCTCAATCACAGGCTATTAAAAGTTTTTCTAGCCTCAACCATAGGGAGATGTTTGTGGTAAAGAAAAAAAAGGAGGGGGGAAGGGGTGGTTAAATGGAATAATTTGGTCATCACCGAACGAACTGGTGATCTGATGTTCGGATGAATGGAATTGGATTAGTCTGAACGTTCTTTTGGGTTACCTATCAAGAATATTTTTAATCTGAAATATGGGGGGGTTGTGGAAAGGGAGTGGGGGTTGATCTCAGTAGTTTGGTCCTAATAGGTAATTTATTAGTAAGTACTTTTAAGTAACGACTTTTTTGAATCAGATCCATAGGGGTGTCCCAAAATGTGATGGGTGAAGGGGGCTTGCGGATATTCAAGTCAACCTGTGCAACGCACGGGTTAACCAGCTAGTAAACTAATACGTATGTTACATATTATCAGTTTTTTGAACCTATTAAATATGTCATGCACTTATTCTTTTTCTTGTTTACCTACCCGTGTATCACAACAATCACCCATTTAATTAACTCCGATAAACGGGGACCACTGATAAATATGTGATACCAACACATGGTAAGACATAGTTCAACGAAAAATATGGAAACCAGGTTCCAAGTAGTATAGGTAAGTACAGGATATTAAAAATCATTGATTATAAGAGAGATTTCCAGGTTCCATGGCTAGATTTGAGCTGTTTTGGAACTCCCCAAAACGAATTAGTGTTTTATTTTGTACGATTGTGAATGTATCAAAATTGTGTTGAGGCCACAGGCCTCCATTCTCAACAGATTTTGATCGACGTGTTAAACTATCTAGTTGTATACAATGTCACCTACATTTCGAATTGTCATTTGGAGGGTGGATGTAGAGAGGGGATATAGCCTAAAATAAACGTTTACAGACAAACTTTTGTTCAGGCTACTCTGGGATAGATTTCTGAGCTATTTGCGTGTTTATGTTTTGTGGAGTTGGAAATATCAAAATAGTAGTGCAATACGTTGTCTGAATTTTGATCATTGACAAACACAGTCTCCAAGTTACAACGTATATGAAGGCACTGAACGGATGTAATGGGATATTTTCGATTACGTATCGAATGAGAAGTTTCAAAGTAGAATTGTTTAAAGGAGAATGAGGGAAGAAGCCACCATCTGGCACTACGATGATTATAATATAACGGCAGGTCGTAGGGAGCTGAAAGCAGTTGCATTTACCATCTACTGCATGTGGGTATGGGCATTTGTCACACGCTATCCCCACAAATTATTGTCAACCTCTGAAAATTAACCGTGTTCATTACACCGCTATAAGTCTGTATTATTATTGACTTTAATTAATTGAGGTCAACACCAAATTCTAGGAATTCTAAACGGCTATTAGGAGGGTATTGCGTTATAAGGACTAATTATATAATCGGTTCGTTAGTTATGGTGGAAGGAGGTATAGAAGAAAGAGCTCTACAAGCATTGAGTTATTTGTATACAGTATGAGTGTAAAATGATCCATCGGACTAGTTAGTAAAGGTTGTAATTCCAAAAAAAGTCCAGTCATGCATCATGACAGCATGAGCGAATTTTTGAAGAATATTACCGATTTTTACAACCAGCGAACGGCATTATTTCGATTTTTGACTGATTTTTCAACTTTGAAATTTTTGAAAACTTGATACATATTCTTATAGGAAATTTTACGCTGATTCCGAATATACCACATGTTAGTATGCTGAAAAAATTATTTCGCACGACAAATCGCAAAAAACAGGCTATTTTGAAATTGTTGACTACATTTTTGAAAATTTCAACCCGAAGATGTAATCCGATCAAGCTGGCCAACGAACTTGAACTTTCGTTTTGTGCCCTTAACATTTTAAAATTTGTTTGAAGTTTCTAGCACAATTCTACGGACAGTTATCGTCTGGAATGACACATACATACATACATACATACATACATACATACATACATATATACATACATACATATATACATACATACATACATACATAAAAAAATGCGTTAAACTTCAGAATATGATTCAGAATAGCCTGAAATGGATTTCTGCATAATTTTTTTTCAAAAATTCACATTCTACAAATTTTGAGGCGAGAGCAATAGCTTAATTTTCTTCAAAAATTCGCTAATTCAACGTCGCAGAGCAAACCTAAGAAGTTAAGGTTCCATTGAAACGTGTTTCAAGTTGGATGGGTTGTAAAAACTTCTCACTCATTGTTGAGAAAAGTTGGAGAGAGAGAGGGAGAGAACAAAAAACGTTTGCCAAGTTGAGAGGGCAGTATAGCTTCCTCAGATTTTTAACATGGATGTATAGAATTAGTTTAAATACGAGTCGAAATGATTGAATGCAAAATATAACAGTATCTAATACAAGCGTATACATGCTAGAATGCAAATTAGGGCTATAATTCATGTTTGCGGGTACGGAAATTGTCTAAAGGTTCACCCATTAAATAATTGAAAATTTCACCGAAATCAATTCATTATTCTCGGAGTGCCATTCAAAGAAATGCAATAAAATACAATTGGCATCATCCTGGACCAAACAACATCTCGAGTGTGAACAAAATCGGACCAATAGATGATAAGAAATTGACTTTAAAATAAATTAATGTATGCGCATGAGAACAGATTATTATTTATCCAACTGCAATTAAACTAACAGGGAACCGTCTGGAAGCCAACCCGCACAATCCCTGGAAATTTAATCAAAATCGTTCCATTAGATTCGGAGTTTTGTCTGGGTCAATGATATTAGTTTTACGCGTGCGCTATGGTTATTACTCCGTCCATCGCGATATAATTTATAGGATATTTTTCTGGAGCATATGCTAACAGCCTACCGAATTCGAACGAAATTGGGCCAACAGACGATAAGGAAATCGACGTTATTAGAAAATAACGCTTGCGCATGCGCACAGACTGCTGTTTATCCCAATGCAATGGAACTTATAGGGGACCATCTAGAAGCTATACCGCATAATCTCTGAAAATTTCATCACAATCGTTCCATTATAGACTCGGTTATGTCTGTGTCAATAAATATTAGTTTCGTGCAGGCGCAGATGGAAAGAAATCGAAGTTATGAGAAATTCACGTTTTTCCATGTGTACGGGCTACTGGTGATCCGACGGCATTGAAAATTATTGAGGACCGCCTAGGAGCTATTCCGCACAATCCCTGAAAAGTTTTCGAAATCGAACTGAAATTTGGTATAGTTTTGGACGATTTGTCACAGACAGACAGACACACAGACAGGCAAGGAACCAAAATTGGCCAGCAAGCTCTGAAACGCAAAAAGTAAGTGGAAATTTCAATTTTAGAGGACAAACATTTATTCGACTTTTATCACGAACTCAAAGCTTCCCTACGCCCAGTAGTGAGGAAGCAAAAGAGAGAGTGAGCGATTGGGACCTTTTTTCCTTACATTGTATCAACAAAAATAACATAATACCCCAAACGAATTATTTTATTTCTTTATACGAGTATTATAACATTTCTATAATTTTGTGAAAAGTGCGCTAAATGTATAGTGGTTATCGAAAGTAAAATATGTATAACTAATTATTAGCTCCTGACTTTACAGTGCAGAATTGTTTTCGATGCATTGATCGGTGTCAATTCGTTTTTAGCTTATGTTTACTACATTGTGATAGCAGGATGACAAGGTTTGCGTATACTGTGGATGAATAACGTAATTTTTTTGAATAAGATGTTTTCCCAAAATAGGGTAAACTCATCCATTGCTTTTCTCCTAAATTTACATCTTCCCTAGCCAGATTGGAAACTTTTTCCCCACTCTTTTTCCTAAGAACCTTATCCCATATATGGTATCAACAAGATCTCCTCCATATCCGTTACTAGCCGCTATGCTTTTGATAATGGATTTTTCTTTTGATAAATTTTGTTTACATTGATAAATATTCTATATTATATGTGTAATTGGGTATATATATACATATAACATTCTGTACAAACTGGATCTAATTTTCAGCCTCAGGTTTTATGCAAATAACTATCAGGAAAGGAAAGAAAACATTTTTTGGACAACTCAAAGAGGGAATCGTTGGGTACTTCGAAAAACTATTTTCCAGTTTTTGCAAAGTTACACGTCATTTTGAAGGCCATTCTTTTAGTGCTAAACACAATGGTGAAATCAGAATTGCAATATCTTATTCCGCTCTCGGATTGGTGCTGATGAACCAAGAAGGAGTGCAACAAGTAGTGCAACAAGTGTATTTGTTAAAAACTTAGTACGTTTCACACCAATTATTTATTCGTTATTTTCAAAAAATGATATTAACTTACACCCGTTTCTCGTCTTCATTTAGTACGAAAAAAAAAAAAAAAAACACTTTGTTTGAAAAGTACCTACGATTTGGTTCAGACCCTTATCTTGACCGAGTATAGAATGGATATAAGCATATTTCCATCAGGCTGATTGCAAATTTTCCCCCTGACTCTTTCAGTTGAATAGGTAAATAAAAATATAATTTCTAACGTACCCGGGATAATAAGGGGATCTTGAGTTGTCAAGTTCCACAGTAAAATGCATTTTTCTTCTTTTGTTGAAAGTGTTATGTAATAAATTGTTAGTTCAGAGCTCTCTCTATAAATCACTATTTCAAGTCGCGTTAAGAATTTGGTTTCAATATCGGTAAAAGTTGTCTGGTCAAAATTGTTCAAATGATCCTGATGATTTTAGATGAAGCTCGCTGCACCTGTTGGTTTTCAAAATCATCATATTTTAGATTATTGTTTTGATCTATACTATTTTTTCAATGCCTCTGATTACCTTGTCAATGACGCTAATATCACCATTGATTTTTAGGGTTGAAGTAACAAACAAAACTGATTCCGTCCTCAAAACTAACTATTCATTACTGTAGTCAGCCAGAGACATGAAAATGCGAATAACTCATCTCGCCCACGCAGAATGAACAGAATAGGCGGTACTGACTATTTCAACTGAACTCCCTCGAAGTGGTTCGCTCCGTCGGGCTGCTAGACTGGACAAAGCGGATACAGCAGCCAGTTGACACGCCCAACGCGAGTAAGAGGATTATTTCTGCGACATTAAGAACTGATGTTTCCATTGCATCGACCACTGCTAGGACGATATTGTTTACAGTTGCCTCTGCCAGAACCATAACGGTCTCTCCTGGGACTTTATGTCTTGGAGGTTTGCTCTAGGTTTATGTGTTTTGTTTATTAGGGATTATCAAGATGTGGGGAAGAGGTGGTGACGCTCTGGTTGTCACTAACTGCTCTCTATACCATTGCGTTGAGCGAGCAGGGGTAATTCTCAGCTCCGGAGCACCGTTTATCGTGTGGTGGGTTTATGGGGAAGAATGAGGGGAACCACAGAGATGTTATCTCTGTCAACATATATATCAGTGGTATGTTATCCGAATGTTGCTCCATATTTTAGACTCTTGTACCACAATGAACCAGACCTTTAGTTCATATAAAAACCTGCGACACACTCGAAATTCATCAAAAACATTTCATCATAAGGAAAAATAGACGATGTTTAAATTTGAAATGGTCTCTCTGATGGAAATATGATTACAATATGTGAAACCGGAATCTCGTTCGAACCACCGAAGAGGTATCATCGGGAAAAACAAAACGGTTGTCGCCACGAGTGTTTCTCCCCGGCGCGGAATGGAGGTGACATTAGTTGACCTTATTTCGGAAGCGCGAGCTAAAGTAAAGAGACAAGAAGAATGTTTAAACAACATTCCGGAACACCTTAATTTGCCAGCCGCTCAGAGCTCAATAAGTGAGTTGTTCAAAATTATCAATAATTTATGCAGTATTTTAAATGATATCAATACAAATAAAACATACCGAATTACCGAGTAGAAAACTGAGATTGACTCTCTTAAAAGTAAAATTCTCATTTAAACCCCTCTGGTGGAATTTCAAAAATTAGCAAACCCCCCCCCCCCCCCGGAAGAGGAATATTATACTAGCGCAGAAATCCTGGCCCATGAGACAGGTGAATGTAATAATGTGATCCAAATAGGTGACAAAACCAAAAAAAGATCCTAAAGCTTCTCCTGTTTATATTGAGAGGGTTTCATCATTTCCAGCCTTAAAGAAAATGGTTGTTAAAAAAACTGCTAACGTGATTTTTACCACTATGTCAAATGATGAGGTTGAAATTAATAATCTAGATTCTGATGGCATTTGTGATATTGCTAAATGTTTTAGGAACAATAAATCCCATACTATATCAAAATGAGTAGGATGATCATGAAAGTGATGATCATGGGCATTCCCAATTCTTGGTCAACCGAGGAGGTCCTCAATGATATAAGAGACTAATTCAGCTCAAATAGCTTACTCCAAGTGAATGGAAAGCTGGAGCGGAAATCAAAAAGATCCACTGGAAATTTGCATAGTTGATTTTCAAATAGCTCTGGATCACGAGAAAATATTACAAAATAAAGCAGGTTCTCAAAAGGTGCGTAACAGAGCCGCCAGTCAAATCAATAAAACATCCATCTCAGTGTAAAAGGTGGCAGGAGATTACCCACACTAGAAACCACTGTGCAAAGCCACCTCGGTGTGTCAAATATGCCAAAGGTCATCTAACTGGGATTGCTCGAAGCCCAATGAAACCCCAGAAGAATGTGCCAACTGTTCTGTAGACCACATTAAAAATTATCATGGCTGTCCAGTAACCGTTGAGGCTAAGCATAGGCATCTAAATTTACCTCAACAACAAAATCCCAGTCAGCACCAGATGAATCCATCAGTACAAAGAAGTTTGTTCCCGAAACGCCGTTTGTGTACAATAATAACCTGATTCAGAGCATCGCAGGTCAGAACCCACATTAGGAGTCATATTCGAAAGTTTTGCAGAATAAAAAAGTGCTGCTACAGCAGCCAACCAGGAGGCAATCGGCAAACTTATGAAATAAAAAATTTTGAACAGTTTCTTTATTGAAATCCATTTTGAGGCATTCTGAAACGAATCCCAGAGTTTAACGCACACATATCGCACCCATCCTAGAATAAGGGTACAACTCAAAAATTGTCATTTTCGGCAAATCGCATTCAAAGTTTTCCTTCCACACCATTGGCTACCCGTTCTTTGGAACACGATGAACATAATTTATCTTTGCGAAACTTGTTTTCTACATTATTACTCTAACGCCCCATGGTGAATAAATAGTTTTTTTGCCAGTGGGAAGGGAGTGGGGGGAACGGTTTTGTTGATTTTTTAAGAATTTTTGAGTTGTTCCAACTCAAATACTGAAATCTCACCAGTCAGGATCCAAAATGTTCAGAAAAGAAAGACACAAGTTAAAATTGTCCACACAAAAAGGAAACAACTCAAAACGAGACACAGACTGCGTGAACTCAACTGAGTTGTGTCTTTCTTCCTAGGACGTGAATTGGTTACTCCCTCCATAGAAGAAAGACACACGCACTCTCTAGCGGAATTAGAGTGCCCTACACATATCTCCACATTCTACAGACAAACTAGACCGTTTCTACTTCTCAGAACCACAACAAACTCAAAAATCGCGATTTTTGAGTTGTACCCTTATTCTAGGACGGGTGCGATATATATATACATATACATATACATATATACCCCCCCACCCCTAACTTTTGTCCACAATTTGTGAGAATATTGAAAAACTTGGAGACCGTTTTTGAGGAAGTTTTAAACAAATAAAAATCAGGAAAAAAATCAAAAAATGTTTGGACTACCTGTAGAGGGGAGTGTTGGGTACTTCGAAAAAATTATGTGACACCCCGTTTTGAAGATTTTTTTTAGTGCGCAGCGTTACAATTATAGCGATAAAGCATTTTGCGCTCTCCCAGAAAAAATCAACACAGACCCCAACCCAATTGCCACCGTTGGCGCTGACTAATGAGCAAGTGCGTAGATAGCGTTCTTTGTTTATAATTATTTTAAATGTACATTAGACATAGCTGCGGACTGTTCAAGGTCATCTAGAGAGTATTATGGTGAATTCTCATATAGATTGTCCTTTTCTTAGTTATACATTGATATTGAAAAGATAGGTATACATTAATCAAGATAAATCATAGGTAGGTACAGTTATGCGTAATTATAAACCGTAAAGTAGATGTTTGACTGTAAAATACTCCTAATACCTAAGGAGTGTTGGGTACTTCGAAAAAAATATGTGACACCCCGTTTTAAAGATTTTGTAGCGCTGAATATGGTGGTGAAACAAGAATTGTGATATCTTATTCTATTCTCGGATTGGAGCTAATTAACCATGAAGAGCGCGATTTTTTCTAAAGATATTTACTTCAAGATAAAATCGCGCTTCTTCTGAAATTGCAGAATATTATTTACAAGATTTTTTGCCATAAAATTTGTACCTAGTTAACAAATTCTTTGCTCTCAAAGCGCTCAATTTTCCAAACAATGTCTAAAGAGTGGGTATTTGGGGAAGCCAGTCAGCTTGCTAGAAATGCTAACAAAACTAAGCCACAGTGTAAGTAAACATGGATAAGCCTATTGGCAGGATCGAAACTACTCTTCCAAAAAAATCAACATGAATAGTGCTAAAATTCTTTGTTGGAATGCCAATGGACTCATGTCACGGGAAAACGAGCTGCAATTATCCCTCGACTTCAATCGAGTCGGTATTTGTCTTATTTCTGAGACACATTTTACTAAAGAATCATATCTCAAGCTCAAAGGTTAAAAGTGCTACCGTGCCATTCATCCAATCAACACTACTCGTGGTGGCGGCGCAGTAATAATTAAAGAAAATCTGTACCATCACGAGCAAGTCAAAATAGGAACTGAAGCATTTCAGGGTGTACTATTGAAATCAAACTGCTTCTGTTATTACTAATGTTGCTAGCATATATTGTCCACCAAAATACAATACTGCATGTGAAGAATACAAAAACATCTTTGGTCAACTTGGGAACCGATTCATCCTTGGAGGGTATTTCAATGCAAAAAATACATTCTGGGGTTCAATATTAACTAGGTACTGTGAAAGGACGCAGACTTTTACAAGCAATCAATGATGAAAACTGCGAAGCATTCTCAACTTGGAAGCCGCATACTGGCCATCCGACCCAAGCAAAGTATCCGGTCTGATTGTATTTTTCATTACAAAGAATATCTTAGCAAATTACCGTGTAGTAGAAGAACACTTTGATCTTGGTTCAGATCATTCACCAATCTTAATGACATTAAGTGATCGAATTGTTCAGAAGAACTTCAACCCTGTCCTAACCAATCATAAGACTAATTGGGAGCGCTTCAAGCAGGAAATTCGCAGACATATGAACTTGGGTAAGTCATTGCGGACACCAAATGAAGTGGAATAAGAACTAGAACACATGGGAAAACACAACAGCGATTACTCGAAGAGTGAGAGGTATAAACTACACTAGGGGAATAGTCTCTGTTGTCATGGAAAAACGCAAGTACCCAGGGTCCCCAGACTTAAATCAGCTTGGTACAAGGCAGAATGTGAACTGAGCTCCTTGATTCAGGAAATCAATGAGGAAACTCATGAGCACTGTATCACGGAACTTACAAATCATCGTGATACGGATTACTCTCTTTGGAAGGCTACCAAATATCTCAAAAGGCCGATAATTCAGGCTTCACCCATAAGAAATGCTAGCGGAAAATGGGTAAGAAGTAATCAAGATAAAGCAACCACTTTTGCAGACCATCTAGCAACTATATTCACTCCAAATCCAGCAATGACAGATCAACCCCTGGTAGAGGATACAATTGAACTCGATCAAGAGATTGATAATCCACCTGTTACTATTAAAGAAGTAATACGCATAATAAATAAGGAAATCAGCCCGAAAAAGGCCCCAGGCTACGATCTTATTATATACTGGTCAGATCCTCAAACATCTTCCAAGTAAAGCCATTCCAAAAGTAACTATGGTTATAAATGAGGTTATAAGACTCTGATGCGTTGCTCAACTTATTGAAGAAGATTGCTGATGTCATCATGATTCCTAAACCAGGCAAGCCCCTCGAAGAACAAGTTCGTACAGACCGATTTCACTTCTACCAGTTTTATCAAAACTCTTTGAAAAGCTAATACACAAACGACTAGTACCCATAATTGAAGGACGCAAGCTGTTGCCAAGACATCAACAGAAACACTCAACGATAGATCAAGTTCATCAAATAGCACATATAATTGAACAAACACTTAAGAAACAGGAAGTCTGCTCTACCATCTTCCTTGAAGTCGCTCAGGCATTTGATAAAGATTGGCATGAGGGACTCAATTAAATTCTACGCAAAACTCTGCCAACGAAGTATGCTGAACTGCTTCAACCGTACCTCACCAATCGTTATTTCAGAAAAAAGCAAGAAGATGCTTTCTCAGAGCCAAAACTGTTCACTGCAGGTGTCCCACAATGGAGCGTACTTGGCCCCCTCCTGTATGCCCTCTGTACTAGTGATCTTCCAGAAATTGAAATCAACACCACAGCCACTTTCGCGGACGACACGGCGGTCCTGGCAGTCGGAGATAATAGCATTGATTTCATCGCCAAGTTAAACCAGTCTTTATCCTGCAAAGAACAATGGACGACGAAATGGAGTATCAGAATGAACGAAAATAATTCGGTACATGTCGACTTCCCCAACAAAAGAATTGACTATGCACCGGTTTATCTTGAAGGCAAAGTTATTCCTTATCATTTATCATAACAAAGCTAAATACCTCGGTATGACACTTGATACCAGGCTAAGGTGGAGAACCCATGTTAAGAAAAAGAAGGAAGACCTACTCAAATTCAGAAAAATTTTTGGTTAATGGGGAGAATGTCGAAGCTGTCGATCCAGAACAAGCTTACACTGTATAACCAGGTCCTCAAACCTGTCTGGACCTATGGAGCCCAGCTGTGGGGTTGTACGGCTCAATCAAATCAAGACATCATCTTCCAGAATAATGTATTACGAAATATTTTCAATGCACCATGGTACTTCCAAAATGAACTTCTTCATCACGAACTCCAGGTCGAGTTAGTAAGAGAGGCTATAAAGCTAAAAGCTGTGAGTCACCTACATCGGCTAAGGTATCAAGTCAACGAAGAAGCTGTCCGTCTCCATGACGCAGTTTATATCATAAGAAGACTTGAGCATACCAAACCACTTGATCTTGCATGCTTGTGAAGTAGTGAAGTGAAGCATTTGTCATAATATACATAACTCAGTGATGGATCTTATAGTTTTCATTATTTATGCGGCAAGCGATATTTGAGCTAAAAGGAGTGGCGACCAATAAATCAAGGTCATGGCTGCGACCCTCTCATGGCGTGGGGTGTGGTGTGGGAAAAGCGCCACGGAGTTACTCGAGTTGGGCATCTCGACAGGAGTGCTCCATGGTATCAGCACCCACGCTCTGAGGTGTTCTGGTGAGTGAACTGGTGGTCATTTTATAGGGGCACTTCCTTTCATCCCATTCTTCCTCCTGATCCTGCAACTTCCCCTTCCCTTATCCCTAGAGCCGTAAACCTGGGCGAACTCCCCACTATTTTTCAATTTAATGGTGTGCCCCCTCCACCTTTGAGGGAAGGTCGTAAAAAAAAAAAAAAAAAAAAAAAAAAATATCATTGTGAAACACATAAATTATGAGTTTTTGAGAAGGTCAATCACAGACATAATTAGATTACTCACATACATAGTTACGAGTATATTGCACGTTGCTTGTCGTGGTATTATAGAGTAATTTCCGTCTGGTTGATCTTAATGTTCATTTATTGAATACAATAATGAAGCTAATCCGTTTCAATATTAATTAAATTTATTTCTGTGTCTTTTAATATATGCAGCTGAATTTTGAAACAGGGTCTTCAGGGGACAGGCGGAATAAATTTTCATAGTGTGGAACCACCTTAATCTGCAAAGGTTCCTCATTTCTATGCTATTCGTCCCATGAAGCTAAAACTATAAACTGAGCCTATTGACCTATTGAAGTTTGATAAAGAAGAAATTGCTGTGAAGCCCATTTCCAAAGCACATGATGGCGTTGAAGATATTTGTGCAATTGAAACCACCATTGATGGTAAAAAGACGCTCTCTGTTCCTTTCATATCACGCCAGGTACTTACATCCAGTCATGAAAATGGACACTTCTTTCCATTGAACTTGACGGCTTACAGTACAAAAGGAGCAGTTTTTGAAGTTGTTAGACTTAAGAGGCTCCGATTCGGTATTGAGCATCTATTGGCCTGCTGCGTATGATTGGAAAAGTAAGGATCCCCATAGGTCAGCTGAGTGAGCTCGGGAGCTCATTTCTCTCCCAATTGACCTTGTTGGCTGAAATTTGGTATGGCGCCTCTATTGGCCTGCTGTGCACGGATGACGAATTGAGGACCCGCCGTGAACAGCTGAGTGAGCTCGGGAGCTCATTTATTTCATAATTGACCCTGAGGCTGTAATTTTGTATGGAGCCTCTATAGTACTGCTGCGTACGATTAACGAATTGAGGAACCACCCTGATCAGCTGAGTGAGCTCGAGAGATCATTTCTCTCCCAATATTAGACCTAGATTACTGAAATTCGGTATGGAGCCTCTATATGTCTGCGTGTACAATTGAAAAGCGAAGAACCACCCAAATCTACTGAGTGAGCTCGTTTCTCTCCAAATAGACCTGTTAGGCTGAAATTTGATATGGACCCTTTGTAGGCATACCATGTACGATTAAAAAAGTGAGAAACTACCCAGATCAGCTGAGTGATCTCGGAAGCTCATTTCTCTCCTAATAGATCTAGGAGGCTGAAATTCGGTATTGAGCATATATATACCTGCTGTGTACTATCAACCAAGTGAGGACCCACCCTGATCAGCTGAGTGAGCTCATTTCTCTCCTAATAGACGGAGGAAGCTGAAATTTGAAATTGAGTGACATTACGACGTGAGAAAACATGACGCATGATTTTAAATTATTGGTTGCAACAGAGAATCGACCGATAAATTTTTCTTCTCCTTATTTAATGTCTCTTTTGCAGCATCCTCTAAATCAGCTATTTCCTTAATTAGCGAATTCCTTCTCAGGAAAATTTGAATTTCATAACGATAGGAAGAAAACGGAAGGGGTAGCGCCGAAAAATCGTTTCGTCGACAAATTTTTACGACGCTACTCAGGCTGAAATTCTTCATCGACTTTCGTGATTCTTATTTTGGGTGGCCTGGATATTAGTTTAGTCGTGCAACAAACGTACCAAATCCTGATTTTACATCGGAAAGGGAAATGGAGGGGAGGTAATTATCTATTCGTTTAAGCGCTGCCCAAGCAACCATTTTCAATCGATTTTCGTGGTTCTTTGTTTGTTCAATAAAGAATTTATTCATGTTCAATAAAGAGTGTATTGGAGGAGTTCCATAAACCGTATGATTATGTAGATCACGTCAACCTTCCGGATGGTGGGAAGTAATACGTTTGGACAGTAGGCTTCTCGCTCCAAATGGAGCATAACAGATGGTCTCCACATATACAGGAAGTCAAGTAAAATGAAGTGGCGATTAATACCTATTTTTCATGAACGGATATCTATTGAACCACCATAAATTATACCAAAATTTAATGTTTACAATGATCCGTGGGCCGCCGAAAGGTGGCTCTCTGATCGGCTCCCCAATGATGCAACTGAGCCTTCAATGAGTGGAACAGGCCTGGGTATCTCGTGGGTGGTAATTCCGCCTAAAGCCAGGAGACTAATAAGAGGGTAAAGGCGGACGGGTTGTCATCCTTGATATCTCTCTTGTGCCACAGCCCTCACATGTTCATTTACCCCAAAACCCGGCAAGTTCCGATAGAGGTCCTATCCGAGTAGTTGAATACCGGTTGTGGCATTACACCACCCCAAATACCGCATTATTCTCCCTATACCATCTTCCACTTCCAACCTATCGTGTGGTAATTAGCAATAACATTTCCAAAGAAATTGAGAAATAATATAAGGGTACTGCTGACGTAAAGTGAGGTGCATTAGACATAGGCCCTGAATAATGAGCGAAATATTACAAAGTATCAGCAGGAAACACTACTAGAAGAATGAGTCACCGACTAAGTTAGAGTAACATACACACAACTTATCGTACATAGCAGTATATACGTAGTATGTAGTAACATATATTAGTGACTTATTAGTTACTTTATTATTATTATTATTATTTTTTTTTTTTTTCAATGTGGTCATTAAAAACATCGCGGAACAATTTTGAAAACTGTGGGATTCAATGAGCATTTTTGAACTGAAGTGGGCCAATCACATTCCATTCGTTACTATAGCTGGGTCAGCTGATCCCGCCAGCTGAGTAAGAGATCAAGGCTGGTGGGAGGAAAATAAGATGATGCCTAAGCGTTTGCGAGATAAATATTTACTAGGTACATACCTACATACTTGGAGGCATTGATTGTTTGCTTTATTCGGATAGGACATAAGATATTAATCATGAAGGGATTTTACTGGCATGTTGTGAATATTCGAAGCTCACGGAGTGTAGGTAGTTCTTGTATTGTGCATATATTTCTTTTATACTTATTTTTTTATATGATTCAGTTGTTGGTAAAAAGCTTTTTCTCAACTATCTATTTGTTGATGGGTATTAATCTTCGTTCAGTCTGCAAAAACTCAGTTTTCAAGAAATGAATATTATATTATAATAATAAGGTAGGAACTAATTTTTGTGAAGTAGGTTTTTTCTTTCAGGAATAAAGACAGCACTGCTAGTTTACATATTACACACTAATTTTTATTTATAATTAATCTGAACATTGGTTACATTGTGCGCACGAAAATTGATAATGCTTAAATTTGAGGCAAAACAAAAAAAAAAAAAAAAAAAAAAAAAAAAAAAAAAAAAAAAAAAAGGTTCCAAATAATTTAAAATATACAATCAATATTACCGTGAATAACCTTTTTTTCTCCATTCTGTAGTACATTTCAACGAAATTTTAGCTCAATTTTAGCAAATTTTCAAAACCCAGGAATTTGAATTGAAAATTATCTCTACAGATTTCTATTAAGGGAAAATATTTGGAAATTATTAGAAAATAGGAAATTAGGAAAGAAATTAGGTTGGGGGACTCGTTAAGGAATTATTTTTAAAAGTTTTTTAACTAGAATTCACAAAAAAATCCTCCTTGAAATCAACATCACCATTTCGCGAACGAAGGAGGAGGGGCTTTATTAAGACATAATTATGTAGATCAATAAATTTGAAGATGATTCCCTTCAAATATCGCTCAGATTCTCACAGTTTCAGATGCACATCATTCTCTCTCAACGACTTTGAACGCCCGCTGCTGCTTAGCACTGTTTCATACCCGTAAGTATTTATGCACAGTCATCCATCTATAGTAAGTTAAGACCCTCCTCAACAAGGTTTACTGAGATCAATATTTTCAATTTCCACGCCGTTCAAGAGGATCTCGCGGCACATAAGTAGGAAAAGGATTTTACGTAATTAATTTTCAGTTGGTGGGTCAACTATTGTTGAATATTTGGAAAGTGTAGACTTAATTTGAATAATTTCTCTTCGGTAGGCGTCTATTATTACATAAATTGCTTCCGAGTCTATCTATAAGTAGCGGATGCATTGTTTTCACATTTGGGATATGAATTTTGGCAAAATTTTCACTTGCATTTTACGTTTTAGACCATTCTGAACAACTTTTGTTCCGTGACTGTCTCGGTGTGTGTGTCTGCGTGTGTATTTGTCTTTCGTCCGCAAATCCTCATGGAATGTGCGGTTTAGAGTATTGTCGGTTTTCTATCAATTTCATTCTTCTCAAATCATTACATCATTCTGCGCATGCAAAAACGTAAATTACTTGAAGCGTCATTTTTTTCACGCCCTACTCGTTCGATCTCACTCAAATTTGACGGAAAGTTTGAGGACGACGATTCAATCGTTCCATATCAGTTCCAACATGATTGCATCATTAGTAACTCTTGTGCATTTGCGAAAGTGCAATCCCAGAAGCAAGCTTAATTTCTAGTTTTTATTCGATTTTGATGAAATTTTCTGGGAATGTGTGGGTTAGTACATTGTCCCCCACCAATTTAATTTTTCTCAAATCATCACTCTATTTTGCGCATACGCTAACGTAAATTACGAAAATTTTTCGACATTTACTAAGAACCGTAAAGTTGTTGGGTCCTGGAGCTTTGAAGGTTTGAACTCTTCTGGGAGGCATGATGCGCCAAGTTTAGATCATTTACTATATTCGGTGGGTTAACAATAATTGCAGACCAATGATCTGCATAGAATCTAATACAGAAATAATAAGCTTTTGTGTAATGATTTGCAGCGTTTTTGTTTTGTGACGAAGTTTTTATTGGAAGCGATATTATTAAAATAGGTTCTGTTTTTTTAATTTCCAGCAAAGGAGTTTTATTTATTTGGTACCCTGTCTGGAGCGAAGGTCTGTGATATTTAAAGTGCTAGTTGTTTCCTCGTCTATTTAATTTCAATTGTGTAGATGAATTATTGTATGACCTACTACACTCTTCTTATCATTCTTTCAATTTCCTCGCCAATGTGTTGATACCATATTTCTTCTCATAATATGCGATAAGATCGACAAGATATTATTTTGTCTCTGACGATTGTATTGCCTTAGATGTAAGCTGCAACTCATAAAAAACTATTGAATAAAAGAGGTTTTAATTGTGAGTGAAAGGGATCTAAACAAGTACATTGCAGCGTTATTTTGCTCATTTTAGTAACAAATGGAGCTATTGCAATGGCTCGAAAACTATCAAAATAACAATTTTTGAGAAATGTCTGCATTGAAATCCGTTTTGAGGCATTCTGGAACAAATCCTAGAGTTTAACGCTTTTTCACACACACACACACACACACACACACACACACACACACACACACACACACACACACACACACACACACACACACACACGCACGCACGCACGTACGCGCACACACACACACACATACACACACACGTCATTCTAGACGCTAACTCTTCTTAGGATTGCGATAAAAATTCCGTTCTCGCGCCGAAAAATCAAGCTTTCCGAACAAAAGGATGAGTTTGTTGGCCACCACTTTTTGAGCATATTAAATTGGTAACATTTCAAATAATGTGCTAAAAAAATCACTAAAAATGGCTAAAAACGGCTAAAAATAGTTAAAATTATTATTATTTTTTTTTGGTAAAATATTGCTCAAATAAAGTGTATTACCTATAAAATAGAACATTCAAAAATATATGTACAAAATTATGCTGGAAAATGTACTTAAAATTCACCAAAATTTGATAAAAAATCGATAAAAACTGCAGTAAAAGCTAAAAATTCAAAGCCTCTATTTTAACAGGAGATTATTTGTTAGAATACATTTTTTGCTATACAATTATTAGTTAACGATTTTCTTGAAATCCAAAAGGTCAAATTTCAAAACAATTTAACATTATACGATACAATAATTTACAAAAAATTGCTCTTACGATCATGCTGCATAACTGGAACTTTTAATATAAAATTTCGATGATTCATGGGTTAGCAATGGAACGTTCAAGAGAATGTCTCTTCATTAACTTTTTATATCGATCATTCTTTATCTTTCTACTCAGCGTTTTTTTAAGTGATATCGCACCAAATATGTGACTCACGTCACCGTTAGATCAATGGGCTCGTGAGATTAATAATACTGCTTTTGATATACAGCCGGAATTTATGATTTTACTGCCCACCTGTTGTCCTTCTAATCACCGGCGACCTACCTTTACTTCGTGAACTATAGGAATCCGTTTATTCCTGGAAATAATAAACTTCTGCCCAGATAAGCTTCTGTTGCAATAGGCTTCAATAATTTCGGTAAACCTAAAATCAACGAATGCAAGTCCTAACAACGGACTGTTTATTTAAGAACCCGGATCGTAAGGTAATAAATAGGCTGTGACAGTGCAATACCTCAAATATTAAAACGATATTTCAATCAAAATAAAATGCCGAAATTCGAAGACACAGACAACGTAATTCACAAACATTTGTTGAGTTTGAACTGTACGAAGTTGAATCCAACGTAATCTATGAAAAGCATTCAATCAAAATTCCCAATCGGGCGTAATGACCCTTAAATATATGAGGGCTTTTTCCTCGATTTTGTTTTTGAAACCATCTTGTTTACTTATTCAGTAACAATACTGAAATATTGATTGATTGATTGGGGCTTGTTTTCAATGGTTGAAGAATGTCGAGGTGGGTGGAGGGGGTTCCCTTGTCCTTCCTCGACGGATCGGCATATTGAGTTTTGTGGCTGAATTATTTCTTATTCAATCTACGATGTTGGTTTTAGGTGCGGAGTTTATATAGGCAACCTAGGTCACAACTTCTGAGCACGGATCAGCTGAATGAGTTATAAGAGGAAAATGTCTGCCCCATTCAACCAACGTTGTGGCAATCTGAAGTGGAACTATTTTACTTCAGATTGGCAACCTGGTAAGAATCAGCCCTCATCCACTGAAATTGTACTTAGGCTGATTTCTTTTACATTCAGCCTTCTTGAGGCTATAGAATTTGGAATGGAGCTTCTATATAAATGTTGAGTTAGAGTCGAGGTGTGGAACAGCTCTTGCCAGATGATGACGGAAACTTGCTCTCCGAGGTTGAATGGTTATCTGACTACTGGTTCGGATGTCCAAAAAAATCATGCTGTTGTTGAAATTTATTAACTTAATGTGGGAAAAATAAGCTGTGGAGGTGTTCTCATAATCCTGCATCGGATCGACGGCAAAAACTATAAATCAAATTCTGCGCAAATAAGGAGTTTGGTCGATTAAAAAAATTAATAAATATGATATATCAACATCAACTTCCGAGATCCATTACGATCAAAAGAATGAAATCTTGCACATCATATGAAATCTTTATGTAGGTAATTGAAAAGTTTGAAAAAAGTTAATTAATCAAATTTGTGGAAGATAATAGTCTACTTGCCTCGGCGCAATTTGGTTTTGGAAAAAATAAGTCAACTCCGGATGCTCTATATCACATAACCTCATTGATACCAGATGATTTGGATCAAGGTATAAACAGTTTAGCAATCTTTTCGCACTTAGCCAAAGCATTTGATGTAGTCTTCCATGACATACTCTTTGAAAAAATGGCTGAGTTGGGTATAAAAGGTGTAGACCAACGGTGGTTCAAGAGCTATTTATATGAAATAAAGCAGTATTTAAAGGTAAATATTGTTACAAGCGACGTCATTACTCTCAATGGGTACCGCTGAGTACTTTTTTGGGACCAAACCTGTTTATAATTTATATGAATGATTTGCAGGACACCTGGAAAAGTAATCATATTTGCGCGCGATACAGCGATCCAAGTAAATAGAACTTTTTGGGAGGATACCCTTCAAAAATCTAGAAAATCTATAAAAAGACTAAGTGATTGGCTGGCCAAAAATCAATTAACACTCAATGTACAAAATCAACTTTCCTGCCTTTCAGCATCGATTCCGTAACCACCCTCCCACCCAAAAAAAGTGCAATTGAATATCATGGCGTTTCTTGTGGTGGGATGTCGTGCGTCTAGTTCTGAGATTTTCCGAGTCGGAAAAGCTAAATACTTGAGAATAATTTTGTATGAAACATGAAGTGACATTTACAGATAGAGAATGTGAACGAACAAATGAGGAAAATACTATCCATGTTTTCCATACTGAAAAACATAGCAAGCAAGAAGCTCAAATAGAAACGGTACTGTATACCGGCCAGGAGTGAGGATTATTGGACCTCTTTTGAGATGCTTCTAGTCTCCCAAAATTTGTTGATTAGGGAAATTTGGGAAGCCAGCTATTTGTAAAATACGTGGTTTTTATATTAAGATCTGAAAATACTGCCTATCACGTTTTTGCTTGACCTAAACAGAGTGAAGCAGTTTCCCAAGGAAATGACGTACAAATTTACTGAACATGATTTTCATGCCAGGTCCAAAAACAACATTTCTTTTGCACTCGTGTCACCCCTTGTACGTATGACCTTTTCTAAATTATTATTTATGCCAAGGGGCAATGCTATTCAATTTATTTCCTCTTGAATATAGAGCACATCACTATTAAAGTCAAAAACCACACATACAATTCTGAAGCAATATGTTCTGAAGCTGCCTATAAAAATGTACAGGTAATTGTAAATTCTAACAACCCAAATATAGTTATCTAGTTTTAAATTTACGTAATTTACACTGTTAATCGCTTTTATATATTTTTTTATATATATATATTTTTTTTTTTCATGCACTTTCTTTCATTATATGATTTGTACCGACGAATAATATATACGGTAAATTAATTCAGTTTATTATGCAAGATGTGTCTACTTCATTTGTTTTTATGGAATTCGTTTTTTTCCTTTATTTATTTATGCATTTTTTTGTTATATAACGGTAAATTCTTCATTAAAAAATTGTAAATTGTAACAATTGCCATACGATTCCAAATTTGGCTAAGTTAAGACTCGACCTTAACAACGGCCCCTATAAGAGAACATATTGGAGACTAATTTCGAGCTCAACATTCACTCGATGGGTTTTCATTTAGTTTTGAAAACTTTTTAAATTTTGTATACCTAATATACACTTAAGAGCAAATAAACTTATTTAAAACAAATAAATAAACAATTGCAATAATAATGTGCACCACCGTTCTCAAATTAACAAAATAAATAGGCAAACTCGATTTGTTGCTCGGGATGTGCATTTTTCCAATACGAGTAGAAAATGTAACATAAATTTTGCTATTTGAGGGCAGCGTGCGAAGTGGAATTGTTCGTATCGTTTTCCGGGCAACGTGGGTGGGGTCGCAGGAACATCAATGGAACCAACTCCTATCGCTCCAACACGTCACAATAATCACAGAAGTTCGTTCGTGGAATACCATTACAGGTGTAGGTGTTGGTGCACATCCCTGTCTCATCGCCATTTTATTTATTACTTCCGCGCTCATTTCAACCTAGGGGAGGCTTTCAATTTATAGGCCGAGGGCTTTGTTCGGATGGGAGGTACGTCAGGTGGACGTACATGTGGATGGTGTCTTGTGTAGCACGTGACCGGAATCTGTGACGTTGGACGGACCTGTGGGCTCGACCATAAACTTGGCGCCCACTATCATATGTCGACGTGAGAATTATTTCATTCAACTATTTAATTTTTCTAACTTGTAGCTGTAATTGAATTAAGGTACATATACAACACACCCAATTATATTTTATTCCCCAAAACACACTTACAACCTCTTTATCTGTTCATTCTCAAAATCCATTTTAACAACATACTGGAATATGAAGATGCATTGAATTAAATGTGTATTGGGCAAAAGAGGGAGCTCCCTCTGGTAGAATTTGAGAATTTGGGGAACTGGAAGTCACATACATAAGAATGTTTCAATATAATAGGTAGGACGATGCATGAAAAGTAAGTAGGAAGGATGCACATTTCTCAAAAAGATATACACGACTCAGTAATTGACTTTGAGACTTGAAAGTGATGCGGCCATCCCAGCCAATTCAGGGACTTTCAATTCTGTAGATGGCTCCTCAGAGTTAGAGGAAATCTTTTGTCTTTAAATTACGGATCGCACGACTCCAAGTGCCAAGCATGTGATATTTGCTGGGGAAACGGAAAACTGTTTCGTTTTATTGCCAAGTGTGTAGTTAGAAGAAAGTATTTAGGTAAGTTGGAGTTGGGATCGGGTGAATATCTGGTATTATTGAGTACAGGATATCAAAATCTAATAAAGTACGGTAAAATTGTCTGGACTTTAAGGTATAGAACTATAATTGAATATGGACTTGATAGAGAATAGTGGAAGAGGGCATGAGATACTATAGTTAGTTTAAATGAAGCCTAATATTTAAATAACTTTGTACAAGGGTAAATTAATAAACAATTTCATAGTTGATTAGAATATTAATTACATTATTTGAAATAAAGTTAAGCAGAATATGTTGAAATATTGATACAACTAAAAGAGTAGCATTCATTTTTTCTGTTTGAATGTAATCATCCATGTATTTTGTTGATTTGCAAATTGACGTATGAAGAATCATGTCATAGAGAGATTTTGGGTAATGTTGATTTATATTTTTGCCAACTCATTGGACGTCCCTGTGGACCACGATTACTTGCATGACTTCTTATATATACGTATTGTTTGTAAACGTTCTCATATCTTTTTTAATAAAGCATGTTTTATCTATCATTAGTTTATGAAAATACAACTAGTTTTAATTAACTTCGCTCAATCAATAGCGACAACTTGTTTCCCTTTTATGTAGTTTCCCTTTTGAGATCTGTAGGGCATACACGATTAATTAGGAAATTATAGAAGAATGGTGCTGAAAGGTGGCAATCTTACTACCACTAGTAGTTCTACTAATATCCTACTTGTTTTACTTCGTATTTTTCTAGTTTTACTGATAGTGGTGTCTGTTTGAATCTCGTACTGTGGGCTATTGTGAGGTAGGTAATTCATGTCACAGTTAGTCGATTTTTTCCTCTAGGAACGAACGATACGGATCTTGCAGAAATTGAACTGGAACGCATCATGCGGTTGCCATTTCAGAAGTATGAACATATTCACTCCTCCAACACCTTACTCTTCAGCTGTTTAATATTTGTCAGAAGCAGTCTGGAGCTGTTGACAAGATTGCAGAATTCCACTTTCATGTCACTAGGAAGAGAGAAGAGCTACTCTACCCCCATGACACACAACCCTATTCAAGTGGTTCACGCCTGTTGATCATCTCCCGATGTCTATTTGAGAGCTACCAGAAGCATCTAATAATTAGTTTAGTTTTTTAAAAAATAAATCTTTGTAATCGATCAAGAGACAAAATGGAACCCCCCCCCATCAAATTCCTTGCTTAGGTTTCAAGATGCGAGGAATCCAAAAAACCGTCCGCCCACGCCATACCGTCCGGAGCTTATACATATCCTGGCACAAAGACTGGGTCAAAAATCACGTCCGGAGTCTACTTGGTCCTGAATCGTCTGCATGAATTTCGATCAACCCTGAAGGGTAGCATTGAAGGGGTGAAATATTGAAACGAACGGTGAATTTTGATGAAACTTGGTATGGATGTAATTTGTGACACGGGGAGGACTAAGATGTATCAGATGCCGCTGACGCCCGAGAGGTCATTGGTCAGCGGAGTGAAATTCAAAGCCATTTTGTCTCCTATTCGAGAGGGAGGCTGAAGGGAGAATGCTGAAGACGACTGAGAGGTTATTGATAAACTAATAGAACTCCAAAGACATTTTGGTCTCCTATTCGACGCAGGAAGCTGAAATTCGAGAGAGAGGCTCAAGGGAGAATGCTGAAGACGACTGAGAGGTCATCGATCAGCTGAGTGAGCTTCAAATCCATTTAGTCTCCTATTCAACGCAGGAAGCGTCTATTTCACTCGGATCTCCTTACAGGAAAATGCGCTATCATGTGACTCACTTCGTGAGCCCTGGTCTATTTGTTTAAAATAATCTAGCTATATCATTTTGTTCATTGTTCTTTATACTTTAAAAACCCGAAAAGTATGGTAAAAATACTATGATCACAGCGGAAAAGTTGGAAAACTTGTATAAAATATTTGAGAATTATTATATCCATAAGCTGACGCATCCATGCAACATTAGGTATATAAATGCATCACTTATATCTGAGTATTTTCTTGGGGTAAGTTGATATGAATCTTCCAGTCATGGTTCTTTTTTTGCGAATTTTGAAGAAAATGAAGCTCATGCAACGGCTCAGGAAACTTTAAAATTACGATTCTCGAAAATTATCTTAATTTAAATCCGTTTTGAGACATTCTGAAACGAATCCTAGTGTTTAACGCTTTTTCATATATAAATATATATATTCCTTAGGATTGAGATATAAACTCCGTTCTTACGCCCCTAAATCAAGCTTTCCAAATTCAAAAAATGAGTTTTTTGGGCAGCAATTTTTGAGCCAAAAAAATTGCTCAAGTTAAAAAATTGCGCTAAAAAAATCACTAAAAATTGCTAAATTTGGCTAACAATTGTTAAATTTATATTTTGTTAGCAGAAGTTTAGTCGAAAAATTTTCATCAACAACGAATTAGAACATTTCACAATTTATGTACAAAATTATGCTGAAAAATGTACTTGAATTTTATTATTATTTGCTAACAAAAGCCGATAAAACTGCAAAAATAGCTATCTATTTAATAAATGTTTTGAATCGCAGAATATTATTCCGAACGAGTATTTCTGTTACAAAATTGTCAACGAACAATTTCTTTCTACTAGAAGTGCTCAAATCTCAGAACAATGTAACGTAATATTATATGATAAATATCTTATGAAAATTCGCTCAAGCGATCACGCTGCATGACTGGTACCTTTTATAACTAAATGAAAAATGCTTTCGAAGACATATGGTGTTTTTCCAAAGGACTTGAGATTTTGTCTTAAAGGTCAGTATTGCTTGAACGACTTATATCTACATAGAAGTCAAGGGGAACTTGTTCGTTATCGATCAATTACAATAATATCTGTTTGAGAGGAGGGCGGGTGGTTTCTTTCTTTTAGAAAATCTGGCAACCCACTCAAAGGAGACGGGATGAGCGGGCTGTGAGCCAGTGAAGGGGAGGGAGCACTATTGAGTTGTTTGTTATTATAAGTCAAATACGGACAGAGATAATTATGACCAATGGGGCGCACGTTTACAAGTGAAAGCCCCTTCAACGAGCACCTACTCATCATGTTCCATCTCCAAGGGAAGATCTCCCACCCTCTTCACCCGTACAAGTGACGCACTTCCCCTAGGCTGTCATCGGGCCGAAGGCGGTGGATCATAAATAATATTCCATCACCAGCTGGGGGATCGTAACGCACTTCGTGGTGCACACGCTGTAGTGATCCCTCTCGGCATTGGTATTTCCAAACATTACTCACTCTTCAGACATTGACCACTGTAACCCTAAGGGGTCAATTCTGAAAACAACAGCACAATGTACCGCGGTTGACGGTGAGCAACTGTCAGCCAACTCTAAAAGAAATCGATGATTGATGAGAGAGAGAGAGAGATTTGATTTAATTTTATTTGATTTGATAAAAATCTGACAAGATTTGGTCGTATACGTCAACTCTTACATCTAACCAGAAATTTTCTTATTTCTATCGACTATTCTTACAGTCTACGCATATTAAATTAAATATGAATCTCAAATCAAAAATTAAAATTTAAATACATGCTTATTTTTTAAAGACTGAAACTTATAGAATAAAAACTGATTAGTTAGAAGTGCTAAATGTGCTAAATTATTTCGACAAAAAATGGTTTTGTTTGCCGCGTTAAATTATTTATAACTTTGAATCTCCTCTACATGATGGGGAAGGCCGGGCTTAACTTGATCTCTTCAACTACGTAATAATGCTATACCGGTTTTCATAAAAGAACGCCATGTTCCCTATGCCTTGTTATAAAAAGTCAACAAAGAGCTCGACAGTCTTGAAAAATCGGGAATTGTCACAAAGACTGAAATGAGTGTTGAGGTTCCCCACTCGTCATCATCCAGAAACGTGATTCAAATCTGCGTTTATGCGTTGACTATAAAATTGCTGTAAATAGACAACACAAGTCTGCTCATTAGCCTGTTCGTAGAATTGATGATATGTTGGACAATTTGCGTAATTCTAGATATTTTGTCATTTCGACCTGTTCAAGGCATATTTGCATATCAAGGTTGATGAGGATAGTAGGGCTATCCAAATGATTTCTACTCATAGAGGCACTTAACTGATGAATTACCTCTCGTTCGGTATCAAAACAACGCCGAGTGAATGTAATCGCATTCTCGACCAAATTTTGAGCGGTTTGCCTGACACTATGTAATATTATGATGAGATTATTATTCATGGACCTTCTTTCCAGGAATGTAATCTTTGACTTATAGCATGTCTGGAGCGACTCCAAAAATTTTATTTGCATGCAATGTTCATTTTTCAAAACTAAAGTCCAGTAGTTAGGCTATGTAGTTAGCCATAACTAAATTTCAAAATTCCCCAAGAAGGTGGAAGCCATAATCAAAATTCCACGACCAAAAAACGCAGATGAATTGCAAAGATTTTTGGGTAAGATCACTTATTACGTAAGATTCATTCTAGATGCCTCGACTGTAACATATCCCATCCTTACACGCAAGTAATTGTTGAAGAGAATATCAAATATATTTTATTTATAATAACTTTTCGAAAGAACTTATATTAGATTAGATCCACATGCTGAGATCATATGTTCTGACGTCATGCACAACGAACATGACGTCTATCATAGAATATTACAATGAGTACAAAAAATGCTTATCTCTCAGATTCTCCTTGACAGTAGTCAGATATCGTGATTTATCATTTAAATTTCCAGTGGTGTAAATAGTAGAGAAATCAAGTTTTTATAGCATTAACGATATGTTGAATGCTGTATTTTTTTTTTTTTTTTTTTTTTTTTAATTTCTAAACTTTATAAACTTATGAATCTTTATTTGACGCACTAACGGAAAACAAATATAAATGGTGTCGTAAACAGTAATACCTGGTGAAGGAAATTGGATTAAAGTATGAATCTTGTTGGCGTTTTTTGTAATTATATGATCAAGGGTTGAGTGAATATCATTTCACGAAACGTCGGTGCGAGATTTAAAACATGAAATTCAATATTCCTTCCTAAATTAACCAACTGATTTTTTATATTGGCATTGCACCGATAGATTTGTACTAATATTAAAGTCTCCAACCAGGACAATGTTTTAGACGACTTCATCGATTTAAATTTTTCACTGAAGATATCAACAAATTGTATTTGAGAAGTTCCTGCAGAAACAGTACTGTACACACGAAACGACTATGGGCAAAACTCTTTAAACAAGTAGCAATATTTTTCAATAGGCTTGTTGATTGGTTTAAAGCTGAACGCAGACTGAGAGGGGGGAAGGGGAGGGGAGAGAGAGAGAGAGAGAGAGAGAGAGAGAGAGAGAGAGAGAGAGAGAGAGAGAGAGAGAGAGAGAGAGAGAGAGAGAGAGAGAGAGAGAGAAATTATTGTCAACGAATTTCATTGATTCCAGAGTCAGGTTCTATAAATTAAATTTTTGTTTTACGACATTATTGAAAGTCACGTGATGAGTGATTCAGGTAGATTTAACCAACATAAATATGGATTTAAGATAGCTTTCTTTTTACGGCGTTTCTTATTCTGGAGAACCATATATTTGTATCCCAAGGCGACATGATTTGTAGTTCGCTTTTAAAGGTCTTTAAAAAAATCATAAATATCTTAACCTGTTACATGTAGTAATTAGCTTCACAATTATTAGATAAACATCACAGCTCCTGTCTTCGTTTGGATCTCTTGATTTTTCATAATTCTGTTGTTTAGCAAGATAACACGATTAAAAGTTTCAATCATGCAGCATGATCGTTTGAACGAATTTTCGTAGATGGTCGTTTCGGATTATGTTTCATTGATCTGAAATGTGAGCCCTTTGAGTGTGAAGAACTTGTTAACCACCAATTTTATGACCAATAAATTTGTTTTTAATAATATTCAGATCTCGAAACAGATTTTTATTCACTTAAATTAATGCAATAACGCAAAGATTGCTTCTATCGGCCGTATGTTACCACTGTAAAAATGTCTAAATGCCAATAAAAAATTTTTAAAAACTCAGATTTATTGTTATTTATTTGATTTTTTCGATTTTTCAGCGAATATTAATGACATTTAAGTACATGTTTCATCATAATTTTGTTTGAGATCCTTCTGAATTGTCAATTCAATATTCATATGTGTTGTTGATTTATGTATATTTGAGGAATATGTTGCGTTTTAACCAAGACTAGGTATCTTGAATAATCAAATTTTCCTATCGTGTCATGAAATATACCGTTTTCCTTAGTTTTAAACAAAACTATGGTCGATTGCTTGCAGTTAACAATAGATGTTCCCTTTTCAGGGTTAATATTATCATAAAGGGTTTTCTTGTTTTATTTCATTTTATTAATTCGTTATCAATGTTTGTTTGTTCGGTAATTTTTGGTAATTCCTTCATTGAAGCTCATCGTTATTTCCCGAGGAATGTGTGAATATGACTGGAGCTTTCGGATTATAACTAATCTGGTAATCATTGTATTGGTGCCTAGTGGTTGTAATGGTAGCTAGTTCGTAGATATTTGCCATTAATAAATTTTCATTCCAACACTGATAATGAAAAGAGGACAAATACACTGAGCAATTAACTGATGCGTTTTGTATTTTGAAGGGTTTGCATTGATTGGTTTATTCATTTTATTCACAATTCATGTCAAACCGAAATTACGGATCTACAGATTCTGCCCAGGCTTGCTTGGAGCAGGGACTGGGGAATCAAACGTTGAATGATCTCACGCGATACTTCCAACATGATTCACTTGGGGAAGGTTTTCTCTTAAAATGAGGCGTTGTCGAGGACGACCCACAATGTCCAGGTGTGCGGTTTATAATGACTACAGGGGAGGAGATGTGAGAGGATCCAGTGCTGTTAATTCCTGTCTCGACATCATTTTTTGTTCCCGTATTATAATCAGCTTCAACAATTTACTCGGACGTCTTTGGTGGTCCAGCACCGGTTTTGGTCGGTTGTATTAATATCGTGCAACTACTTCAACATTGTATAGTTGTGAAGGCAACAATGATAGTGCGTATGTAGAAAACTTGCAACTGTGAATGTCGGTTGATAAATCCATTATTACTCTACTACACTTAATGTACGACGAGATACAGAAAGACAGCCTTAATACTTCTTGTGAAGTTGAACTTTTAAAGAAACTGCAGCTTCAGCCACTAATATCAACAATTTATTGATAATCCGTACTGAGCAATACATGTTATACCCTCCGGTGTCGAGTTTATTATCCCGTGTTCTATTGTATAAAACTAGTGTAATTGTCTTAATATTTCGTAGGGAACATTTCAAACCGTTTCCACAGCAGGGCTGAAGAATTCAAACCTAGGTTTCAGTTCTATCAAGTTTATAGTAAACAGCTATATGAAATTACGTAGGTATTGCGGCAAACAGTTTGAAAGTTGATTTTTCAAAAAACCTTTCATGAAGATCCGTTTTAGGCTAATTTCCTCTTCCCTGCTTTAGGGACTTTCCTCCATCGCTCTGACTGTACTGAAATGTACTTTAAAGTATTAAGTTTCTGATCTCGGAAGTTATAAGTAGGTTGTATCAAGGTAGTTGAACAAAATTTAAAGCAAATTGAGTTTTAATATAAATTGATTAGTTTAGAATACAGTTTTAGAATATACCATTATGAGTTTAGAGTATAAAAATACATTTTCCTTTGTGTATAAGTCAAGGGGCACGTGTTTTATAAGGCCTCAGAAGAAAATTACATTATTGATGGTCAAGTACCGATAATGAATCGCGTCAATCGTGCATGCCAGTTGACTTTTGATTATTTTCAAAAATGGCTTTTTGTATCAGAGATCCTTGTTCGTTTAAATTGGGTTCAAACTAACTTCAACTCCCGTCCACCTCCTTTCCACTATACTTTTTACAGATGATTTTCCTTTGTATCCACATAGCCTCAGAGTTACGTATATATACTACAAAGAACACCAGTAATCGGACCTAAAAGCTTCCTCGATGTTTGAGAGTAGTTCATTGTTGTACACTCTACCTACAAATAATCTTCTTTTACGGCCGTTTATATCTTCCCGCAGTCTCCATTTGGATCACACGAGCTTGGAACCATCAAGTTTTTCTGACACACGTCTAGTTTTCTGTGACGCATTCTACCTACCTTTCCAAGACACGTGGGGTATACGATTCATGGCGTAAATGACCCATTGTCATGGTTTATGCTCTCAATATAGTCAAACCATCTTACATTCATTTAAAATTTTCATAAAAGCAATTTAAAATTTCATAAATAACTTTACAAAAATCTATTGAAAACAAATGCTTTTGAACATATTTCAGATAACTTATTTCTCAACTATTTCAGAATATGATGGTTTACGTTTCAATTTACATAGATTCGAAAAACCGCACTCCGCCCGTAGCTTTTCGCCGAACTTCTAGACTGAAGTTTTCAAAATTTCACTAAAAATCACATGATGGCCGACACTCGTGATTACTCTTAATCAGCAAAGGGTGACATGAAACTGTAGCAACTATATAAAAATAAAATTATAAAAAACCAGAAGGCCACTTGACATTCTTGAAATTGTTCAATAGAAAAAGAATATTGTTAGATAGTTTATTATTATTAATGAATCAAATGATGCTATTGTAACACCAAACGTTCTTGTCTCACGAGGAATTGAGAGTTGAAATTTAAAAAAATATGTCTTCAATTGGAACTCGGAAGTAGACTGAATTTCAATTGATGCGGCATATCCTACTCATGTCGTCTCGTTCAAGTCGTCAGTGGATATTAAATTTTGGTGTAGGTACCTGACTATATTCAAACGAGTGGAAAAATATTTATGATTATGAATGAAACTGTCTCAAGTTCTTTATGGTGTCGGATTCTAATGAAAGCATCAAACTGGAAGGAATAGAATGAGGAACTTTGAAAGAATAGAATGAAACTTGAAAATAGGAAGAAACTTAGAAAGAATAGAACGAGAGTACATCTACTCAGAAAAATAACAAACAATTATGTAGAAGGTAAAACTGACCCATTGCCATTGCATCATGAACTAGCAATGAAATCAGCCTTTTGTCAAACATTTCGAGAATATTTTTCTCGCGATCCTAGAGCATAGGATCATTATCCGTCACGCTTGCCAGTTAAGATCAGTTACTCTATCCGTTACCCTGTACTCTACTACAGTTATTTTGCTTTCGAATTTATTTGTATACGCTTTAAGCGTTTCAATCACTTTCAGACTTGGACAAAAGAATTCCACCAAAATTAAAATTTCCATTTGCACTTTCCAGACCAATTTTTGATGATAGTTTAAGACCTTTCAGAACAATTTTTGGTTGTCCATGAATATTAGAAACAAGCATTCAGTTCTCTTGAAATAACGATGAAATTTCCAAAGATCATGCTGAGCAAAGCGTTGATGGTTCCTTATGAAATTAATCTTTGCCAATCAACGTGTTACCCTCTGCACGCGCAGAAACATAAAATCCTTGTAACAAGCATAACTGCTACAGTTTTATTTTAATTTCGATGAAAATTTCAGAGATTGTGAGGTTAGACCCTCAGATGATGTTATATGAATTTCATATTTGCCGGATCAATCTAGCTACACATTCCCTATCGTGTTAATTATTAATGTAAAGTATTGTGTTAATTATTGTATAAAGTAATAATGATCTATTCAATCATGTTAACGATACAAAAAAGCTATTGAAGCACACAGCTTGTCAAACTTTTCCTCGTCTTTTCTTGTTCTATCAAAGCTATAGGATTCGCATTAGAGAATCTTTTTGAAAAATGTCCACTCATTTTCTCCAACAGAAGGTACCCAGTCTTTCAAAGGCTCGAGTGACTGGAGCTCTGCTCTTTCAATTTCGGTTCATGTAACTAGTTAACCGCTAAAATTATGTAGGTCCCCGCTTGCCTTGTGGCACAGTTGTGAGTGGAGTTAAAGGCAAACCAAACTATTGGTGGTGGCAAGCCCATGTAGGCTTTTCAGATGGCTATCGGCCATTCCATTTGAAAAAATGGCATAACAATGATGTGCATAGTTTGATCTAAAGGCCATTATTGATGTGTACCTGCTGAAAGCAGGACATTTTTTTCCTTCCTCAATACTAAAGTTTGGGAAGTATAGGTATGTCATCATCGTTCCGGATCGAAATTTCGTCGACTAAAATAATTCAAGGTGTCGTCTTACTCTAGATTTTAATTCCCCATATCAATGGTTTTTGAAAAGTTATGATTATTCAGATGATTATTAGGTGGAGTTTTGATTATTCAACAGCAAAAGAAGAGATTGTGTAAATAGGTATATATTTTTAATGGTTGTAGGCACAAATGATTACGATTTTATTTTTTAAACTTGTAGATAAATTATAAATTACTCTAGCGATCGCGAATCGGAATAAAATATTGGTCTACTCATGTGATATATGACACATCCATGTTATACCATCGCATTTATATCACTTTTGAGCAATGGAACGTTCAGTAAAGGCTAACTATTATGGGTGGCAGCTGGACGATAATTCATCGATTTGATAGATTCCTGTTCAATGCTGGATCCAAACTACGAAGTGTGAACATTTAAAAAAAATCCGGAAAATGAATAGGAAGTTCGAAATAACGAAATATCCTGTTTCTAAACGCTATGCCTTTACATTGAACTGAATAGCATTGAATGAATGGCATTCTTCAAGAAATTATCGATTTGGTATTTATAGGCTCCATGGTACCTACTCCTGAAGTAATACAAAAACTAGTCCCAGGACAGTTCTCCATAAGAAGAGAGGGGATGGGCGTTTTAGTCGGCATGCCACTATGTGACTATGTGGTGAACCCAACACAAAGGAAGAGAAAGCCCAGCCTCGTTGTGAGTGCATAAAGTATTTCACCCCCCCCCCCCCCCCTCCCAAAAAAAGGTACCTAATTGTTACGAATAATACCTTTCAACAAATGGCAAACAATCATTTTCTTCGCCTAATAAATTTGTGGTGCTTAAGTAAACGTATTTTATTTCATTACTTAATGTTCAACCAACATGATACGCAATCGGTGTTTTCCAGTAACAGCGACAACTATGGCTGTTTTAAAAAAACCCTTCGAAAGTATTTCAATGTAATAATTTGAACACAGGTACCGGAATAAAATCAAAACGTGTAAGGTCAATGTAGATTACCGGTTGAGGTTTCGAAGACAACTCCGTAAGGAAACAGGACTGTACGGTCACTAAACACGCACATGTTTCTAATGAAGTTGCCCGCTAACTCCGAATTCCTTCAGAAATGCTTTTTTTTCTCGACGTAAAAATAGTTTAGGGTTAATGAAATGCAACGGGACCTGAATGCGGGTATTTATACATCTTTGTTGAGGGACACCAACGGCCACGCGCCTTTGGATGTGATGACATCTGACCACCGTATATCCCAGCTCAGTGACCCTGACTTTATTTTCGCAAGCACAGGGTGGGGTACGAGAAACGAAAAATTTTTCAAATAAGCTCAAATTAGTCAGTTTCGCGAGTAAAATGTATTTTAAAAAATAGTAAATGAAAGCTTTTTAATGCAAAAAACACTTCATAGTGTGCAAAAAAATCAGATCTTTTACACGATGGACATTTTCGGGATTGCAATGTTGAAGACGTTCACAGAAACCGTTCGCTACTCTCCAATAACTGTATGAATATGTCAGGAACCTTCGGAAAATTTCGTTTTTCAATGTCCGGTCAAAACCAATGTCCGAGGTTTTGATTCGTGGACATTTGCCTTTAGGAGTCACATTGGACCTCGAGGGCCATGGGACATCGCCAAATCCTCAGATAATGCGGCCAGGGAAACTCGAACGTAATCATTTTTTTGTACTAAATTAGCTTTTAATATAGGTACTATTTAAAAATATTGTTACACCTTAACTTGAAAAAGTTATGCTAATTTGAAAAATGCCTTTTTCTAGTGCCCAAGTCTGTAGTATAGATTCTCCTCCTACTCGGCTTGAACCATTTTAGAGTTTAATAGTAGGGAAATGTTTTCAGGGATTCTTCAAGCTGAAGCCATACCATTAAGAATGATATCTCGAACATATGCAACACAACCTCAAAATTGGGATTTCGCCGTATCGTTACAGGAGGTCAATTAACTCCACCAGTCACAAAAAGACAGCCAGAATGACAGACACAACATAATTTACCTGCGGAGATGTTTTCAAATTCTACATATTGCAGGGGTTTCTCCAGAATAAATTTTTCGAACATATAAGAAAACTTTTCTTAGTCCTGCTAGTGCTGGGAAAGTAAGAAAGTCCCATTCGTGCAGCATGACTTCGAGCAAATTCTTAAATTCCACCACAATTACTGCACAATAATGTAATACAAATATGCCAAAGGTACCATGTAAAGTACAGAATTCGGCGCTTCTAAACACGAGTAACATGGTGCACGAAAACTGATTTTCGGGCTTAGCCAATTCATCGATTTAGTGATATTTCGAGCATACTTTGTGGAAAGAATAACATTGATGTGGACAGAACAAGCTGCTCTCCAAACCTCCTTTTGTGTTGCTTAATTTTTCAATGAAAGAACAGATTTGATGTGATTCGGAGAATGAATTTCATCTAGAGTGACACGATTATTAAATCGTTACAAAAGAGCCAAAACTTCACGAAAGATTTTTTGAAGACTAAATTTTCAAATTGTTTGCCGCATTTCCTATACCTACGTAATTATATCTAGTTGTTAACTTTGAACTTGCTAAAATGGACCCGGCTAGGGTTTGAACTAAATAGCCCGGCTCTATGACATGGAATGATATAGACAAATCTATCGAACATTTCCATTCAAATTTTTTCCGTTTCCATTTTCTCTCACGAGTCACATTGCAGTAAATGTTACTAATCCACACAAGAAATATAATAGGAAGCTGAGTTTTTAATCCGTAATATTGTGGATGCGATGTATTACGAGTACTTTACAGAATGGATCAAAGCCTTCAAAGTCCCACGTTTGAGGGCCACGGTGATGTACATATATGTGATTTGGAATCCCACAAGAGCAGTACCCAGATCAAGAAAATTATTTCATCAATATAAGATAGTACTTGAATTGCCAAAAAAATGGATGATGCCGTTACGTTCCCAGAGTAATGAAATAATCAAACCCCCGTTTGTGTACTTGGTAACAGGAAACTAACCATTCTTGTAATATTGAATATTTGGTATAGTTCGTGTTATAATTATAATAATTGATTGCCGTGCGAATTATGTGTGTATTGTATGAACAAGTTACGATAATGGCGACGCGGAGCAAGAAAAAGGTGAAACAGGCTGCCAACTGGGAAGAAGCGGATGAGCAATTAGAAAAATTGGTTCGGAGTCGAAGAATCGTGGAACTTCAAATAGGGAATGTTCAGTCATTTTTCGAGGATATCGATGGAAAGATTGTGGATCGAGCTGTGCTAAAGACAAAGTTAGAGTCCTTGAATAAGGACATTGACCGTTTTGAGAAGCTACAGGAAGAAATTGAAGGCAAAGTTGAAGAACGTGATTTGGAGGAGCAATTGGCCATTAGGGCCAATATTGAAGAAGTAATTTTTCATACCAAGGTACGAATACATAGATTGGAGGAAGGTCAGGCTATACCAACTAGGAAAGAACAAGGCATGGTTCCTCATGGAATTTCGGGAATTAATCTGGCTCCTTTTAATCCAGCAATCGAAACTTTTAGAAACTTCAAAAATCGTTTAAATACCTATATAGAATTAAGACATTCCACAGATGATCCTCAACTCATGATTAAAATATTATTAAACGCCTTACCTCCAGACATACATGAAAAGCTATACGACATGGTAGCACCTGAAGAACCAAAAGAAAAGAGTTTTGGAGAAATGTCCGATCTACTCCAGGAACTATTAGACCCGAAGCCGAGTGAGTGGGCACAACAACACAAATTCCTAAGCAGTTTTCAGGAATCAAACGAAACAGTGGCCGATTTCGCTGCGAAATTAAAGACACTTAGTGCTCATTGCAATTTCAAATGCGATTGTGAAAGAAGTATTGCAGAAATATTCCTTAGGGCTCAGTTTATTAGAGGGCTCAGTGATAACGACATAAGAACTAAACTGTTACAAATTCGGGAAAAATTTAAATTTAAAGATGTAGTAGAACAAGCCAAAATAATGGAGCTATCTAAGAAAGAAAGTAAGGCGATTCAACCAACAAAATACGAACCAATACTTGCCGTTCGCTCAAAAGAACCGGACAAATACCAAAAGTACGATAAAAACAACTTTGAGTCACTGAAAGGATGCTGTTTTAGATGCGGGGATGAGCGGCACAGAGCTAATAAGTGTAAACACAAGGAGACGATCTGTTCATTCTGTAATAAAAGAGGACATTTGTCTAAGGTGTGTATCAGCAGAAAAAAGGATGTAAAGGAAAACCATCGGTGGAGCCAGGAATGTGCGGAGGAGGAGGAACCACATGAAATAAACCTTATGACAAACATTGGAACAGAAAAATTTATGGTTCAGTTACAGATAGAAAGCAAACCAATAGCTATGGAGTTAGATACAGGAGCAGCTTTGACGTCAATCTCTTGGTCAGATTATAAAAAACTATGCTGTAATAAGTCGTTGCACAAAACCCATACTAAAATGAAAACGTATACGGGAGAAATAATCCGACCAAAAGGAGTATGTTTTGTACAAATTCAATATAAAAATCAAACCTATATGGGACAGTTATATGTAATTGAGGGAGACGTTCCACCAATCCTAGGAAGAGAGTGGATTAGATTGTTCAATATGAGGGTAGAAGAAATCCTGTCATTACCTATGCAAGCTGCAGGAATAGATGAACTCCTGATAGAATTCAGCGGTTTATTTTCAGAAAAAATTGGAAAAATTCCTGATTTCGAGGCCCATGTCGAACTAACGGACTCAGCAAAACCGATCTTCATGAAACCACGTCGAGTCCCCTACGCACTGAAGAAAAAGATTGAAGATGAATTAGACCGTCTAGAAGAGATGGGAATAATTGAAAGGAGAGAAAATTCAGAATGGGGCACACCTATTGTCCCAGTAGTTAAACCAAACGGGTCAGTAAGAATTTGCGCAGATTACAAAAGCACAATCAATAAATGTACTAAACAAATAAATTACCCAATACCACGAATCGATGATATATTTGCACAGATGAACGGAGGAAAGTATTTCTGTACCCTTGATTTGAAAATGGCCTACCTACACATGCCAATGGACAGGATCAGTGCGGGCATTCAAGCAATTAGCACTCATAAGGGCTGTTATGCTGTCAATCGATTAATGTTCGGAAACAAAAAAGCACCGGGGCTATGGCAAAGATTCATGGACCAACTTTTACAGGGACTAGAAGGGGTGCTATGCTTTTTCGATGATGTTTTCATTCAAGGAAATTCAATTGAACAGACCATGGAGAGATTGAGGCAAGTATTTATTCGCCTACAACGCGCTAATTTAACTCTTAACAAAGATAAATGCAAATTTCTACAGAGATCCATAAAATATCTGGGTCACTTGATTGATGAGAAAGGGTTTCACACGTCTCCTGAGAAATCAGAAGGATTACTCAAGGCCACGCCACCAAGAAATGTACATGAGGTACAAGTATTTCTGGGAATGGTCAACTATTACAATAAGTTTTTACCCAATTTAGCTACGATACTCACTCCTATTTACCGACTGCTGCAGAAAGGAGTTACGTTTAAGTGGACGGATAAATGTCAAATCGCCTTCGACAAATTAAAGAAAATGCTTGTGAGTGATCAGGTACTGGTACACTACAGCGACAAATTACCTCTGTTTTTAGCAGCGGATGCATCTCCTTCAGGATTAGGTGCAGTTATCTCACACCGATTCCCAGATGGAAGTGAACGGCCGATCGCATTTGCGTCGAGATCTCTCACTGCATGCGAGAAAAAGTACAGCCAAATCGATAAGGAAGCGACAAGCATATATTGGGCTTTACGAAAATTCTTTCCCTACTGCTATGGGAGAAAATTCACATTAATTACGGACCATAAGCCACTTGTTTCAATATTGGACCCTCAAGCATCCTTACCTGTATTGACTGCAACAAGAATGTTTCATTACGCCCAATTTTTGTCAGGCTTCGATTACCAGATATGCTACAAAAATACCAAAGAACACAGCAACGCTGATTTCCTATCACGTTTTCCAACGCAAACTGATGATCTAGAGGATAAAATCGACCAGGATGAACTGTTCATGGTGAATCAAGTGGAAAATTGCCGGTGACAAGATCAAAAATCAAGGAAGCCATCACAAAGGACACACAATTATCAAAAATACTTGAGGCTCTGGAATCTGGTGAATCATTGTTGAAACTCGGTCTGAAAGATAGTGAGTATTGCCTTCAAGATGGATGTATCCTGAGAGGTAACAGAGTTGTCATACCGAAGAGTTTGCAGACGATCATATTAGAAGAACTACATTTGGGACACTTGGGAATGTCCAAGATGAAGGCTCTCGCAAGATCATACTGCTATTGGCCGGGAATAGACAAAGACATAGAACAGTTAGTGAATAGATGTGAACAGTGTTTAGAAGTGAGAAATGATCCTCCTAAAGTGAGCCACCCGTGGGAAGAACCGGCTGGCCCTTGGGAACGGATTCACATTGATTTTGCTGGTCCCTTCCTGAATAAATCCTTCTTCATCGTGGTAGATGCCTTTACTAAGTGGGTGGAAGTGATCCCTACAACTACCACGACAACTAGTTGGGTTATAAATTCCCTCGTTAAGCTGTTTGCAACGTTTGGGCTTCCATACGTTCTGGTGTCGGATAATGCCAGCATGTTCACATCAGAAGAATTTCAGCAGTTTTTACAATTCAATAATGTATATCACAAACGATCAGCCCCATACCATCCTGCAACTAATGGACAAGCAGAAAGATTCGTACAAACCGTCAAGAGTAAACTGAAAGCCATGAAAAATGAGGGAGGAGATGTGAACCATAAGATTGCAACGTGCTTAACCCAACTGAGAAGAGTACCGAACGCCACAGGAACGTCTGCTTATAAGTTAATGTTCTCTTACAACGTTCGGACTAAATTAGACTTGCTGTTCAACGACCACGAGCCCAAAAACCAATCAATATAATTCTGTGGTTGGTACTTGCTCCCAATGATGGTGAAAGAGCGTCAGCAAGATTAGTGATATACCTGTGCTCTCCGCTGTACTCGCATATTGGCTTTAGATCAATACTGCCTTCGGTTTTTCTTCTGTTTAGTCGTTTTTTGTCTTTGTCTTTCAGTTTTTTTGCCGGGCCTAATTCCACTAACGTGGGTTCCTGTGTGATAAGATGGTTATCAAGCAGATGGATGCAACGAAAATGCAGGCACAATTTATTGGACCATTCATGGATACAACGGAGGTTACTATTGATTGTTCAATGTTCAGGGATCGAGCAGAAATTTGATTCACATTGCGATATTCGAATATATTTTGTCCCAAGCACGGTGAAAATGAAGGCTATTTCGAGCATAGTTTGTGGAAAGAATATCATTCGTGTTGACAGAAAGAGCTGCTCTCCAACTAACCGAACTAACCGACGTATCTACTATAGAAAGGAAGAATACTCCGGATCATTCATCGATGGAGTGTTGAGAACGATGGGGAAGAGTGATAAGCTCTTCGGGCTACTGATTCAGGTACAGGCAGTTTTACATAGTTAAGATGGTATTCGTTGTCAGGTCGTCAAGAGTTAAGGGGGCACATCCGTTGTGTAGATGGTGTGATACCTCTTACATCTCAGTCCGAGTTATGCTTCATCTTGATTTTACCCAACATTTCGTGGAAAAGGGGGTATTATTTATAATAACCGATGCCCTACGGTATACAAGATATTGTTATCAAGAACTAGGCAGATCTTATCGATGCAACTCAACCAGTTGCACTCACAATTATTGGGCTGGTGCGAGCGAAGTACTCTCGCAGCGTAGGTTGTGGAACACGATCAAAAGAACAGTACGAGCTATTACAATCAATTGGTTTGCATGACTCTTGCTTTGCTAACTAATGCTTGAATTACATTTAAATGAATAGGAACGTAGGAAGCTTCGGTGAAACCAATACAGAAACCAAAACTATCTCCAGGATTCCATAATAAACAGTTTATCACCTATGTTTACTAAACCGCTGAACTACGCGACTCCCGTCCATAAAGTAGTGCCGAAGATTTACTCACACTAAATTTCCATAAAAATAAATACCTACTCAATAATAGAAAAAGCAGAACAAACCGTAATCAAAATAAATCGAAAATATGTACTAGATATGGGGGGAATTAAAGATACATACGATGACGATAGCTGAAACTAACGTACTAACGCATGAAAATTAGGAAACTTATGCATTAAGGGAACGTCCCTATGTCTGGTTTGTAAATGATTTTGATGAAAATATCGTGGAGATCATGGTTTTCGTGAACCCCCTTCATTATTACCTGACATGAATATGGTGCGAGGACCCCCTCCCCCCCCGTCAACCCCTTAGAGGATTATGAACTGCTTTTACATCATAAAATCGAATTAAGGAAGATTCATCGACATAGGTCGAAAATATCTCGATTAATCAGAGATTTGTTTCACAGAAAGACAAAATATATTGAAAAACACAGAAACATAATCGTGAAAAAGAAATCATAAATTTGTTTGATAATAGTGTGAATAGTAACTGCAGCTCATTTACCCTTCCATCACTCCTTCTCTCAAACAATCCATCTTAAAACACTCTTTAATTTTTCGTGCATGTAAACCAAATAGTGAAGGGGAAAAAATGGATTTAAAAAAAAAGGGAAAAATATTATAATTTTTCGGAATTATAATCAACTCCATTTGCTCTTACCAGTCATAAATTGATAAATCTTGCAATATTTTGTTAATACAGCGAAAGGTTACGAACATTCGCTCATATGGCAATGGCTGCATTACTTGACATTTTTTCTGGTAGCGCTGCCCACCTCTGGATCAATCCTAATAGACCTCTTACATACGAAGCCTTCCCTACGTGACCTATCTTCAGTGGAACGTTCAAAACCCGAGTAGTTGATCTACCGATATTTAAATTACTGAAACATAAAACTAATTCCTTTGAGAATGGAGATGATAACCAGTTATGCAGCATAATCTTCTTGCGAGAAAATTTCTTCTTCACTATTGATTAACAATGCTTTTTCTGACAATTCAATACTGTTGAATTGGTATGGTAAGCCTGGGAGTCCGGTGACCAGGCGTCTCTCGATGTTTGAAAAATGTAGAACCTATACTTTTTACATCTGATGTTTTAGGAACCAAAATGTCGCCATATCATTTATTGTGCGATATCTTCGAAAATCGTTAACGATAAAAAGAGGTAAAGTGAAGTAAACAACCATTTCAGGTTGGGGCTTTTCGCCCGACTGCGTCGGGCGTCGTAGACATCATTCATCAGTTGTCCTCCAAATGGAGGATCAGAATTCATTCTGCTGATTACGCTTCCTTGAGAGAGAAGGGGTGCGCCGTACAAAAGCGTAAAAAGTACGAGTACTTTGACGGGACACTAACTGCGTGATAAGAGGCAGAAGGTTTGATGATTTGGAATTATGGGATTGAACGCCCTAATGCCGGAAACCATGGAGTCAGACGGCAAACGGGATATTTTAGGTTGTGATAGAATTTATAAATTTGAAGAAAAAAAAGTCAAAAAACTCCTGATAAGAGGCAGGCATGAAACCAGTTTGTATTGGCTCAGACCACATCTCTGATGAATAAATTGACGGTATCTGACCATTTTCGGGATGCTTTCTGTAAATCTGAAAAATTTTAAAATTAAAAAAAAAAAAAAAGATGAGTGCAAGGGAAGAACGGGCTATCTCGATTTTTGGCAAAAGTGAGTTGAGAATGGTACCTTATGTTTTTTAGGGGTAGCCGAACACGGTGGTGTGGACAAAATATGGAAAGAACGGGTCTAAATGCTTCAAAACAGCGGGTGAGTATATCGCATTCAGGGAAAGAACGGGCTAACTTAGAGCTGCCGCTTCCCCTATCCTTGTTAGTACATTATCTAGCCTGTGAACAACAGAAGTTAGCTGCGTTTCACATGTCACATTCTACCACTTATCCGACCTGTTGCTGTCCCTATTCAATATTCATCCTCATCAATATCATCAACATTCATTTTTAGACCTGGGTTATTCATTGATTTTTGGCCTGATCAAAATCAGATATTTTGAGGGCGGGTTTTCTTGACACAAAGTACATTCCTATAGCTCCAATGAAGTCAAAGCGGCTGTGAGAAATGAATTTTGAAGTTTATTGCCTTCAGCTAGTTTACAATCTTGAGAACTATAATGAAGAATTTTCTAGCAAGTTTGTGGCGCCGAATCAGCCTAAAAAGAAGAAGAAGAAAAGACGTACAGCGATTGCTCAGATCAGCACCTCGTCCATCAGAATTTCACTCCCAATCAAAAACCTACACAACAAAATGTCGGTCTCTTCCGAAAGTTTCAGTCATGCAGCATAATCGTATGTGCGAATTTTGTAAATTTTCATATTGTTTAATGTTAACTTGTTTTGCAATCGAAGCCTTTCGATTAATTTTACGGCAAAAAACGAATTCTAAATAATAATCTGCAATTCAAAAACAGATTTTAGATTTTTTGCAGTTTCTATAGATTATTTTAAAAACCAAATTTCAATTAAATTTAATTAAAATTTTCAGCATAATTTTGAACATTAATTTTTCATGTTCTATTTTATACCTAGTTAACAAACTGTATTTTAGCTATACTTCGCTTTAAAAAAATATAAATTCAGAGATTTTCAGCGGTTTTTGGCCATTTTTTAGTGATTTTTTCAGTAGGCTTTTTGAAATTTGACCAATTTAATGTGCATTGCGTGAATTCATCCTTTCATTTGGAAAGCTTGATTTTTTGGCGTAAGAACGGAATTGTCATCTCTGTCCTAAAGAGAGTTATCATTTGGAATATATATATATATATATATATATATATATATATATATATATATATATATATATATATGTGATGGAGTGAGGAACCCTGAACTATCCACCTACCAATTTAGGACCAATTACCTACCGATTTTACCAGCAATTATTATCCATCGATTCATTCACTTTCGATTATATAATCGATTTGTCACTCGAATAACACAATGTGTCGTCACTTGCTGCTCCTATCTCCCCTCGCGGCACAAATGCGAACTTAGATAGATATTACATACCTGCTACCTACCTTTGTCAGTCAGTTCGTTATCGTTGTTGTTACAGGAAGGATCGTCTTCCAATTTATGTTTCATTTTACGTTACCTATTTGTGAATCTGATTCTGTTTAACTTACTATGATGTGATCCGTCGAGGGGGAGTACGCTAATTTCGAGTGTTTGTACAAGTTTCTATAATAAACTGTGTTATTATTAACGTATTACATTCGGTATTGTGATTGGTTTACCCTATGGCATCGGACATTGAAGAAGGACAGTTGTGTGAGGATGAGGGGGACATCACATCAGAAGTGGGATATCGTAATCTACGAGCAGGATTTCATGAGAATCACTATGGAAATAGTCGAGGTGAGTTTTATCAAGATTTTTCGGATTCTAGAAAAGAAAGGGGTCGGCCAATTTCGCGCAGTTCGGGTGACGCCTTACCTTACTCGGAACAAGGGTCATCACCCGATCGCCCTCCCGATTTTTCCCGGGCGCATAGGAGCAGGAGGGGGGCCTCTGGACGCTCACCATCTCCCTCCGCACCCCTCTTCCACCACGATTCTTTAGTGCACAGTGGCGACTCCCTACGGGATTTGTTGACACAACAAACCCTTGCAATGAAAACTTTGGCAGAGTGTTTTACACAAAATCAAGGTCAAACCCCCTCAGAGCATTTGAAACTCTCGCTTCCTGAGTATGACCCCAAAAATAAACAAGTTCAGCCCAAATCATGGTGCAATACAGTTGAGTGTTGTTTGACTTCACAGGATCAACAAGGAAGACGTTTAATTGTTGCCTTGAGTAGAGCCTTAAAAGGAGAGGCTGCTGATTGGTTTACTACTATTGTCCACCCTCAACTCACATGGGACGAATTCAGATCGCTCTTTCTTCACCAATATGACATAGCACTCACACCAGCCGGATTCATGCTTCAATGTTTCCAAGCTAGACCACGAGATTTCGAAAATTATGCCACATTCGCCTCACGAACTATCAATCAATTTGTTGCTCACTACCGCCAGTCATCAGTGGAAGAAATTGCTGTATCAGTGGCTCTCTCTCAGATAGCTCAAGCAGACACAAGAGCACGTCATCTTTGCTACACAGAAAAGATAAATAGCCGTGAAAAGTTGCTTCAGGAATTACGGGCTCTGTCATTTAAGAGACCAGGAGGTTATGACAGCGGTCCTGGAAATGCCAAGAAGAGTCGACCAAACTATGAAAGCCCTCAGCATTCATCCTCTCAGGATTATATTTCCCGCTGTGAGAAATGTCGAAGATCTGGACACAAAACCTCAGAGTGCCGATCATCATCATCCTTGACCTCATCAAATCAGCCAAGGAAGCCATCAAACTTCAGCAATACAACGTGCTTTTCCTGCAACCAAAAGGGGCATATTGCTCCAAACTGCCCAAAGAAGAAGATGTCAGACAAGCGTGGACCAGGAGACACCAGCAGCCAGAGGTCTCAGCCAGTCGAGAAGCAGGTTGGCCTATGCATTGCTAACCCAGAAGGCACATTAACCCACCAAGGTGATGTATTCAAGTATTGTTTTGATTCTGGATCAGAGTGCTCACTCCTTTGTTTGTCCTTTAGTACCCGCTTTGATGGGTCTTTGTTCAATAATGTAGTTCACTTGCATGGTTTAGGGTCATCAATTACCATTTCTCAGTGCCAAAAACAAGCCAGAGTAAAGATTAATGGACACGGCATTCAAGTCCTGTTCCATATTGTAGCTGATGGTGCTTTGCCTAAACCCATCATTTTGGGACGTGAAATTCTGGCTCCAGATTTTTGTATGGTAATAACTATATCTTCTTGCACGCTTTGGAAGGACCATCCTCCATTCATGCTAAACCGTAATTTTCTGGATACATCCAGAACTCATGGGGAAGGCGCTGAACCTGTGGGTTCTTCTGGCATTGAAAAATGGGACACTTCTACAAAGGGGCGTGGGCATTCTGATTCCATAAACACCACAAAAAATGAAATATTTTCTGTATCCTTGGGTGATCTCTGCTCTTTGGAGCAGTGCACTGAGGATGAAGTCGTGTTGTTCAGTGAGGTGTTAGGTGGTCATAGTGACAATATCCCTTCACTTGATTTTCACCCATCTTGTGTTGTCCCAGCTTTAGGATCTTGCCAAGTCTTGCCAGTTAGCACTCAACATTTCGAATCAGTTCACACTGACCTTCCTGTTAGTCAAAGGGGGGATCTCATCAAAATTTTGACTAATTATTCCCAATATTTTATTGATGGAATACCTACCACTCGTGTGACGACAGGAACATTCAAAATTCGCCTTCTTGACCCTTCCAAAATTGTCCACCGTCGACCATACAAACTTAGTCCTGTACATCGTGAGCTGGTGCGAGAGCGCATCAAAGAACTTGAAGATGCCAAAGTAATTCGCCCCAGTTCTTCTCCATATGCAAGCCCAATACTTCTTGTTCCTAAAAAGACAGGTGGTTATCGAATGGCCGTTGATTTTAGGGCTCTCAATGCAAATACAGTCCCAGATAGATACCCTTTGCCATTGATAACTGATCAAATAGCGCGTTTACACGGTGCCCGATGGTTTTCTATTCTTGATGCTGCTAGTGGATTTCATCAAATCCCAGTTGAAGAAGAGTCCATAGAAAAGTTAGCTTTTGTCACACCAGACGGTCAATGGGAATATTTGGCCTTGCCCTTTGGGGTGCGCAATGGACCAAGGTACAAATTTCACTGCTAAAGATTTTCAAGATTTTTGTGTATCACATCAAATTGACCTCCATTTTATAGCCACAGGAGCATCACGAGCAAACGGTCAGGTCGAGCGCCTTATGAGTACCTTACGTAATATGCTCACTGCTGCTGAATCAGATCAGCATAAAACAAGGCAATCTTGTGTTGGAGAAATTCAATTAGCTTTAAATACCACACCTCATAGTGTTACTAAGGTATCCCCCATGCAGCTGATGTTTGGACGGGTTTCCAGGCCTTTGCATCTAATTTCTATCACTGACCACCTCACTGATCAACCATCCACTAGCGTACAAACGTTGCGTGACTCAGCCGCACAATTGATGGAAAAACAAGCTGAAACTAGTAAAACTCGATTTGATAGAGGCAAACTGCCAGTAAAGCGTTTTCAAGTGAATGATTTGGTTTTTGCACAAACGGAGGTGAGAAATAGAGTCAAGTTGGATGATGCCTATAGAGGCCCCTATAAAATTGTAAAAGTTATGCCTGATGATCGCTACTTGTTGCAGTCCGTCTCTGGCGGAACAAAGAAGTTTTTGAAATATCCCCACGAACGTTTGCGCAAGGCACCTAACCTTGATGAATTGAATCCTCTCCCTGATAGTGGAGAGCTTTCTCAATAAAATTTGGCTGACACGATGCTTTATTGTTTTGTGTGGACTATCCCACATGTGACTGTGGATCCTCCCAGTCAATCTGCGACTTCAGCCTGTGAGGCTGGTTGGTAGATCATCTGAGTTTTGTTTAAGTCATGTCATGCCTGTGTTCATTATAGCTGTTTGCAGTTTTCGGTTCTCTACCTTGCTTGGCACCCACGGCGGCTCGTCATGGTCGGACCCTCTTCCTTTGTCCCTCCCTTTACGATGCCTTCCGTCCTCACAGTCACTTCTTTTCTGATAGGGTGATTGTCAAACCCAAGTGAGTTCGAGCCCGGTCTCTCGCATTCTTGATTTTTCTCTCAGCCACTGGTAGCTCCTCTGGCTGATTTTTATTTTATTTTATGGCACTGGATTCACCTCTGCCATTGGATTCATTTGAGGCACTGGACTCTCCTCTGCCTGCTGTAAACCTTGCATGCGCACTTCGTTTGTTGGTTGGACGACACTACTTGATATTGTACTGACACTGTATTTGTTCTCTCCCTCCTCTGCTATGCTTTGCTCATCAGGGTATCCTCTGAAATAGTTTCTATTTTTGCTTTCACTGCTCTCCCTTGCCTTGTTAGGGCAGAGATTAGGCCCATTTGGTTCGATCTAATGGGCTGAATTTGGTCCTTCCAGGTGATCAGCGCTCCCGAGGACGGCAGCAATGTCAGGATCGCCGTGTGATGGAGTGAGGAACCCTGAACTATCCACCTACCAATTTAGGACCAATTACCTACCGATTTTACCAGCAATTATTATCCATCGATTCATTCACTTTCGATTATATAATCGATTTGTCACTCGAATAACACAATGTGTCATCACTAGCTGCTCATAACTCCCCTCGCGGCACAAATGCGAACTTAGATGGATATTACATACCTGCTACCTACCTTTGTCAGTCAGTTCGTTATCGTTGTTGTTACAGGAAGGATCGTCTTCCAATTTATGTTTCATTTTACGTTACCTATTTGTGAATCTGATTCTGTTTAACTTACTATGATGTGATCCGTCGAGGGGGAGTACGCTAATTTCGAGTGTTTGTACAAGTTTCTATAATAAACTGTGTTATTATTAACGTATTACATTCGGTATTATAGGATATATAGGTATCGGAGAAGAGGATTTGGGACGTCAATGCACCCCCGAAACTGAAGTTCGCCAGTGTGCTACCTAGCGGCCAAAAGGAGTTCTACCTGGCCAGTCACCTTGGGTAGTTAGTTCCCCTCGAGTATCCGAACAGATTGAATATACGTGGATGGCGTTCATTCTATTTGGTTAATTAACTGTTAATAAGTGCTGTATATACGTTCTTTGCTCTTGAGGGGGGGACACCGTGGACAGTAAAAACTCTATGATATCGTCGCTGCATCGAATTGGATCGCACTAAATGTCGTTCCGATTGTTTCAACAGTCAAACGACAGCCATACGAAAGTCATACGTACTTCTGAGGTGTTTCGTTTGATGTCGCTGACGATATTGACGCTAGATGAGTCGGATCGGCATCTGCACCATATTCCGGGCGTCTAAGGAGTCTTTTAACCAAATTTCAAGTTGATAGCTCCGAAATTGTGGCCTCTAGCGGCAAGTCAGGCAGTCAAAAACACACAAAAGCTGACAGACATTCAAACAAATACAAACCGCGTAAAAGAAGAGAAGTACTTCTTTATTCAATAAACATTGATCGAAAACGGAAATGAGACTATTGCGATAGCTCATTTTAAATTTAAAAAAAAAAAAAAAAAAAAAAAAAATGATTTCATCGATTTCTACAATGAAAGTCTGTTGTGAAGCATTCTAAAGCGTCGTCTCAATTGGGAGCTATAGCTTGTAGGTCACAAGTGCCACGTCATTCCTAATCCTGCTTCTGCAAAGCATTGGTATGGCATCGCATAAAGTATGAATGACCATGAAAATTCTCCATTAACTTAATGTGACAGAAAGAAAAGGGAAATGTGTGGTATGGTATGTGAGCTTTAATATCCGATGATGGATTCTTCTAATATCACAATTTTTTCCAATATCAGAACTTACGTGCCGCCGTTTTCGCGTCACATCTCTCGCACAACACGAGGGAGGTGAGAGGAATCCTAGCAGTAGCAACCTGAAACAAAATGGATTTCTATTTTAATATAATTAACGAGTTCGACAACACCTACTAAGAAATATTCATGGCGATTCAGTAAAGTACTTTAAAGGGATAGATGAAACTATGATGGAATTTTTCCAGGTGAATATTTTTATTTGCGTAAATTGCAGCAAAGCAACGGAAGCATTGTGATCGGTTTTGGGAGGTGAAAATGCCGGTGACTGAAGCAATTTGGTTTCGTGTCCAATTTATTTGGACATTGTGTCCTGTAATCTTTTTATGAAGCTAAACAGCTATAGCCCATGGGCTGGGCTGTAGCTGTAGCTTACAGTTCATTACGATTATATTCTCAGCTATTGCCTTTTGAGCTTTAGATGGTTTCGAATGATTTTCATCAAAGCCGAACCGAAAGGTCGCTTCAGTGCATGCGCCAACGTAAAATTCTTGAAACAAATCGTATTACCATTCAATTTCATCTTCAATGGAACCCTACGGATAGGAGTCTGTATGGTCTCTAATAATTTCATTGAATCCGATTGAAAGGTAGCCTCTACAAATCCGTATCGAAAATTGGGATAATTTCAAATACGATAGAAAGATACGAGGAATCTTGTGTCTATATACCTCACACTTGGCGGACTTTTTTCTTCAATAAACCATTCAAATTTTGCTACCCATATTTGTCATCAGTTTTCGTCCTCACTAGGTATCTCTTAAAACGTTTTCATACACCTCATGGGCTAGGTACGAGGAGCACCATGCCCATGTTGGGGTTATGTTCCTCACACTTGGCAGACCATTTTTCTTCAGTAAATCATTCAAACCTTGCCACTCACATTTGTCATCAGTTTTCGTCTCCACTAGGTATCTATTAAATTTTCAAACATGACTAAGATAGGCACGGGAAGCATTAAGCCTATATATGGGGCTAGGTGCCTCACACCATTTGGCGAAGTCTTATACTTTGCGAAAATGAATATCTTTACAGTACGTTTGTGAGGAGAAGTGTGCTGTGCTAAGTCTCGCCACCTCGTGGACCTAATTAATTTCTCCTAATATGAGAGCGAGCTGACCTTTCCGCAATAGTTGTTATAGGGCAGGGAGCGCAAGTAGGCGTTCGCCTGGCATTTTCGGCTCCACACCCACCCAGTCTGCTCGAAGTTAAGAGTGGAGGGGGCTGGCCCATTGATCGGCTAATACTAAGACTGTTATCTCCTAATGACAACATGGAAACAATTGCACCCATGCACAATGCTCTTAACATGAGTTGCTAAAAATTTACTGTACAATATAATTTTGAATCGGTTCTCAAGGGAAACCACGTTGGTTGATTAGGCTAATCTGAATATATAGTGTGCAGATGATTAATCTGAAAATATTTGATGTAGGTATACCGAATATGCTACTATACCTACTATTCAAAATATCAGAGTATCTTATGAACGTATTGGTAAGTGGCTATGAATCTGGTTCGTAAATGATTTGGTGAGAATAGTGAATACATCATGCTCTCACTACATGTACCTCTCCATTAAGTCTACGGATAATAAATTGAAAAACTCCCAAGGTTTATTCACAGCAGGACTGAAATCTGAACCGAAAAAAAAGTAAAAATCAGTCAAGAAATGCGATGAGAATAGTGAAAACATTACTATTTATGGGTATTAACTACTTCCATTAATCCCCTTCCATAATAAAACTCGAAACTGCTGACATTATGTTACAAAAGTAAACCCATTACAAGTAATTCAACATAAGAAGAATCACGAAAATCGGGTGAGAATTGTAGCCTGAGCAGCGCATAAAACTATCGATAATTGCCCCCTCCATTCCCTGTGCCCTTCTGCTGTGGCTTAAATGGTGCCTTGGTTATATGTACAAGCTAGCGCTCCAGCAAGATCCAGAAGGCTTGCGGCAATGGTGATTACACACATAAAGTCTACTCCAAGGTACTGCCGAACCTCTAGCAGGGATCGGGTGGGGATGGGTGACTGCCCTATGACAAAATATTCCTCATCCACCACCTTCACCTGATGTTGTGGATCCGACGGAACCAATGAGACTGACCCACACTTATCTGGGTTTACCACCAAACTTTAGGTAATAAGCCCAAACCGAAATTAGATTAATTTCAATAGCCCGTCCCTCTATTGACAAAGCCTTGATTACCTATGACCTAGACAATTGACCTAGGTTCAGAGGGACGTTCTAAAAACTACTAAAAATACCTGGAAATATAAAAACAGAACCATGCCATTCATACGTGGCATCAACATGCAAGACGCGCTATTCCGTATATACTTGTATATATATTCCGTTATCATCCATTGCGTTTGATTCTGTTGCTATGAGACAAAATTAAGACAATAGGGATCCAAGATTTTGTATCAAAAAGGTTCATCTTATACCCAGGTAATCGCACACACTCTGTAAAGACAACTATAAATAAAACCATGAGAGCGATGTTTCCAAGCTGCACAATTTCGGTAGTACGTATAGGGTTCCAACCTAGGTCCCATTACTTTTCTACTCAACATTAATGAAATTTAACTATACAAATTTAGAAGAAACATTAGTATGTTTGCAAATGACATCAGCCTCGTCTCAACAGGAGCATCATGTTCGGAAGCAATGCAAAATGCCATCGAGAAGACCCCACTTATAGCCATGAAATGGGTGTCGGAATCATCCCATGCGAGCAATGTGAGCAAATACATCCGCAATCCAGCAGTATGAATAAAATCCAACGGAAAAGAGTCAGAAACCCAGCTGTCTAATTTAAGAACTCTTATTTGTGTGATCAGTTGTGCATTGAATAACATTTTACTTTGTTGAATCCAACCACGACGGTATGCGAAGAAACATCCTTCAGAAACCACAATATTATTAGTCGAGCCACAAAAACTGCGGTGCCTAACAAAATCGAGCGCATCGTGGGCCCGTGACTGTCACATGTGGAAGGTAATAGCAATGTAATCACGATTAAGTAGAAACAGTACAAATCATTGAGTTATTTAATTATAGAAGATGCACTGAGCATGAAAGGTAAAATGTTGAATCAAACAAAACCACTAAAATTTAATGTGAATTATAATTTTATCAACTACCCAAGAATGTCTTCTTTCCATAAAAGAGCTATGAATGGTCAATAAACCGGTGGTTACAAATTTGGGGACACCGCTTCCGTCCCTTGACCCTTATCTGGTCGCGGGTACCAGACGATATTTACGACAAAACGTTCATCAGTCGTACGTTCACAGCCTATTGACTCTGCTAATGGTTGAGAAGAGAGCAATAAACTTATGAATGCGCCCAACCTATAGCGATAGTTTATAGTTTCCGGGTCCAACCCAGATGGCATTGCGACTTATCTTTATCTGGGTTGAGTGAATCACGCCATCCCATCAAAGGCTGGCGAACAATGTAAACCTAACAACGTGGATGACTCAGTAGTTGCCTACCTGAATTGGTTTCGTCCATCGAAATCTCCACGCAAATCGAAATTAGAAACACAGGCAAATCATCATAGTCATGAAAAGGAGGTCATTCAGCACCATCATCAATTATTCGTGGAAACGTTTGAACGACTCAATATCTTCTTCTTTTCCTCTTCCTCCCTAACAATTTCTGATCAAGTTTGAGATTGAGATCAAAAGTTCCAATTGTGCAACATCACCATTATAAACGAATTTTCGTTTTTTTTACGCATTATATTTATATTAATTTTTTAGATACGAGCACCAAGTGGTCACAGAAATAGTTACCCTCAAATTCACGGCTAATAACTTCATCTATCTAATCGGCTATATACCCATTTGCAGATTTTAACAGTTATTCTGTAGTTTATATCGACATTTTAACCAAATGTGAACAAAATTAGGTAAAGTACAGTTTTTAGCACCCTTGTGCACACAATTCTGAATGTCCTGGAACATAGATGATAAACTTTGCAACATTCTGCAAATAAAATGATAAAAAGTAATATCTAATAAAAACAAATAATTACAATTTGAAATTTATTTTAAATGTTAGTCTTTTTGCCACATTTTTTAATCAAATTTTGCGAATTTTCGAAGAACATGAAGCTATTGCAATGGCTCGGAAATTTTTAAAATGATAATTTTTGAAACATTTCTTCATGGAAATCCGTTTTGAAGCATTCTGAAACTATTCCTGAAGTTAGCGCTTTTTCTTATGTGTGTATATATATATGATTACATATCATATATGATATGATACTCTCGTCTTGGTTAATAAATAATAATGTAATTTCGAAAGGAGAACGTTGACCTACATACGCAATTTACATGCTGCGTGGTCCGAATTTCTCCCTCAGTATGCGGACTCGGGCTATTTATTGATTCCAAATATATATTTTTATCAAAGAGCGTTTACCGATTATCTGTTGAGCAGTTTATGTGCCAACAGAGGGGAACGCCAACAAACGTATTGTTTCTCAATAGAAATAGATTGTTGAGGAATAAATTTTGCTCGTTTTTTACTTATTTACTTGGGGATATTTCTGTAGCACTTCAGTTGAAAGATAATCATACTCCGTTGTCAGAGCTTCTAGGTCATTAAGGCGGGTATAGGTTGTTATTGTAAGCCCCGCCTAAGTGCCTACCTGAAATATCTACCTACATGCCTAAATGGGAACGTGGCTACGTGCCTAAATGGGTGCGTGGCCACTATGTAGTGATCATAGGTTAAGGGACCCTTGCTCAAGCTAATATATTTGGCGTTTTCTTTGGTTTTAAGAAAAGAACATCACAAGTTACTAAATAATAATATAAGATTTAAATTAGTTATAATTTCGTTAGATGGGCTGCACCAACTGCACGTGCCATTCAATAAGTTATAATCGTGCAGCATAACCGCTTCAATTGTTATTGTTGTAGTTCGATTTCTTTTTCTCTCCCCTTTCATCGCTCAAGTCTTTATTTTCAAACTCCCATGTTTCATTTCAGTAGATTTTCATTTCCCCCTCCCCTTTTTGTTTTCTTTTCTCTTTAAATCTTCATCTTTTATTCCTCATATCAGTTAGATTCACGTTTCCCTTGTTTAGAATGACTTATTATATATAAAATGTAATTGGGCTTGCCCGTATTAAATAAATAAATAAATAAATAAATAGTGGTTGGTTAAACTAATACCTTATCTATATTTTTTCACTCTCACTTTTCGCGAACCTGCAATCAGATTGCGAACATGTTTATTACATCCTCGATATGGCGGTAATGGTGAAGGGCTCCATAGCATAAAGGGAGATCAAAGCAACAGCAAAGTGAGGTTCTAAACAGGGTATGCCTAGTGGACACACGGGCCTATGATCACATTTGTTGAATCTGTAGCAGTGTCCCCGGCCAAAGATGTCCCACACCACGGGATATAGAAGGGTAATGTAACTGCAGTATTCCTGTGGATCAACTTTCTTTCCAATATTTATTATCTAATTAACTGTTAGCTTATACTTTACAAAAGTACCATTTTTCACTTCAAACATAAAAAAACTATATTTTTCTAATCATCAGCACCTGTTGCTTAGCTTATAAAATTTGCCGAATTATGTCTCCGCGATGCAGAGATTCAGGCCAAGAGTAGCGCTCCACTGACAGGCCAAGAGGGTAACCTACTTCCGCGATTCATGCTTTAACCAAGAAGAGGTTTTTAACCAAAAAGAGCATCTAATCCCCTTTTGTTATGATACTAACCTGATGCTTTCCTGTATACCTTTCTTCCTTCCACTGCTTTTATGGGTTATATCTGTCAACTCGAGATGTGCACGTTTAACCTAAAAATCGAACTGTCGATTATCAGACATAAAAAATGTTTCACTTAAAAAAGCTGTATGTGATCTATCTAAGGCATATCTTGACCTGAAATTAAAATTGTAATTTCCACTCTGTCTTGTAAGTCTGCTTCTGTTTATATCTCTGTTACATGTACCAACATTCAGCTGGTAGGTACGGACAAAACCGCTGATGAGGCACCAGACTCTTTTCCCCCATCGCAGCCGACTACATTTCGTTGTTCGTTATTCAAGCGCGGATCGCGAGTGCCGCGGCTCCCATCACTTCCTCATGTTTGTGGTGGTTATATTTATGTTAACTACGTTAATAAAGCATTAATTCATAGCTCATGCGTGGTTAACATTCTTCTAGACAATATCCCTTCACCGAACCGAACTTGTGTAATACATATAATTATATCGATTCATAAAGTTCATAAGGGATAAACTATTTCTATACCACGGGGCACTTAAACCCATGCGGTACACATAATATAGTACGTAAATTTACGGAAATTCGCTCAAACGATAAAGCTGCATGACTGGAACTTTTAATTTTCTCCATAGGAATCCGTTTTAAGGCCTTCTGAAACAATTTCAGGATTTTAACTTTTTTTTTTTTTTTTTCAAAAATATATTAGGATTGAGAAAAAAAGTTCCATACATGCAGCATGATCGTTTGAGCAAATTTTCGTAAATTATCGTACTATATTATATTACATTGATTTCAAAATTAAGGACTTTGAGGGAAAGGAAAGTGGTAACTACCAATTTTATGGGAAAAAAAAAGTCTCTGAAAAATTTCTCTAAAAATTCACTATTTGTGAAATTTCTATCAAATTTAGTTTATATAGTACATAGTTCAGTAGAACAGTAACCAATATAGTGTATGTATATATATGAAAAATGTCACAATCCAGAAACCGTTTCAGATTGCATCAAAACGGATTTTGTCCAAGACAAATTTTGATTTCAACACTTCTGGATCCTAAGCAATAGCTTCATTTTCTACAATTCACTATAATAAACCCCTTTCTTCAAAAACAAAAAATATTATCTTGTAGAACCCTTATTTTTTCAATCTTACTCATGTACAGTTTCACGAACACAAATATATTCTACCCGAAAACTAACCAAATAGTAGAGACGTACCGATACTTTGCAGTTTAGTTATTGATGCCCGATAGGCAATTCACATGATTTAGGAATAGTGTTTTTCTTGAGTGTAAAGTAAGATAGTTGAAAATAGGGTTTCGGTTAGGTTATTTCGTTATGCACGATACTTTACCATTCCCATGGTACACACCACGAACTACGTTGTAGTCAGCACTTCATCGAGAAATACTGCGAGACGTACCTACCCAGTTCAGTGTAGATTGTAGATGATTTGAGTTATGCAATGGGTCAGCGGGGCGTCATTTCATAATTGAACCAATTCACATGCATCATAGCTAATTTCCAGACTCAACGAAAAACGGAGACGAGATCTCATGGTTAGAACAACGCCCACTTTGCCAAGCGAACCCATTGAAGGTGGTCATTATTCATAAGCGCCACTTACTTCTGCCTGAAATATTGCGTGAGAATGTGTCACGCAATCTCGTCAGAGTAACAGAATGGGGACAGGTGTGAACGTGTCATGGGCAGCTCAGAACAGCTAACCACAGTGTTTCAATATATATTCAATCAAAAGGAGCGTATGTTTACGCTAAATTTATGCATTGGCTCTCCGTCAAAAAAGGTGATAATATAATGAATACTTCCCAAAAAATATTGACCCGCTAGTTAATTTGACTATACCTGTGAAGTGGCTTACCTTCCTGCACGATCTAAAATCAAATATTTATATCTGTGCCCAACACATGCCCGAATTCAGATTACCTAAAAGATAACCCAATTGTCGCTTCAAAAGTGATTTCCCGAACTGGGAGCCGGGTTTTTTCCCCTTCCTCGATTTTATCTAGTTTGCGATAATTACGTTGTTATGGATGAAAATATGAAAACTTGGCCCATTCATATTTCTCCCCGTGGTTTGGATGAGCTCCAGCAATCTATCTCATAACTATACCTATATTTTATTGAAGTTTTCTAATAGACCGAAGTTACACTAATATTGAGGTTCTTGACTCGCTTCAGTTTGTGCATTAAATGTTTGCTGATGTGTCTGAAAATATGGCAGTAGAGGAGACTACGTAGAAGATAAATATCATTTTCGGATATCATGATTTCTGCACGTATTTCACCGTAGTGCGCTTCTTGAAGTTGCGTGATTTCTGGATGTCAGTACATCTGTACGGAATCATAACCTCATTTTCGAATTCTTCATTTATCGCTAAATATTGAATAATGTTTTTGGAAATGGAAGTAGATCTCAAATGATTCCCGATAAAAATTTCAACGTCTCCATGAATCCTCTCATAAAAAGATGTTATTTGTGGACAGACCAATTTGTAGTCCCGAATGAATTTAAAAGTATTGTGATGAATAGTGATGAAAATGATAATGCGCAAGCGGGTAAAAGCGTAGGTGGGTCCTCGTTGAGAGGGCAGTGCTGAGATCCCAAATTTTCCTTATTCAAAAATGGGATTTTTAATGATTTTTTTAAAAAGATTTTTCTCTGTGTGTGTTTCTTGATATGATCCTAACTGGAAACGCACGAGGATTGGTATTACCGGAGTTATGGGGATTCTCTGAAATAGCCAACCAGGGGAAAGAATAAATTAACACATAATTTAAAAATTCATCAGAAAAACTTTAATAATTGGAAAACATGAAAGTTAAATATGATAATTAGTGAAAAATATTTGAATACGTTTTTCTTCTGTATGAGAAAGCTCATTTGCTATAACATACAATCCGAAAAGCTCTTTACCTACTTATTATGTTGAACAATAATAGTATATACTAAGAGTACATACAGGTTGAACTCACTTGACGTTTTACAAACTTCAGGGATCGATTCCACTACTAACTTGCAACAGAAAATTCTTCTTAGAAATGTCTTTTCAAGAGCTTTGTTTTCGAATAATTTCACATTTGATTTTCTTTCTTTCTTCTTTTTCCGTGTTTTTTTCATTATGACATTAAAATGGCCGTAACTCCCACAGACTCATCGTAAAACCAATAAATAAGGACACCGCTGGAAAGTTTTAAATTTTCTATCTCCCTGACAAATCAATATTTTTTTAGCCGACTATACATTTAAGAGGGGTTGAAATGCTGGTTTTGAAAATTTTCCAGAATCTGCATTTCTATATTTGCTTCCCATCTCTTAATAAACAATATTTTTGTGAGGGAAAGCTTTGTCAGAATCTCAACTTTCCAACGGTATTGTCAATTTTTCAATCCAGTTACTTTGGTGATTCAGAGGAAAATTATGTTTTAATGTTTAAAAAACGTGATTTCTTTAAAATGAAATCGAGGATTTTCTTTAAATAAATTTTTTTTTAAAACTTTATAAAAAAAAGTTTGGGGTTGGTTGTCATCTATTTTTCAAGCTGAATCGAATGATAACAAATGCAGACCTTTAAAAAAACGCTTGCTAAGATTGAAATATTTCTTCCTCAGTTAGCAAAGTAAAAGTAAAATCGACTGTATCGTCAGAAATTTGAGATGCCGAGGATACTTTTCCCGTGGAGTGCCTCTCAAAAATAGTATGTATTGAGAGCAGGAAAAAATGTAACTTACATTCCAGAACTTTTTTAAAATTTGTATCCTTTTTTTACGGCATAGTTGGCTTTAAAATATTGATCAGTGAGAGAGGAAATTTAACGCTCTTTCCAACGATGTCATTATTTATTGATTTTAATATCTGGAGGGATTTATGAACGTTTTAATATCATAAATTAGAAAATGAGAAAAAATCCTCAATATAAAATTATTCGAAAACAAAGAGTTTAAAAAATCTCTAAGAGAAAATTTTTGTTGCAAATGAACTGTAGAATTGATCCCTGAAGTTTGAAAAACCTTAGAGTTCCCTGTGCAGGTACACTGATTCCTAGGAGGAAATTATTAACCGTGGTCATCGAACACGGTTCACAGTCTATCACAATAATACTTTTTGAAACTATGGGTAATAACTGAAATAACCATATACTGTGACTGGGTAAATGATTTTGAAAATTCAATTTCGCGGCAATGGCTTTTTATTTGACCGATAACAGCAATTTCAATCGATGAGCCATTAAAATACTGATGATTTCTACTTAGGAAATCAATAGACTTTGCGTGTGACTACAGATAATTTCATCGTGGTGTCAATTGACAATAAAATCTCAAAATTTACATTTTGTAACGTCTTTGTTATCTTCCTTGTTAGATTCATCAACTTTCTTAGACTTTTCAAATTTTTCGTTATTTTTAATTGACATAAATTGCTTGATACTTTTCATCAATAAAGAGAAAAGTTTTAGCTCACCCAGCTGATTAGGATTGAACCCGTCATTTATCTTGTCCCTTGTTGTCCTTGAGCGGCTCCCTATCTAATTTTAACTGTTTAAGGTAAACAGAGAGATTCTGGCAAACTCATCCGATCAGAATGGAACCTGTTATTTTATTCGCCCCTTGATGTCACAGAGTTTCTCCCTATAAAATTTCAACTTCCTATGGTGAGCAGCAAAAAATGTAGCTCACTTGACAAGTTTTCGAAGGAACGAAAATGTAACTTTACGCATAAATAAAGTAAAGACATGATAGTATCAAAATAATGAAGGAGTTGCGTCACAAATTTGTAGGAAAATCTTTAGATTACCAGTGAGAATATCGCATCATTTTGTACATCAGTGTTTAGAGTGAGACAAAAAAAGCTACCTAAAATCAGGAGATAGAATAATAAAAATCCGTTAAAAATTGATTAATCTGTAAAAAATTAGTGGTTGTACGTGACAAGTGATAAAAACCCGGTGCCACTTGTGGAAGGTTGGATCGGTATCACATTTTAACTCTTACCTTGTCTCCTATTTCTCCAACATCTCTTTCCTTCCCCTACATCTCCATCCTTTAAGTTTTTACAGTTTAACGTATTTCCAAGACTTTTCCCTCCATCTCACTCTCACTATCCGTTCGTTTAGTTGCCATACGACCGAAAAGTATTTTAAAACTCTTTCAATTTACATTCTGATAGAACGCTTTTAAAAATTGGTGATTCCTCTCCAATTCCAACACACAAACCAAAAACCCTCAGCAGACGGACGGACTTCGGTTTCCTTTCAAATTTGGAACATCTAAAACATCAAATTTTGAGACAGGGTCATGAATATTTTTATCAAATAATTAGAGATCATTATGAGAAATTATAAACTGAATGTGGCGAAAAATCCCCACAGCGTCAAGAGACTGTCCCCTAATACAGAGCGAAGCGCCACTTGGGTACCAAACTGGTGCTTGAAAAGCGATGGCAGCAAGGAGATCAACAACGCGTGTCCGCCTCACACTTCACCGCCTGCTTCAGCCCTCTCATCATTGCTCCCACAGCAACTAGAAAAATTTCCAGTCTTAGGTTCGTAGGCGCACATTTTCGTAAGTTATCGTAATATATTATTATGAAAATTGTTCACTAAACCAATTTTGTGGCAAAAAAATGTTCTAAATATTGTTCTGTTTCAAAAAAATATTTTGGATTTGTCGATTTGCCTGGAGTTTTTATCCATGTTTTAGCAAACATTAATGAAATTTAAGTGCATTTTCAGCATAATTTTGGGCATACATTTTTTAATGTTCTAGATCATTGTTTATAAGCTTCTATCGACTAAGATTCTACTAAAAAATCGAAATTTAACGATGTTTAGCCGTTTTAGCCATTTTTAGTGACTTATTGAGCATAATAAAATGTGACTAATATATTGTGCTCAAAGAGTAATGGCCAACAAAATCATCAGTTCATGGGGAAAACTTGGATGATTATTATTTATTTTTTTTTTTTTTTTTTTTTTTTTTTGCGCAAGAACGAGATTTTTTGTCCGGATTGACATATACCTTTGGTATCTACACTAAGGATGGGTATAAATCCATTTTATAAATAATTTGCAACAACATTTGTCTCTTAGCAATTTTTTTGACCTATTTTATTACACTCCCTCTTATTTTTTAGCCACTCAGGCTACGATACTCAACTGACTTTAGTGATTCTTATTTTATTCGATTTCAATTAGCGAATTTTTGAAGAAAATTAAGCTATTACTCTCGCCTCAAAATTTTTAGAATGGGAGTTTTTGAAAAAATTTCATGCAGAAATCCGTTTCAGGCTATTCTGAATCGTATTCTGAAGTTTAACGCATTTTTTAATGTATGTATGTATGTATGTATGTATGTGCCATTCCAGACGATAACTGTCCGTGGAATTGTGCTAGAAACTTCAAACAAATTTTAAAATGTTAAGGACACCAAACGAAAGTTCAAGTTCGTTGGCCAGCATGATCGGATTACATCTTCGGGTTGAAATTTTCAAAAATGTAGTCAAAAATTTCAAAATAGCCTGTTTTTTGCGATTTGTTGTGCGAAATAATTTTTTCAGCATACTAACATGTGGTATATTCGGAATCAGCGTAAAATTTCCTATAAGAATATGTATCAAGTTTTCAAAAATTTCAAAGTTGAAAAATCAGTCAAAAATCGCAATAATGCCGTTCGCTAGTTGTAAAAATCGGTAATATTTGCATGAAACATTGTCCAAATTCAGATTGAACTACTCTTATGGAAGTATCCCTGTATAACCAATCCTAGAACCATGCTGTTTAAAACGTAGGTAGTAGGTGCTTTAAAAAAAAAAAAAAAAAAAAAAAGTAATCACAACTGATGAGTTTACTCTGTGCATGTGTTAATAATTTGATTCCATGCTTGTCTATCAAAATCATAAACTAAAATTTCTCAACACGATCAATAGCGACTGAAATGTCGAAGATTTCTTCAAAAATTCGCTCATGGGGTCATGCTTCATGACTGGACTTTTCTCACACCCTAGTCGATTGATCTCGTTTTAAATTGGATGATAGTTGGGGGAAGACGATTTGATCATCCCAAATCAATTTCAACAGAATTGTATCATTAACAGCTGCTGCGAATGCGCCAATGTGTGATCCTAGTTACTACCTTAATTTCCAGTTTTCATCCGATTTTGAAGAAATTGTCAGGGAATGTGCGGGATTGGCTATAGATGGTCCCGTGCCAATTTCAATGTTCTCAAATAATTACTTCAATCTGCGCATGCGCAAACGTAATTTACTTCAAACATATTTTTTTCTTTTCTTAATTCACCAATTTCCACCTTTCACGCCACATTTTTATTTACTACTCTTTTCCGCTTTGGAATTTCTCAACATTATTTAAAATTCTTCAATGACCTTTACATTCTGCTCTCCACCATGGCCTTTTCTCGTATAAACATAAGTGGTCCCTAACAAAATCCACATTTTCTTGGCCTGATAAGTGGTATAGTGCTACCTATCTTCAACTATGCTATCTCAGAAGAATTTATGGAGTAGGTCGGGAGTGGGTAGATCGGGTTTTTCTGGCACCCTTCCATATTGAAGGCTCTGATGCTTTTTGTTTGTTCTTTAAAAGGGAGGTAAGTTCACTATTTTCAAGGAATTTTCAAAGGAAATTAGCGTGCAAATAATTGAGATTTTGAGGACAACTTCAATGGGTTACCAGAATTGCAACTGCATTCCTTCATCTATAAGAGTATGTATCAAGTTTTCAAAAATTTCAAAGTTGAAAAATTAGTCAAAAATCGAAATAATGCCGTTCGCTAGTTGTAAAAATCGGTAATATTTGCATGAAACATTGTCCAAATTCAGATCTTCCAAAACTCGCTCATGGGGTCATGCTGCATGACTGGACTTTTTTTTATTCCAGTTGAGCAGCAGATCTTGGGAATTCAGAATTTTCCAAGCGCTGCCCAAGCTACAATCTCAACCGATTTTCGTGATTCATATTTTTTTCCATTATGAATTCGATATCGTTTTGGAAAGTATGTTAGGATTTTCAAATTTCATCAAGAGAGGGGGTGAATGGAGGGGGTCATACTGATAAATCATAACGTTTCAACTGTTCTTTCCGATTTTCGTGATTCTTTGTTGTTCAATTTTGTCTTTTGGAAAATGTGTCAGGAGTTTGGAATTTCATGATGAAATGGGATGATTGGAGGGGGTAGTAGCGATAAATCGTGATATTTTCACTATATTCATATGATTTCCGTGACGGTTTTTATTGTTTGTTCGATCCAGATTTTAGACCTGTAATGCGACCTTGGAAGTTTCAAATTTACTGTCGGTGAAGGGGTTAAAGGGGGAGTATTTCCGAGAAATCATGATTTTGTTTCTTCTCTTAATTTGATTCTGAATCATATACAATCCGTTCATAGGGACGCCTCTGTATGTAATGCATGCACTTACCAATATGTTTGTGAGAGAAGGTCGAAACAAGAAAAAAAATCTTAAAAGCTAAAAAAATAGGATTTTAAGTGGGTAAAAAAAGAAAAAAAAAAAAAAAAAACCAGGCGACAGAAGTTGATGCAAGTTAGTTGTCGCACCAACCTTTTGATTTTGGGCCAACCTTGGCGTGGACACCCTGTATATATAGTACACCTTTAATGAAAAAGTTCCAGTCATGCAGCATGATCGTTTGAGCGAATTTTCGTAAATTATCGTATGGTATAATGTTGAATTGTTTTGAAATTCGAGCTTTTTGAGTGTAAGGAAATTGTTAACTATTAATTGTATGGCAAAAAAGGTATTCTAAATAATGATCTACTATTCAGAGGTTTTGAATTTTCAGCTTTTTAGTGAATTTTAGCGGGAAATGAAGCTATTCCAATGGCTCGGAAATTTTTAAAATCAAAATTTTTGAAAAATTTCTTCATTGAAATCCGTTTTGAGGCATTCTGAAATGATTTTATATATAAGATATATTTATATATATGTCCTTCCAGACGATAACTCTCCTTAGGATTGAGATAAAAATTCTGTTCTTTAGCCAAAAAATCAAGCTTTCCAAACAAAAGTACGAGTTCGTTGGTCAACGTTTTCTTAGCACATTAAATTCGTCAAATTTCAAAAAAGTGCTGCAAAAATCACTAAAAATAGCAAAAAACAGCTAAAAATCGTTAAATTTATATTTTTAGCAGAATATTGTTCAAATAAACTTTATTAACAATAAAATAGAACATTACAAAATTTATGTATAAAATTATGCTGAAAAATATAGGTACTTAAATTTCATAAATATTTGCTGAAAAATCTATAAAAACTGCAAAAGAGTTAAAAATCCAAAATCTCTTTTTTAATCGCAGAACGTTATTTAGAATGAGCTTTTTGCCATAAAATTGGTAGTCTACAATTTCATTTCCCCCAAGTCCTTTATTTTCAAAACAATGTAACATAATATAGTACGTTAATTTACGGAAATTCGCTCATACGATCATTCTGCATGACTGGAACTTTTTTGTAGTTTTAATCGATATTTTAGCAAATTCTATTGAAAATGTAGATACATTTTTCGGCGTAATTTTGTACATAAATTTTTGAATGTTCTTTTTTATAACTAATAAACTTTATTTGAGCAATTATCTGAAAAAAAAAAAAAAAAAATATATATATATATATATATATATATATATATATATATATATATATATATATATATATACTACCGATTTTTATCAGTTTTTTGCGATTTTTAGTGATTTTTGAGCACATTTTTTGAAATTAAACCAATTTAATGTGCTCAAAAAGTGCTCGCCAACGAACTCATCCTTTCTTCAGAGAACGGAATTTTTATCTCATTCCTAAGAAGAGTTATCGTCTGAAATGACACATACATAAGGATTTCAATGAAGAAAATTTTCAAAATTTTGATTTTAAAATTTCCCGAGCCATTGCAATATTTTCATTTTTTACGGGAATTCACTAAAACCGTTTACCTCGGGGATTCTTTTCAGAATGCCTCAAAACGGATTACAATTAGGAAAATTTTGGAATTTTTAGAACTATTCCAATTGCTTCGCTATCTTCGAAAACTCACTTGAAAGGTCATGTGGCAGTAGCTATTGCCCCACGTTTCAGCTGCTATTGTACAGTGATCAAGCGTCATAATAACTCTTGTCTCAATCATTTTCCCATGTTGATATACTGAAGAGCTTACAAATCCCTTTGCCCATCAGCAAAATATCTGTACATGACTGGAGCAAAATTAGTCTCTTGTAAACCTAGCAGAAGGTACGCTCGATAAGAAGTCGAATACTAATCATTTCTAGAGGACGTGTGTGTTCAGCCAACATAAGCAGTCCCAACATTCAAAACTCTTCACCTGTCGATGGAACTCGGTATTTTTCCTTCCCGTGGTAGCGGAACGTGTTTTTCGGACGTGTGTTGCACAAGACCTTATCGATCCTACTTCCTGGATAGCCAAACGTCTAATTAATGGAGGAACTGTACCTGAACTTATCGCTTCATACTCATTTATAGACAAACTCGTACTTGTTGTTAGTTTCTACTCCCCAAGTAAGCGAACATTTCGTAAAGCCATCCTTCCAGTAACAGTATTTGTTGTCTCTACTTGACACCCAAAAGTAAGATAAAAACCCAACAACCCCCCCCCCCCCCCCCCCCCCATACCTCCCCCCGAGACCCCACTAAACAAACATCTGATATGCCAGGGGGACGTTTCAAACGTCTGTGGGTTAATAGAATTATACTAGGTCTTACTCAAATGACGCCCGGAAGATCTAAATTCTGTATTCTGAAAGTTTAAATTCTGTCCTGTGCGCTCCTTTAGAAACCCTTGTTCTACACCACAATAATATGATACTCTATATTTGTTTTTATACGATGGTATTAAAATATGGGGCTAATATTTTGAGCGTTTTGCCGCTTAAAAATAAAGAGTTTGAATATTAATAATATATAATATTCGCACAACTTTTTAATCAACAGATTCCAGCTATTGTTGTTAGGCTTTTTACAAGTTGTAAAAAGTAAATTGATGGTAGAGAATATTTCGTACCCCTGAGAATACGACATAAATTATTGAGTACATATGTCTCACCAGATCCCAATGATAAAAGCCGAGAGAATCGGCTTTTCACTTGACACCACAGACGCACCCACATCCTACTAAAATCAATTTCTTCAGATTAACTCCTGCCTATCTTATTAATATTGATACTCCGGTCCTACGTTCGAATCAGATTGCGGGTAATGGGTCTCATCAATCCTCCAGTGTTTATCTTTTTAACCGGCACAGTCCGAATCTTGAATCAGTTTTTTCGTTCCTGCCTTTTGTGTTTTATACAATCTGACAAGTAGGTAGGTACATTTCAATAGGCGATTCGGAGATAATAAGTACGTGACTAGAGCGGGAAGCCAGGAGCTGCCCACTACCGCAGTTGAATCCGACGCCCTCGCCGGTTTTTTTAAAGCTATGTTCCTTCTGATTAACGCCGACCACTACGATAACTCGATTAGACCGTATAATCGAGTTGTTTATTTCTTTTTCCTTGGCCCACTACTTCAGAGCCCTATCAATTACATTACCATCTATTTAATGATATTATGAGTAAGATATCGAAGTATGTTTTAAAAGTCCAAGGCTTATTGGTGATTTCATTGATAATCACACCGTAGCAATTGTCTTCGATTCCACTGTCTCCTCATGTTTGTTCCTATTTTTCAGCTGGGACTCAAACATGATTCAAAACTCCCTTAATCCTCCCTTAAATCCAAAATTAGGCTGGTACGGCAAAACTTTCGCGTGCACCAGTTCTGCCGAAGACATCTCCTTCAACTCAGATACGTGAGTGGATTTAGCCGAAATCCTGAATGCTACACAGCTGGAGCCCCTTTTGACAAGTATTTGAACCGTGGTTGTGTACCATTTCCCTTAGCCCAAAAGACACCTACCTACTCAAATCTCCTTCCTCCACCATGACGGTAACGGTCTTTCGAGAAACGCCATCGCGGGAATCCATAATTTTTTTTACGAACTTAGAATTTCAATGAAATATCCCCGAATGCATAAGCAAGCAAACAAAATGCACTTTTAAGGCGGGAGCAATTACTGTAATTTTCTGCAGAAATTATCTAGTCACCAAATCGAATCAATCATATATTTTTTCTGTAGCCCTCATAATAGTCACTGCGTCGTTTTTATTTTAAAAAAGCATGCTCCACTTACGTACTACATGTTGTGTTACACAATGAAAACTACACTGCCGGAATAATAACAAATAAAAATACTATTATAATAAAAGTAAAAGAAGATCTCTTCAATCATATATACACATAGGGATATTGTGTTAATTGAATCAATATGATGTTTTGCTATTTCTCTGTGGGCATACTAACGTTCAGTATTCAAATTGGAAAATATGGCAAAGAGATTGCTAGCTAGGGAGCTTTTACACATAACCATTTACTACTCCATCTGTCAACGTATTACGTCAAAATATTGTGATTTCAAATGAATGAGAGCTTACGCTTACATAGGTATGATCAACGACGGATGGTATTTTGTTTCCAGTGCAATGTACGGTTTAACCAGCTAATCATATTATTTATCGATGTGAATCATTTTGGAACAACTCAATAGTCTACCATAAATTGCGAATTCGTGTCATTAGGAATGACGTACTCCAACTATTACTATATCGATAAGCATACTTAATCAGTTCATACATCTTACCATGTACAGAACCTACATAATTAATAAGTGCTGGTTAGCTAGGTACTTGTAGAAATCTATACCCATTCGGAAATACAAAAATATTTTATTCGTCATTCACAGTTTTCAATTTTTCGAACATCATCTAAAGGACGGTAAACCCAGTAACAGAGTTCCGTAAATGAGTAGGAGACTACATCGAATTACCCTAGAAATGTTCTCAACGTAAAACGATTCAGATATTATGGGATAATTTGCAAGGGTTATCTTAACAGAAGTCCTCATAGCGTATTTACAAAATAATTGTGAAAATTATGAAAACACAGGATACATAAGTGAGGTGTTTACCAATATGATATGAGTGGGTGCCGACGATACCCGATTCTTAAAATTGCTCAAAAGTAGAGATCGAGGATTAGTGAGTTTCATTCACGCAAAATCACAAGTTTCAAAAACCGATTGAGTTACCAGTTATGCACGTTCTTCAAGCACCCTTTGCCTTCAAGCACAGAGTTACGCTTACTCCCGCTTCTCGTAAAGTTAGGACTGCCACACCTCATGGTAACTTCTTCCAATCATATATCTATCTCTCATTCAGGAAAAATTATTAAACGGTAGGTAATATTTTCAGACTCATGTGTTTGGTCAAAATTAAATTAAGAATAAAGCGGTCGTAAGTGTACACTTTTTTCGTCGATTTTTAATCAGTTTTTTACAGGATTAATATAGAGTACTTATGGTACAAGCAATCTAATGAAGGCGTGTCGACCAAATTTATAGCCCTCTGAGAGGGCTGTAAGCTCAGACGGAGTCAGCGGTACGGTTGGCAAACTCATCAACCTCAGAATACTTCATCACTGGTACTAAGGCTGGCTTTGTTGTGTGTTGTGTTGGGGATGAGACAATCGTGTTGAAATCGATATGAGGTAATTAATTCATCTTCTTACAACTATCATCCAAAGTTGAGCGAAATCGAAAGACTAGAGTGTGCAAAAATGGAGCATAATGGAATTTACGTTTGCGCATGCGCAGAATGAAGTATTGATTTGGCAACAATGAAACTGATTGGGTACCATGTACTACATAACTCGCGCATTCTATGAAAATTTCATCGAAATCGGATGAAAACAGTGGAAATGAAGGTCGTTGCAAGGCATAGATAGGCGCATGCGCAGTAGCTATTAATGATGCAATCATGTTTAAATTTATATAAGATGGTCAAATTGCCATCTCCCAACTATCATCCAAATTTGAGCGAGATCGGACGACTAGGGCGTGAGAAAAGGATGCTATATAGAATTCACGTTTGTGCATGCCCAGAGTGAGGTATTGAGTCAAGAACGATGAAACTGATAGGGGACCGTCTACTCCCTAGTCCGCATATCCCCTGAAAATTGCATCCAAATTGGATCAAAACTGTGGAAAATAAGCTTGTTACAAGGATTTGCGGACACACGACAGACACACACACACACACACACACAGACACGGAACCAAAGTTGTTCAGAATGGCCTAAAACGTAAAATGCAAGTGGAAATTTTGATTTTAGGGACCAAAAATTGTTTTTCCTCCGAAAGTGAAAACAGTGTTTCCGTTACCTCAACCACACAACAATGAGGTAGACTCGGAAGCAAAATCTCCTGGAGCTGACCTTATTACTCAACAACTTCCTAAGAACCTTCCGCGCGAAACTCTTGTACAAGTTACCCAAATATACCCGGCCATGCTCCGTAACGCCTACTTTCCTTCCCACTGAAAACACGCAAAAATAATAATGAGCCCCAAAAATCAGCCCGAGCAGTTATTGTCCCATAAGCCTACGCTCCATTTTCTCTAAAATATTTGAGGGGCTTATGTTACTCAAGTTACTCCCATATCTCACGCCTGCTATACCAGTATCCCAATTCAGCATTCGTGCCAGCAGCAACTCCACAGGGTTGTTGAGGAGATACTTGAAGCTTTTGAAAATAAAGAAATATGCCATGGCCTCTTCCTCGACACTGAGAAGGCCTTCGACCGAGTATGGCACCCTGGCTTACTATACAAAGTGAAACCACTACTGCCAGATTCATACTACAGGCTAATACAATCTTTTCTCTCAGGTCGCACTTTCCATGTGAAGTGTGATAACGCAACATCTCCTAGCAAGGGTATAAACGCATCAGTACCACAGGGGTCCAATCCTCTATTTGATTTACTTGAGCGATGTGCCTGTATCGCCGAACACCACCTCCGCCATGTTTGCTGATGACCATGTGATATTGTCTCGCAGCACATCGGGAGCCTTGGCTTCGAACAACATTCAACATCACATGGAGGAAATCGAACATTGGACAGTGGAAAACATCCATGAATGAAAATAAATCGTCCACCATCACCTTCACTTTAAAAAACAACTTTCACAAAAACTTGCTTAGCCAAAATAATAGACAAATTCCATGCGTAGATTCTGTTCGATATCTTGGCATTAATCTGGAACAACGGCTCACTTACTACCAACATATGGGGACATGGTCAAGAGACTACGCTCTCGAATCAATCTTCTCAAACCTATACTCGGCCGCATTTCACCACTAACAATAGACACAAAACGTCTGCTTCACCTTTCTTTAATAAGACGGATTTGGCAGTATGGTAGTTCTGTGTGGGGCCTTGCTTGCATGACCCAAATCAAAAAGGTTCAAGTGCAACAAAACAGAGTACTAAGACTAATAACCGACACACCTTGGTACGTCAGAAACTCTGTACTTCACAGAGATCTTGACGTCCCGGAAGTCGAAGAGGTGATCAAGGAGTCCATCAAACGCTTAAACTCTTCTCTCATAAATCACCCAACACCTGTATTCATTTGAAAACCTATTGGCAAACTGGGGGAGCCATCAGCCATGACGTCCCAAGAGAAAAAGAGCACTGAAATCTTAGACTGAAAAATACTTGTATTATAAATTTAAAAAAATTTATTGTTATTCGCTAAATTTTTGACCATCCGCTAAATTCGCACCATCCTGTCATTGAGATACAGCTCTCAGTGTCAATGAAAGGATGGTTGAATGGATGGGGCGAATAATTTTTAAAACAAGAAAAATGGCATATCTCATTTCAAACCGTTTGCTCAAACTACAATCGTCTGATAACAGTCTTTTTTTCTTTTTTTTTTTTTTTTTTTTTTGGTTGGTTAGTTAGTTGTACTCCCAACAACCAACATTCACGCCTCCAGCTCAGCTCAGTCCTCAAAACTCCAATAAAAAGCAAAAAACACAGTGATCATTTAATTTTGAACATAATTTTTTAAAAATCGCTTACATTTTTTGAGAAACTGTTGCTGTAAACCTTCGAATGATAAACTATTTTATTTTGTTATTATTATTATTTTATTTTTTTATCCATTTTTTCATGTTGCACTTTTTTCATCTATACAATTTTAGTGAACCCTTGAAACAGACCAATTGGGCAACCATTTATTTGATGACGCGAAAATCGATTTTTTTACAAAATATGTTCTTGGTTAACTTCAGACTGGACCATTCTATTGATCTAGGATTTGCCGTAAACGCTATTTCTGCCTGTCTATTTACCGGCAAGTGAGAATTCGTCTCAGTGGACAGTTATTCAACGGTTCGGCCACACGAATCCGAAACTTTTTTTTTTTCGACAGCGATCCCTTAATGTTTTACAGTAGTGTAGTTTAGGAAGTATTGGTGATTCATGTTAGTATGGGTTTTTTTTTTTTTTTTTTTCATTTCTTTTCATTTCTTTTCTCATTCATGTTAATTCTCATATTCCCATGAAATGCACATACTCGTTTAAATAACTGCACTCTTTTATTTCATATAGTAATTTTTATGAATACATTTTTTACCATTATTATATTTTCTTCTTTTTGTGTTTGGGTAATTGGTTTCATTCTTAAGAGTACCTTTGGCATTACAAAATACATCCGGTGAGTATCTTTTTGTCACGCATGTTGTGCGATGAGAAATTTATTTATTACCTACATACTTCTATCATCAAAATGATTACAATAATTAAATGAAAATAATAATGAAAATTAAAACATTGTAGCTACTGAACGGCTTAGCAAGCTATAGATCACCCTCGTGTTGGTCACTCAAGGCATCCAATTCATCTAACCCATCGAGCCTATCGAGTTGTAGTCCGTTCCTAATTTCCTGGCCAGTGATCGAAGATATAGTTAGTACCTACGAGTTATGCTCCCTCCTTCAGAAGATGATAAGATGAAGTGTAGCACGGTACGCTTGCGATAGCTCTAGTGGATACCGTGATTGGTTCATTGCAGGGAGTGGTCTCAATTATCAATAATAGAGATGGGAGGAAGGGCTAATTATAGATGAGGTCTCATTTCATTTTTTCTCATCTTCGTACTCCTTCTCCATTATCACGTACCTTTGACTAGTTCTTCAGTACGTACAAGTAAACCAGTTCGGGTCTCTATCTTCATTAACATGTTCCAATAAATATATAAGTGAAAACTGGGGCACTTTAGGGAGTGTGAGGACGGGTGAAGGGGGGAAGGGGGGGGGGGGGGGGGCGAAATAATTAAAAGCTGCGCCTCCTCCTCCTTGAGCGATCCATCACTGGGCTAAAGATCCGCGTCTTGTGTTTTTATGGGCAGCCCATCTTGAGAGCCACCTCATAGCTCCGTACCACCTACCTATTCATCTCTACCATCCTATAGTTCGAGAGGTCCGAGATCCCGAAATGTGGGTAGAAAGATGGCCTAGCATGGAATGGGGTGGAAGGGAGGAAGGAGCACTGCCCTCTTCATGAAAACAGAGTCAAGGGCAGCACTGTTATCTTCCAGGACACACAAACCCGAGCCTAACTTCTACACCTCAATGAACAACTACCGAGGATAGGGTCAATCTCATGACTCATGACAACCTCTTGCCTTAGATGGCAATACGCTCACGAAAAACAGTGATCTGATTCCGTGTTCACTTTGGTTTTGAAGTTCTCCTCAAACGTGGGGATTATTTACTAACCGCGACCTGAGTTCCTACATAACTGTTGTTCCATGAGTATACACAAGGTTTCCATGGGCTCCTAACTATCTTTTCGACAAGAAACTGAGCAGCTAAGAGTTTTGCGGAGATATTCTACTTTACTTTCCTGTTCAATGCCTCCCTTAACAAAAACTTGTATGTAATCTGAAGTGATTTACTGTCGAGCTGACAATTTTTTCTTAGTTTTTCAATGGGTAGATAATATTATTTGAGTTTTTGATTCTTCAAAATATCACGACAATAGTTATTAGAAATGTGATTTTTGTGCCAAGTGCCGTAAATGCGGTTCATTACTCTGAAAGGAAAGCTTTTTTTGGGTGGGGGGGGGGGGGGTTAACATTTTTTTTTTTTTTTTTTTCCATTATTAAAACTGATAAACCAAAAATAAGTATACATGCGCTGTACCTAAATTTGAAGACACGATATGCAGGGTCTTATTACTTAAGGTTCGACCAACTCCAAATATCGAACCTACAAGTAATTTGCGTTAAAAATTACACTTACAGATTTTTTTATAAACGTTTCGTTTCGTTAGTATTATCACATTTTAGATTTCCTTCGCACCTATTTCCTAACTTATAACATTAAAACAGCAGTATCTCCCCTAAGGATTATTATAAAATAACGAATATGGACACAGTTCGAAAGGTTGTTCAATTTCCCATTAGAATTTGGCGATACCACAAATTCGAAAGCATATTCAAAAATAATACTGAATCAAAACTTATCTCAAATTGGCAAAATCACAATTTCTTCAAATAGCTATTAAAAATGTATTCTTTTTAAATTCATATTTTTATTATATTCATGTTTTAAAATTATTTATATATTTACTATTCTTACTTAAAATGGGAGAAAATCAAGGGTTTTCAACAAAAATTGCCATACAAGGAATCGTTCATCAGCGGTCGATTTCCCGGTACTTTGTCCCGCTGAATCGAATGAGAACACCCCAGATCTCTCAGACTCCATAATAACAGAGTTTCATAGGTTATTAACAAGAAATTGTTCATTATGTTATTAGGTTTGACATCTCCTCTTCAAGAAAAACATATTTAGGTAGGTACGAACTGTTTATCGGGGAGTCGGAGAGATCTGTGAAGCAAAGCTATGACTGGATACTTGTAATTGTCTATATCCCACACTGCGAGGCGTCGCGCTGTTCAGAACCTGTGCCCACATGGCCTTGGTACCCACATTTGGTCAACATAGTTCCCACTGGCCATACCTGTCTTACCCAGGACCCCTGCTTAGTTCAGTAGATTCTGTTGTTTGTGACAGATGTGGGGGTGATCTGTCCATCTGCCACTGTCTAGAAGCATTTCCAGCTCTTTTGAAACACCGGGCTTGCCTTGGGCACCTTCAGTCTTCAGATGTGGCCTGTGGATTAGTCTACAGATATGGCCTATAGACTAGTCTACAGAATGAATCAATGTTTCTTGCACTATCTTTTCAAACAACTGCTTTAATCTTTTTGCGAATATTTTGGACCCATTACAATACTTTATAGAAACCTGATCAGCGGAAAGTATCAACTTAATGATCCAGGAGGAAAGTAGAAAACATGTGTTAGCCACTAATTTCCCAAAATCTCCAATAACAGAACCGTTGTCGACCTCGTAATATTTTGGCTTGAAAAAATGAGGAAGCCTGTTATAGGATGCAAATACGTGTAAATATTTGTTTTGAACCTGCTTGCACCTCAGAAGTTTGAAGAAACGCGTGCGCGAAGGACTTAATGTTTACTCCACTGCCTCTCGAGTCAGAGAGTCCGAACGCCTGAGTGGATCCATAGTTTGACAAACAAAGATGGCCTTCCCAGTCTCAAATATCTGAGTTTAACCTTTGTCAATTATGTGCCGGCCTCAAGACATCCTTAAGTAATGAGTGGCTGTGGTTGAATCTAATATTCGAAGTATATTAAAATTTCAAATATGTTATCATACTCGGAGTTTCAAACAGCGTATCATTGATCCTGAAGGTTGCCGGAGACGTCTGATCTCTTTTCAGGAAAAACCTAATGATATCAAAACATCTACCATGGTTTTGTTTTAGAGTTATCTGAAACAATTTTGACCGGTTTTTAGTCCGACAAGCTGCTGGCATCTGGAATTTGTACCGAAACGAATAGGTAAGTACCGTGAATAAACGAATCACCGAATTGAAACTGAACGTTATCCTCATCTTCCACGCTCGATAAGAAATCGAAAATTTTAGAATCAGTAGCTTTTGATATCTGAAGAATAATTAGCTTAATTTTACAATTTGAACTTACGACTACATGATGTTGTGCAGACAATGCGCGGTGCTCGACTGGGGCCTATTGGTTAGGGTTAGTCTTAGCCAATAAACCCTGTCAAAATAGATCTTTTAGGTCTCAGTGACGAGGTGCTCCTCCCATTCCTTTTAGGGGGAAAACAATCATCCAATGAAAGCTGAAATAGCTGACCTCAGTGATTCATCACTCGTTCCTCGCAATGAACGTTTTGCTTCTTTTCACCGTTATATTTTTTATCCTGATATTCAAACGTGTTTAGGAAATGAAGGCTATTTTTTCTAGTTACTGTGGCACATATTTACTCAAATGTTTAAGGAAAAAAATATTCAAATAATGAAATTTGCCCATTGTCACCTAAGGTCTCACCAGTAAGCCACTCTTTAGAAGAAACTTTTAGTTTTTGGCCGCATATCACAATTTTTAAGGAACTTGGATCTTGTTGGGCATATAATATTGGAATCAGTAAGGTTTCTAGTTTTGATCTGACTATAATTTCCCATCAATGGTAAAAACTTTTTCCAATTAACAGACAATAAACATGCATAAGTAATGGACTGGCAAAACGGAGGTGGGTTCAATGAGTGACCTTAAAATGAACAGTAGGTACCTTTACAAAAATTTGTATAAAAAGTATTTTTTTTTTTCGAGCTGAGACAAATGAGTATCTATTGATTTCACACTGCACATTATTACAAAATATGGTCATAATTAATTACAGAATATAATTATAGTCTAGGAGCCAGGTCCGAAAATAGGCAGTAATTTGCGGAGAAGGTTTGAAATTAGTTTTTGAAAACTTGGTCCGTTCTGAGTGAGAAAATCTTGGTCTGCCATCTCAAAATTAGTGGAATACAAAATTGCTGCCTCATAAAGAGGGCTTAATTTGCCTGTTTTTAAGGTTTTTTATAATAATTTCTAAACCGTACATCCTACAGAAATTTTTATGCGTAGCAAAAATTGTAGAGCATAAAAAAAAGGATTTTATCCCAAAACTCTGAATTATCTCTCAAAATAAGCGAATGACAATCGATTGAAAATCGGGCTGATTTCTGCCCATTCCAATCCTCCCCCCATCTAGACTTTTGCCCTTCAAAATCACCTGGTGGCATTAATATTGGTCTGATTTCAGTCTGTCAAAGCTAATCCTACTCAAGATTAAACACTTTCTAGAGTTTGTATCGAGCATAGTTTAGCTGAGACCACTCCCCATTGACTTACAGCCGAACTTATCAATTTTATGTCATTTTACACATAAAGTTCGCAAAAACGGTCTTTTATTTTGTACTATAATGGGAAACGGTCTGAAAAAAACTTGCTCGAAACGAACTTTGAAAAGTATTTTACCCTAAATCAAAAGAGGTTTGGCAGACCTGAATCAGACCGATATTGAGGTCGCTAGGAGTTTTTTGAATGGGAAAAGTCTTGGCGTTTTTAAGGGATTATCTGTTAAAGACGTCTCGACTTTTGCCCTTCAGAAAGCGTTAGTTCATTAAAGTACAAAATAAAATACCGTTTTTATGAAATTTATGTGTAAAATGACATAAAATTGATAAGTTTGGCTGTAAGTCAATGGAGAAAGGTCTCAGCTAAACTTTGCTCGATATAAACTTTAGAAAGTATTTTATGTTGAGTGGGATTAGCTTTGACACACTGAAATCAGACCAATATTGATGCCACTAGGTGATTTTGAAGGGGGGAGGATTGGAATGGGCCAAAGTTATCCAGCCCGATTTTCAATTGATTGTATTCGTAGTTCGGTTATTTTGAGAAATAATTCGGGTTATTATGTGACATCACCCACAAACACATTTATCTAAAAATAGTAATAATATCAAAATACTTTGCAAAAAGGCTATACCTCTGCAAATAATATATGCTACGTTCGAATTCTAATGAAATTCCCTGCCATGTTTGTATGTGAAGCCTTCATGTAGAGCTAAATTGCTTACGGTAGGTATTTCAACTTTATAGCAGGTGGTCCACTACTGTGATTGTTTTAGGGGGTGGTCACTACTTTGGAGATGGAGTGGTAAGTGGATGCCAACAGGTTTTATCGGATTCGGATTAAGAAATACCAATACGCGCTAGTCGTCTTCGATGTCCATCCATTGATGATATTCATAGTACCTGCGGGGTTTTCTGCACCATCCAAGACTCCTACAAACGAACAAATGTTGTGCAAATATACAAGATTGTGGAATTGAAGAAAAATATTGTATCCTTGAACAAATTAAATACCTATTGGTAATGATTCAGTTTCCCACTGCACATGCGCAAACCTATAAATGGTTATTACAGACGAAAATGCGAGATTTTAAACCGATACGGGTGAAATGATTAGGCTTGTGTTGGATAACGCTTAGTTCGTTCCCCATATAACTTAGCTGGTGGATGCCATTGGATTGTTGCTAGGGTGTGTGCGTACGCAAACATGAATATAGCCCCATTTAGCATATAAACAACTGTTCTATTTCGCATTCAATAATTGTTGACTCGAACTTTGGTCTTCCATCTTGGCAGGCTTTTTTCTTCTGTGCGTAGTTAACGACTAAAAATATTAGGTACGTATATTCATGTATTATATACATAGAACATTCTGAATGTTGCACATTGCAGGGCGGACGCAAACAAATGACTGATGCAAAATAAATTCAATAAGTATTTTTGTGAATAAAATGTTCGAACAAAAAAAAAAATTAATACTTATATGCAGCCGAAAATGTATTGGCATCGCTTGGGAAAAAAAATTCCAACAGCAGTGAGCAGTTTACCATCATTATCATAAATAAGAACTTTTCACCCGTTTTTCGAGGTGCTGGCCACAGGTGCGTCGGCGCCAATAGTAAAGCTCTCCGATCGCAAAGGTCAAAAATTCTCTCACGAGATGGGTGGGGGGGGGGGGGGGGAGAGAGAGAGAACTGGATCGAATCGCCATCGACCGAGTTCCGACTCACTCATGAGTTGCTAATAGCTTATAAGCCGTCAGAGGCTGCGAGCCCTCTTGGCGGTTATAGAAAGAGAGAGAGAAAGATGGATAGATTGATACATAGAGAGAGAGAGAGAGAGAGTAGACTGAGAGGGGGGGGGGGGAGTTCACCCATTTAAAATGAATAATGATGATGATTAGCCTATCGCTTCCATCTCAACATCATTAACACCAACCCGACAGAAGTACTGCCAGCAAGATAAAACGGCTACTGCTATCCACCCGGCCGTTGAAAAAATAGTCGCGTTTGCAAATGTAAGTCACGCAAGAATATATGAGCAAATTTTCGTCAAGTATCGTACTATATTATGTTATTGTTTAGAAATTGTGTAAAAAAAAAAAAAATTGTCAACTGTTAATTTCATGGCAAACAAGAAAAAACTCGTTCTAAATAATATTCTGTGTTTGAAAAATAGTTTTGGATTCAGAACTTTTTTGCATTTTAGCGATTTTTCGTAAAAAAAAAAAATGAACTTCTCTAATGGCTCCAAAAATTTTAAAATATAAATTTTCTTCATTGAAATCCGTTTTGTGGCATTATGAAACGATTCCGAGATTTTAATACTTTTTCTTATATACAGGTACATAAGTATGTGTACCTACCAGACGATAACTCTCCTTAGGATTGAGATAAAAATTCCGTTCTTGCGCCAACAAATCAAGCTTTCCTAACGAAAGGATGAGTTCGTTGGGCAGCACTTTTTTAGCACATTAAATTGGGCAAATTCCAAAAAATGTGCTGAAAAAAATCACTAAAAAAACGGCTAAACATTTTTAAATTTATAATTTTTTGCATAATATTGCTCAAATGAAGTTTATCAAATTTAAAATAGAACATTAAAAATTTATGTACAAAATAATGCTGAAAAATGTACTTAAATTTTACGAAAATTTGCTACAAAATCGTTAAAAACGGCATAAAAACTAAAAATCCAAAATATCTTTTTGAATAGCAGATTAATATTTACAATACATTTTTTGTTACACAAAAAATAATTAAAATTATCTTTGCACTCAAATTTCAAAACAATTTAACGATATAATACGATAATTTAAGAAAATTCGCTCATACGATCATGCTGCATGACTGGAACTTTTTATAATTTTTTTCAGTAAATATTAATGAGATTTAAGTAAAAAATTTAGCATAATTTTGCGCATAAATATTTTAATGCTCTAGTTCATTGTTGATAAACTTCTTTTCATTAAATGTCTGAAAAATAGAAATGTTGTGATCTACAGTTAATTTATTGTTTTCCATCATTTTGACGCGTGTTAATTTGTTAACTTTAAGAGTTACGTTGTCAAAAAATGTGTAGTTCTTGTTGACATATCACTGAGTTTAAATTCTTTAGTAATAATTTTAAGTACCCGCAGTGGTGACTCTTGAAGTGATATTTTTTAACACGCATGACATGAATGACGAAGAACCTGTCCCTACTGCGAGAGAAGAGGCACAGCGAGATAACATCAGGACCATAAATTTCATCGCACCACCGTTTTGGAAAGCCAATGAATGTGGGTATCTGGTTTGATCAATGTGTAGCTCAATTCAGGATGAAGAACATTGTCGATGATCAAGATCGATTTGATTGCATTGTAGCAGTCATCCTTTCACAAGTGAGCGATCTTGTTGTCTCACCACCAGTGCAAAACAAGTAAGAAACTATCAAGACAAGGATCATCGATTAATTCTTTGACTCTGAACTCAAGAGGTTACAACGCTTACTAGAGAACTCAAACCCTTGGAGATCGTCGACCCAGTCAACTATTGAGGGAAATGAAAGATTTGGCAAACAACAAAGTGAGCGATACAACCCTTAAATCATTATGACAACAACAGCTTCCTTCGTATACACGAGCAATTCAGTCAGTAAGCTGTAATGCTAGTTTAGAAACTTTAGTACCACTAGCTGATAAGATCATGGAAGTTTCAAATACCAGATCCGCATGTGGTTCAATAAATATCGCTCATAACTCACGACCATCTACTTCTCAACCTAGTGATAATGCCTTGTATAATGATGTGCCCAATAACATTGAAGCACTTACTCGTAAGTTTGATTCACTAAACGCTATGCAGTGTAAAGACTTTAGACATTTACGTTCAAGGACTCGATCTAGAATTAAGTCGTTCACAAAAGATAATAAATTAACCTCGGGTTGCCAATGTCACTTCCGATTTGGTAAAAAAGCTCTCAACTGCCAACCTCCTAGTTGTTACAATGAGTTGAATAAGCCGTTGGAAAACCAGTAGGCCAGTCTTTAGATGCTGCAGGCGATACTGGCCGAGTTAGTAGCTGCCTTTTTTATTGTTGACAAAAGCACCAAGAAAACTTTCCTAGTCGATTCAGGTGCTGATGTGAAGGTTGATCCTAAATAAATTGGACATTAAAAAAATTTTGCACAAAATTATGCTGTTAAACGTACTTAAATATCACTAAAAAATCAATAAAAATTGCTAAAATTTCAATACAATTTAACATAAATGATTGGGAATTTGAGAAAATTCGCTCATAAGATCATGCTGCATGACTGGAACTTTTTAATGAAATTTTCACGAAGTGCATGAATTTCGTAATAATGTTGCTTCACTTCGCCCTGTACAATTTTACGAGAGGCTTCGAGAAATTTAGAGAGAGTATCAAAACTGATCGAAATCCGACATTTATTTTTCTATTGTGCAGAACATTCGTCCGGCCTTTCTCTTAAAGATCTTCCTGTGTCACGAATAACTACCATTTCAGAAACTATACGTTTCATTTTGTCCCGGAGGATTGAATCGTTTACAGAATTCGGAGAATCCGCCAAAGTAAGTAGGCGGGTACCTTAAAAGATTCTTCTAATTATAAAGGGGCAGTGATACTACAGACCTCCAATACACACTGGTAATGCGTGCTAGAAATAAACTCGTGATTGAATGCAATGCGGATAGGTATAAAATAATTAATGCAAATACGTAGCACAATAATATTCTAAAATATATCCACCTTAACTATAAATCAAAGAATAGTTATAACAATAATAAATTCCAAAAATAAGTATCGAGATGTGTTGGTGCCAACAAATGTAGGTATACCTAGATTTAAAAAATTATGCGATTTGCGAGTAATAATTCAAGAGAAAATGAAATAATAGGTATTATTCAATCCGGCTCAACCAGGAAAAATTGTTTAGGCGTCGGGAAAACTGCGATTAGTTTTAAATCAACAACCTAATTAATTTGCTGTTGGTAAAAATAATAACTTTTCGAAGGACCTTTATAGAAAAAGAAGGAAAGAGCAAAAGAAATGAATTGTGATTTGGATGTAAATCAAAAACAAACACTCTAAATACGAGCGAGAGGAAAAATTATTTTCAAATAAACAATTTTCTGTTGGTTATGTAAAAGGAGGTAGATACTAAAGTGTACGAAACTAAAATTAGTTCATGGAGATGGTAGGCAGGTAGGTTGCAGAAGTTCCCGTTGTGGCCCGATGATCAGATTTGAATGGGGTTTTTGGAGTATAGACGTTTGGTATGAAATCGCCAGAGGGTTAGAAATAAGTAGCTATTTAATGGTACGTTCTTACTAGCTGCTGTGGAGGTAACCAGGCTGGTGAATGGCTTCTGATTGGTTGGTTTGCCGATTCTCCAGCAAGATGAGAATGGCAAACGTCCGAGATAAAGTCCGTGGAGGTGACACGGCCGAAGAAATGCGTTCTGGAGGGAACATGAATCCGCGATCCAAAAATAGAGCGAATCTGTACAATTTTAGTAGTACGCACGCTTTGAGGACTGGTGTGTAGATAATCGATTGAGGATGGAAAACAAGGAGCGAATTCGGACGCAGACTGACTGGTCGTGGAAGGGGATTGTTTGCGGATCGATGTTGACAGGTCAAACGGACCTGATTCAGGGTGATGAAGATCCAGGTCTGCCTGACTTCACATCAAGACGCAGCAGGGTACAAAAGATCATATTCACTTTGCTACTCATAATCCCACCTAATCGCTTGATTTTATAGACAGCAATTAGGTACGCTTATCTTGGAAATTTCCTACCTTCTTCACAAACAAGTGTAAAACTCGGTTATAACGGAGTTGCAGGAGAGATCTGCTGGGCATCCAAGGTTATGGCATACCTACCCATCGGTCTTGATAGCAACAATATCTGGCATCTTCCTCTAGTCACTCGGCATATGATATACGAACGAGCTCAATAGCAACATTCTCTGACTTCTCGCTTCTTGTCTAGTGGACCATCACGGCATACTTAATAAAATGAGATGGTGCCCCAACACAAAAAAGACAGGTCAGTGCAAAATGGCTTACGATAAATGCCTTTTCTTGATACACGCCATCGAAATAACAGTGAAGAGAGCTGTAAGGTACACTGATGTGAAATTGCTGAACAAAACGCTCTGGACGTTAGCAGTGACAGCAGCTACTTGGAAGTGTGAAGCCTAAATCTTTTTTAAGTGGCGACGGATAACCAATGAAATACAATGATACAGACAGGCATACACCTTTTTAGCAGTTTTTCGCAGAAAATTAAGCTAATGCAACGGCTACAAAAATTTTAAAATCAAAATTTACATCCGATTCATTTCTTCATTTAAATCTGTTTTGAGGCATTAAGCTATGAGTAAGTGCTAGAGTTTACCGCTTTTTTGTATATTTTTTATATGTCATTCCAGGTGATAAATGTCCCTAGAATTGAGATAAAAACTCCGTTCTCGCATCAAAAAATCCTGCTTTTCAAATGAAAGGAAGAGCTTGCAAGCCAGCACTTTTTTAGCACAATAAATGGGTCAAATCCAAAAAAACGCGCTAAAAAATCACTAAAATGGCTATAAACTGCTAAAAGTCGTTAAATTTAAATTTTTTCACTGAATGTAAGTCAAATGAAGTTCATCACCGATGAACTAAAACATTAGTAAGTGTGTGCATTAAATTATGCTGAAAAATGTATTTAAATCTCAGTTATATTTGCTAAAAAAATCGATAAAAACAGCAAAAAACTAAAAATTAAAAAAAAAAAAGTTGAATCGCAGTTTTTTCAAACGTCACAAGGGTTTTTTCACCTTATTATTACAAAACAAAGTAACATAGTATATTACAAAAACCTTCGAAAATTCGCTCATACGATCATGCTGCATGACTGGAAATTTTATACAGTTTTTTCTCGACTTGTTACAGGGTTTTTGAAACGGATTTCTGTGTGGTTCATTTTTCTCATGGTTGACAATAGCTCATCCTTCCCATTTAGGAACGACCTGGACAAACTAAAACATGTACCTGCTAACGATAAATTTTATTGAATCTCCTTTCTCCTGAACTCCTCATTAGAGGCCATTGGAGATTCCTGATGTTTCTTTCTAGTCAATAGTAATATACTTTAGAGCGCATTTTCTGCCGAATCTGAAATGCCAGAGGCTATCACAATTTCGGAGACTGCCTGGTAGAGATGTCAGTGCTGTAGGTACTTGATTTGAAATGTTAGGTAACCTGTTGGATAGCACGCGCAGAAACAACTATCTACCTTACCCACTAAACTCTTTTGTTCCCCAAAAGGCTATTAGAATTGTCATTCTTGATTCCCGTACCAAATATCTGATATGTCATAGGTAAGTTGGGTGTCATACTAAAGGGAGTGAGGGAGGGGCACACGCAGATTTGTTCGCTATAATTAACGTTTGGTAGGAAAGGAAAGAAAGTAGAAATCAATCAGATTAGTTGCACCAAGGGGAGCGACTTGATAATTCAAAAATAATTTTTGACCAGTTATTGGTATCATATAGGAATCTTGAGGTCTCGTCAGACGTCTGGTGCCAAGCGGCAAATTCTATCTTGTAGAGCTTCTTTTTTTTCTTTTTTTTTTCGTTTCCACCAATCTAACTTAGCCCTCGGGAGACTCCCTTCACACCCACCTTAGTTTGGGTCGTCTTATTTTTCATAGATTAACTTCAATTATAAGATTTCAATAGTTGGTTAAAAATTGTATTAGTAATAATTGTTAAGTCCCTATCCCCACCGAATGTCTTCTCGGGCGCTCGTTCGATGAACGTGAAAATGGTCACAAATACGATCTGCGTCTCCTATCATTCGAAGTCGTAGTATCAAACAGCAGTCCACAGCGTGTTGATATAATATATTGGCAATTATTATTTACCGAAACTGCTCTTTACTGCCAACCCATCATTAAATTGTCATAAAAGAAATCCATTTTGAGGTACTCCAAAATGACTCCTGGATTTTAACGCCTTTTTATATGTATATACTGGGTGTCCCAAACGTAACACGAGCCTATCCTTCCCACCAACATTTTCCCCCAATTTTCGAGATATCGAAATGAAACTTTATAGTGCGTATCCAGGTGCCTGATACTAAGTTTTATGCAAATAAAAATCAAAAAATCTAAAAGTTTTGGGAGTAGGGGGGGGGGGGTTATTGGGTATTTGGAAAATTTGTTTCCCCTTTCTTGCCAAGTGACCCCTCATTTTGAAGATTTTTTTAATCGCTGAACACGTTGGGAAGCCAAAATTATGATGTCTTATCCCGATCTCAGAGTAAAGTTGATGAACCATGAAGAAGCTCGGTGTTTTTCTAGAAATACCTACCTGTAGAGAAAGCCGAGCTACTTTATGATTCATTAGCCCCACTCTGAGAACGGAATAAGACATTGCGATTCTGGTTTCACCATCTTGTTCAGCGCTAAAAAAATCTTTAAAATGAGGTGTCACTCGGCAAAAAATGGGGAAAAAATTCGAAGTAACCAATACCCCCCCCCCCCCTTACTAATTTTTACTAACCAAGTTTCACTTTGATATTAGGTGGGGGGGGGGGGGGACTTTCGGGACACCCAGTATACAGGTTGTGCCGCATAAGGTGGTACTTCAGGGCGTAATTCTAGAGCTCATTTCTGATCAAAACTTCCTCGCTCCTTGATTCTTTTTAAACGCTTAGTTTTCGAGTAATTCGATTTTTGACATTTTTTCGTTCAGTAATAACTACAATAATTAAAACAGTAAGTTTAAATTTCTATTTCCTTCCTATCTAATGGCAAATCAACATTTTTTAATAGGATTCATTTCTTGAAATAACCTCCTGAACATGTAATTTCCATTGTTAAGTCCCCATAGATACCGACGTAGAGCATCAATGTGCAGCTGTGAGATGGATGCTCATTCGGATCGTTCTTGTCTCACAGAAACTGAAATGATCGGGAATTAACGCATCACATCGTCATTAGCGGACCGAACCTGAGATCCCTAAGCGGTAGAACTAACTTACTCTCCTTAGTGTTGTGCTTAGTAACATCGTAATTTCGCCGAACTCACTAAGCACTGTCCATCCTTCCACCTTCTTCTTCACAGCAGTCTCAAATAGCATCAACGAAATTCGGCTCAGAAATTACATACCTACATCCACCGTCAGTGGTGCAAACGAAAAATACATGAGTAGCAATTATTTTCAAGAATCACTATCTCGATAACACTCAATATTGAGATTTTTATTCAATTTAAATTAATCTCATAGTTATAGAAATTAATTCTGGATTAAGAGATTCCTCTTCAAGACAGCAGATGAATTTAAGAGGAATTCCGTTTTCGTTTTTCCCCCTGCGTGTTCAGAAGTGACTTTCCGAAATCGGTCTGATTCAGTTTGACTTTTACTATACCTATGTTGAGTAACCCCCCCCCTCCCAACCCTAAGATGACCTAAAGTTAAAAATGATTTAACTTTGTAACTTTTTGTTATCGTTGGAATATAAAACAAACTTGTGGGTTCCTCCGTTTTCATCATTGAAATGGGATTTAGTTCGTTTTTGTTTTTAGGTTTTTAGTTCATCGCATTGTACGTTAGACGTTCATAATTAAGTTCCATTGATATAAAAAGCGTTGGGTTGGAAGTCAGGCAGATGGGAATAGACCGACAACCTAGGTTATGTTTTAAACGCATACAAATGCTGTCACAACGTTGAATAAACATAACTCGTTATACCGCTCCCAAAATGCCATATTTTTTCATTAAAAAGCTGAGTAAAAGTGAAGTTTGGCGTAACAAAGCTTATAAAGTTTTAAAATGTTGCGCCACACTTTTCTGAAAAGTTTTGCAGGCAGGATCTAACGGAGACAGGAGTTTTGTCTCAACCCTAAATCAGCATCATAAACCTTTGATCATGGTAATCAAACGTGAAAACTATCTAAATGAGGAGTACCAACCCCATTCAAACTAATGGACCTTTATGGGAAATAAGAATGAGCAATATGGACAGTTGAGGAATTCAGATAGTCGTGGTTGGAAGTTTCATTTGATGGGTCAGAGGACGTCTTGCGGTCCCTGAGCGCCAAATTCACTCATAACAAAGAGGACGAGAGTGATGGAGGGAGAGAGAGGGTGAAAGAGAGAGAGAGAGAGAGAGAGAGAGAGAGAGAGAGAGAGAGAGAGAGAGAGAGAGAGAGAGAGAGAGAGAGAGAGAGAGAGAGAGACAGAAGACTTAAAACGTCCCAGTCATGTTGAATTATTTGAAACTGGAACACTTTGTGTGCACAAAAATTGTCAACTTTCATATATTACGGCCAAATATATTTTTCTAAATGATATTCTTCTATGCTAACATGATTTTGATTTTGACTTGATTTGATTTGTGATTTTGAGTTGTTATAGATTATTGTTGCACATTTTAATAAAACTCAAGTTTTTTTTTTTTTTTTTTTTTTTTTTTTTTTTCAGCAGAATTTTTCACACTAAATCCTGCATGCTCTAGTTCTAAATGCTATTTGATGAAGTTTTAAAGGATATTTTTCGGATTTTGACAAATTATAGTGACTCAAAAGAGCAGCCTCGATTTCTTGGCGAAAGAACGGATTTGTTACCCTCTATCCTTGTTTTGGTCAGGACTGAAAAATACAGGCACGCCTAAACAGGGTGTCCCGCATAAGGTGGTCAGTACTTCAGGGCGTAATTCTAGAGCTTATTTCTGATCGAAAGTTCCTTTAGAGATCTTTTTTAAGCGCTTAGTTTTCGAGTATATCAATTTTTGAGATTTTTTTTCGTGTTTTCGACCATATCTGACTAAAACAGCAATAACTACAATAATCAAAACTGTGTTTAAATTTGAGGATACCGTTGAAAATAGCTTTAAATTTCCTTCCTATCTGATGGCAAATCAAAATTCTTTAATAAGATTCATTTGGTGAAAAAACTGCCTGAACATGAAATTTCCACGAGTATGAGAAATTCTAATTTTTCAAACCGGCTGTGAGTGTCCCATTTCTGTACAGTTTTTCGCGTATCTCATCTGTAAACACTGGCCCAGTATTTCAGCTTTTTAGCGGTATAATAAATTTGTATTCTACTCTCTAACTAGAGATTAAAAGTATATTTGTATGTTGAAAAACATGTTTTTTTCTATAAAATTGAGGGTTTTTGTGAAAAATGACCCTCTAAAAAAAGTCGAGTTTCTACGTATTTTTTCACGCTGAATCGAATGGTAACACTTGCAGATCTCCCCAACTCCGTTGAAACAGAGTTTTACACTTTAACTATTTAGTTGTACCTAAAAACACTAACTAGAAACAGTACACAGAACTGTAAATTCGTGAGTTGGGGGCTCGGTGTATTTCTAGAAAAACACCGAGCTTCTTCATGGTTCATCAACTTTACTCTGAGATCGGAATAAGATATCATGATTTTGGCTTCCCAACGTGTTCAGCAATAAAAAAATCTTCAAAATGAGGGGTCACTTGGCAAGAAACGGGAAACAAATTTTCCAAATACCCAATAAACCCCCCCCCCCCTCCCTTGGGTACTCCCAAAACTTTTAGATTTTTTGATTTTTATTTGCATAAAACTTAGTATCAGGCACCTGGATACGCACTCTAATGTTTCATTTCGATATCTCGAAAATTGCGGGAAAATGTTGGTGGGAAGGATAGGCTCGTGTTACGTTTTGAGTACCTCAAAATGGATTTCTTTTATGACAATGTGATGATGGGTTGGCAGTAAAGAGCAGTTTCGGTAAATAATTATTGCCAATATATTACATCATCACGCTGTGGACTGCTGTTTGATACTACGACTTCGAATGATAGGAGACGCAGATCGTATTTGTGACCATTTTCACGTTCATCGAACGAGCGCCCGAGAAGACATTCGTAATGGGCGCTTGCGATTATCATAATCGCTCCACTTTTGAATCCGTATGAGGACTCAATTTACACCATAGGGGCATAACGGGTTCAAGTGCCTACGGCTCGAAGTTTCGACTCGGAAGAGAACTTGAACTTTAAGTGTCACCTTAACACTAACACGAAGTCCTACGTTCTTTCAATCACCTCTCTTTCCTTGATAGCACACTGAACAACTGCGGAGAAAGTTAAGTAATTGGCTTGAAAACGTTTTTCTGGAACTCCCCAAATATTTTTTATCCGATTAGTTCTCACATATTTTCAATTACCAATGAGAAACGTACGCAAGATGTGTATACTTCTATCGGTTTGTAAAGCTGATTAGTAGAGTTTCGATCTCGTTAATTGATAATTTACAATAATACGATTTATCCTCGAAGCATTGACCTCTTTCCCTTCTTTGACAGTATTCAACCTAATTTCACTGTTTTTTCATTGTGATTTTCCAAAAACATATCCTGAATACCTCGAAGCTACCCTGCCTTTTAACACACTTTCACATGTTCCTCTAACAATATAGGTTTTACCGCCTGTAATCGGATGTTTGCTCTACTTGGTTGATAATTTGTTTTTCTTTCAAGTCCCAACTTATGTAGGTACCATTTATTTAAAGTTTATTTTTCTATTCAGTTTGAGGTATGACAAGGATAATTCTTTTTCTTTCTCTTCCAGGATCCTCAGGTACCTATGTTTATTTAGGGTTGCTAAGCCGTAGTGACGCTGACTCTTTTTTCTCTTATCCCAACTGAAAATTCACAAGAACACTAACAGCTTTCTAAGAGTAGTAACTAGACAGGACAAATACGTAGGTATTGGCCCTGAATCGTGGTGACGAGTCTAATGATATTAACTCAAGATTCCTGACGATGATAATCTCATCAAATGAGTATCCTACAGAAGACGATATGAATGTTCACCTCTAAATGGCGTGAATATGAATCCATCCGATGTTGACGAAGATCCAGCCAACCATGAAATGGAGCCGTTCGATGTGGGAAACAGAAACAGAACCAAAAATCATTTACCCGACGAAAACAGCTCTTATGAAGAAGTACAAAAAAAATTAAGACATAAAACAAATTAATTTAAATAAAGTTTCAGTTGCAGTGATAGTTCAGTCGATTCCGGAAAAAAAAACTTGGTACTTACCTGCCTCATAGAAAGGATTGTTTTCAAGATTATGAAGTATAATCATGGAGTACCTACCAAAAACAAGGTGATCAGCTAGGCATTTTTTATTTTTTTATTTATTTTTATTTTTTTCAGTAGGTAGGCTTTTCGAGCAGGCTTTCAAACAGATACGGAAATCAACATCATCCGTTCGAAGTGTTAAGCTACTTTATTAATTTTTCATTGTCAATTTTCAAGAACAAAATTAACTGTTCCTGTGAACATCAGATATTACCTTCATAATCCGTGCGTGTTTGTGAGCATTGATCAGAACACCAACAACCTAAGCGATATATCTGTGTTTTCGAAAACAATTTGGTAATGTTGCGCGCTGACAACATTTGTAATTAGATACAGTTTTATAAAGAGACAAAAGAAATGGCAAAAGATACTTGAGCCGTATGCTAATAGTTAAATGCGAGTGAAACTCGTTATGTTCTACTTGTATTCAAATATCTTCATAGTTATTTTATTGAAAATCTTTTACGATATTGGAAGACAACTACTTCGGTATCGAGGCTTCCGCTCAGGAAGCGAAATACGAAACGGGAGGTAACCTCTGGAGCAGGTGATTGGTTATTGACCAATTTCGGACGGATCACTTTTGACATCGTGTGAAAGGGCAGATCACCGTCCAGCGACGGTCTTTGGGGACGAACTATGGCGTTCAACGCGATAAGAAGGGGGTGGAGTGTGACTGATGGACAAAGGTCGCCTGCGGCACTACCGGCGCGGCGGCTTGAACGTGGTATATAGAGGTTATAGGCCCCACCTACACGGCAGAGCCTCGACAGGCCACTGCGCCGATGATGATGGGTCACGGCCTTAATCAGTCCGCACTTGTTCTCATCGTGTGACGTCACTATGTGGTCCCACAACTCGCTGCAGTGCTACCGAACAAGCGAGAAAACGACCAGGCTAATTGCTTTCCATCTCAATTAAACGAAAACACTATAAAAGGCAACCTATATATAGGTTATTTGTGAAACTCAAAGGAACTCACCCTATCTTTGAGTAACTTTTCTTGCAAAATGTATATAACCTCTTAGGGTCAGGAGTACCTACAAGTCAAGGTTTAACGGGACAGAGCTGAGCGTCATTTAATTTCGAAACTTGGTTTAAAACACAATATTTGCGTTTAGTGTGTGTAAGTTCTTATCACTTTGGCTTAGAAAACTGGACCTTAGATGTCGAAGAAGAAAGAGAATACAAAATGACAGTACAAATACATGGAACAATGGGGATACTTATAGTTCCATGTTCCCAACTTAGGTTTTTTGGGATAATCCTTTGCTATCAAAATATGAATTGCAAACTTCATTCTACCAGCTTCTAGTCACCTGCTATTCAAAATGTTCAATAATTTCTTGCCCTCTGCTTGGGCTTTAAATGTTTTTTTTTTTTTTTTTTTTTTTTTTTTTTTGCACCAGGAAGATAGGAAATCGGATGTTCTTTTCCACTGTATCATCAATTTATGTTTCACAGAGTATGTTAACCAAGGAAGTTATAACTGTTTTAGTTACGGTCATGATCGGCAAAGTGCCAAAAAAAAAAAAAAAAAAAAAAAAAACTTGAACCTCAAAAAAGTCGGACGAATATGCGATTAAAGAACAAACTCAACGAAGTAATTTTTGGCGGGGAACACCCTTTATTAGACGTGAGTAGTTGGCACATTTAAAGGTCTCACAAAATCATATCTGCATTGGTAGGTATACCTTGTAGGCATGTGATATCTAGTATGGATTTATAACCAGTGTGAACGAGTAAGAACTTATGAAAAGCCACCACAGATTTTTTCGCTTATAACCTGAATGACAAAGCTGAAAAAAAAATCAATCAAAAAGGGAAAAGTACTGTTTAGGCTACTTAGGGGCCAAATCCCAAAGGTAATCAGGGGCCAATTAAAGCTAGCCGTTCGGTTGTCCTAGATAAACGAAAATTGTCTAGTCAACCCCAAAATGAATCAATGATAACTCGAAGGACCACTCCAAAATTTACATGAAGGAGATTGGAGACTCCCAATTAGATAATAAAAAGATAATTGATGCAAACTAGTTAAATTATAAGGTGGGTGCCGCAGTACATGACTTGTACATAAACGAGTGCAAAATTCAACGAGTATAATGGTTATATCCATAAGTACACAGATAGGCTAGGAGTAACATTGGACTCACCAGGACTTAAGTAGGGAGGTATGATCCTGATAACCATGTGGCACTGAATATACTGTTCCAAAGTATTGAGATTGTACCATCAATACAAGAAAGCTCCACTTAGATTTTGCTGATGACGAGGATTAGGTCTGGATCGATAATTGATGAGTTTGGCGATTCTTCACAGATGATTTCTTGGAGGACGGGTGCAACAGGTTGAAGGACGGGTGTACAGGTTTCAACGCCGGCCGGCAAACCACCAATTCCTGCTGGAATACGGACCGCTGATCGCGACTGTTCAATCCCCGACGATAGTATGCGTATATCAAAGAATCCAGTACTTATGAATGGAAGGTGGTTGAATAACCTATAAGTTATAAAATTGCGCACTTGCGAAGTATCAGACAACAGACAACCTTCTAGGTTCTTCGGCTAAGGATTCTGAACGGTTCGGGATGGTCCCCGCCCCCTTTGTGGCGTTCGTTTAGGCGTAGAATTCGTCCAGTACCGACAGTTCGCTTTTTTGGTTTGGCATCCATTACCGTCTAGGACCAGTTCAACCAGCCCTGAGATTTCATGCACTAGAGACGCCTTGGCGTCGCGTCACCCACCTGCCCAGTATGACGTCAACGGTGCACGAAACTTTGAAAAACTATGGTAAGAAAAATTAGTCTCGAAGGGAAGTGCGGTTCTTGTCATGAATAGATGAAATCTACTTCCATTAAAAAATAGTGACAGTAGGTACCTTTTTCACATACATGGGTAACTCAGAGGGTTCATTGGGAAAGATGAGTTTCATACGATTTCAAGTCTCTTGATGAACCCTAAATGAACTGAAAGCTATTGGTGTTCAGAATCCGAGTTTTCCAGCTACACCTCCACCTAAAAGATATTGCGTTACTAGCTAAACTAAGTCTGCTTTCCGTGCTTTTTGTATACCTGCTTATGATTGATTTGCTAAACCAGGTATATCGTTAGAGTTTTGAATGAAAATACACTAAACTCACCCGAATCCTCATTCTAGATTCCAAATGCTCATTCTAGAGATATTCCAATAAGTTCTTCACCTTACTATTTTAAAATAATCGATCAACCCCACATATAAGGGATTGCAAGTATGATATAAGATTGGTATTTGCCAATTTATCATCTTAGCTGAAAGATTCCCCCCAAGCCTAAGCCCAAAGCCAAGCCTAAATTGGGCCAAGCTTAAGTTGGTTATATTTTTGAAACACTAAATCGATTTATTCTATCGAATGAACAGCAGGAGGTCCACTGACGGCTCAATAAACATTTGCCCGTCAGGATGGTAGAGGAAAGGAGACAAAACAGGTGCCAGAACTCACATTTAGCGGCGTTCTTCTTGCTGAACCAGAATTTACTTTTCTGACATTGAACCAACTGTGGGAAACCTTTCAAAGATCTTTTGTATGTGACTCCGACTTGATTCTACGTCAAAACGAATATGCCTTGTAGCAATGCCACGATGCAACTCATTTAGCTATTTGATTTTTTTAAAGTTATTTCATTTACAAGTTGTTTAATGCAGTAAAAAGGATCAACTAATTTATTAATTATATATTCAGGGCAACTTTTCAAAAAATGGGAAGAAGTTTCGTTAGCGTTTTTGACATAAGTGCGATGCTGCATACTAACTAGTTGATGAATTTTATAACACACAGCGAATCCGCCACTGACCAGAACTTTGGAACCTCGGAAAGCGACGAGAAGCTTGGACTCTATATTTGACTCGGCTTGAATTTTAATAACCTCAGGTTTGGGCGATCGAATCCTATGACAGAGTGGGTTTCGCATGTCAAGTCGGTACCAGTGGGCGGAAGTTTGCTTTTGCCCTTGAGATTTGGAAAGATAACCAACACAAAAGCTCAGACGAAACTGGACTACAGCACCTCTGAACGTGATTGGAATTAGTACAATAGTGACTAACCAAACCATTACAAGGTGTCACTATTCGAAAAACTAAAAATCCGTTGTCGTACGCACTACACGAACTCATTGGAGAATTTCACTCATCACCGTTTTTCCACTTTTACGATATGCTGTATATCAATACCGAATGAATTACCTGACAATTGGGCTCCTACTACTTCGTTCTTTGTGGGAGATTTTAGATCTAAATGGTAACTATGAGTCATCTGTGATTATGAAATTCAGGTGATATGAAACGCGTTTTCAAGAGTGATTAAGTGGTTAGATTTTCGTATTTCGCAAAATATTTGGTGGGAGCGCGAATTAGATCTGAAAATTGAAGTTATGGTTGTTCTTTGGTTCTTCAAAAATGTTTAGCCTGACAACGGCTTCGCATATTTTTTCATACCGAATGAAGTACCGACTTGTAAGTTAGGGTTTTCGGTCCAACTACCCGATTTAGTATTCATAGGTTCGTCGAACCTCCAGAATTGAATCTGACGTTGAACTTAACCGTTTCAATAATATGATATCCAGTAGCCGGGTTTTTTGTTGAGCTGGATTTTTGAAAAATGTTCAAGTCCATGCAGCCTAACTCATTTTACTATTTTTAATACAAAACCGAAGTACCTCCATCCTTGAAGTGATAAATTGCTATCTGCCATCGCAAAACAGATGTAATAAAAAAAAAGTTCAGGTCAAACTATAATCGTATGAGCAAATTATGTTGAAATGTTTTGGAATTTCAAAACTTCAAGTGAACAGAAATTGCTGACTACCAGTTTTATGAAGAAAAAAAAAACTCGTTCTAGATAATTTTCGGCAATTCAAAGAAGAGTTTGGATTTCAATTTTTTTTCTTCAGTTTTCATATATTTTTTGGCAAATATTAATGAAATTTAAGTACATTTTTCAGCATACATTTTTTAATGTTCTAGTTCGTTGTGAATAAACTTATTTTGACTAAAATTATGATAGCAAATATATATTTAACTATTTTTAGCCGTTTTTAGCTATTTTTAAGTAGTGATTTTGTTTTAGCAAATTTTTTGAAATTTGACCAATTTAATGTGCTCGAAAATGCTGGCCCACGAACTCATCCTATCGTTTGTGAAGCTTAATTTATTGACGCCAGAACGGAATTTTAGCGAATTTTCGTAGAAAATGAAGCTAAAGCAATGGCTCGGAAAATGTCAACATTTTTGAAAAATTTCTTCATTGAAATCCGTTTTGAGGAATTCTGAAACGATTTCTAGAGTTTAACGCCTTTTAGTATATATATAGGGTGTCCCGCTTAAACGCGTAGTTTTCGAGTGATTAAATTTTTGATATTTTTTTCGTGTTTTTGATCTTAAGTCACTAAAACAGCAATAACTACAATAATTAAGAAGTAAGATTAAATTTGAGGGTACCGTTGTGAAGAGCGTTAAATTTCCTTCCTATCTAATGGCAAATCAAAAATTTTCAATAGGATTCATTTGGTGAAAAAACTGCCTGAACCTGAAATTTCCTCGAGTATAAGAAATTCCAATTTTTGAAACTGGCTGTGAGTGTCCCATTTCTGTACTGTTTTTTGCGTAACTCATCAGTAAAAACTTGCCCACGATCTCAGTTTTCTAGCGGTATAATCAATCTTTATTTTACTTTAATAATTAGAAGATAAAAGTATATTTGTATGTTGAAAAACATGATTTTTTCCATAAAATATGTTGGATATCATGAGACACTTATCTATGTGTCATTCCAGACGATAATTCTCCTTAGGATTGAGATCAAAATTCCGTTCTCGTGCCGAAAAATCAGGCTTTCCAAACGGAAGGATGAGTTCGTTGGCCAGCATTTTTGAGCACATTAAATTGGTCAAATTTCAAAAAATGTACTAAAAAATGACTTAAAAAAGCTAAAAATCGTTAAATTAATATTTTTTGGTTGAATATTGCTCAATTTATTGACTATAAAATAGCACATTCAAAAAGTCATGTACAAAATTATGCTGAAAAACGTACTTAAAATTCATTCAAATTTGATAAAAAGTCGATAAAAACTGCAAAAAATCTAAAAATTCAAAGCCTCTATTTGAATAGGAGACTATTATTTAGAGTACGTTTTTTTGCCATAAAATTAATAGTTAACAATATCCTTACACTCAAAAAGCTCAAATTTCAAAACAATTTAACAGTATACAGGAAAGTTATCGACCGGAAAAAAACACACACTCGATATATATACGGAACCACCAGCCCCCTGCAAAGGGCTGCATCCATGTAAAAGGCGCCGATGCAAAGTTTGCCCGATAGTAATTGAAGAGGATCATTTCAAGTCACCCAATAATCCTAACTCATACACATGCAAAGGATCAGCAGAATGCCAAACTCCAATGTGTGTGTATGAGTTGGTTTGTAAGGAGTGCCCTGCCTTTTATGTGGGAAAGGGAGAAACGCAACTGAACCTGAGAGTGAACAATCATCGGGCATCCGTGGTCAGTTCCAACGAGGACCTGCCAGTGAGCAGGCATGCTATGGTCCATGGTTCATCGTTCGATGATTGTTTCGGGATAAAAGTTTTAAAGAAAATGGGACCCAAAGACAACAAGCGGTTGCTTCACCAGTCCGAAAAGGCGCATAGCAACGTTTTGAGAGCCTACGATCCACCAGGACTAAATATTAGGAGATAATGCAACTGTCCTAAGCAACTCAAGTTTCTTTGCCAACGTTGTAATTCTGTAAATTAACTCTTCAAAAAAATTTATTTTTCTCTTGTATTTTGAAAAAGGCATCCAAGCCGAAATATTAAAACTAGTCTGTGTAGTGTATTTCTGTGTGTTCTTCTCTTTGTTTCATATATATATATATATATATATATATATATATATATAATAAGTGTTATACTCTAGGATTCGTTTCAGAATGTCTCAAAACAGATTTCAATAAAGACAACTTTCGAAAATTTTTATTTTAAAATTTTTGGGACCTCTGCAATAGCTTCATTTTATACGACAATTCGCTAATGGTGTCCCTTCAAACATAGCTTAGCCCTCTCAATTACCGCTGGGCTGGTCCCGCTCTCTGAAACTTTTTTATTTACTATTTCACATACGGGCGCTGATTTTGTTTTGAAAATGTGTTAATATATTATATTAAAACGCAAAAAATGATTTTTTTATGGTTCTTTACTACGATGACGTATGACATTGTCTGTGAGCGGATTATAATTGGCGGATGCAAACCCGCTACGCTTTGATTAAAAACGACATTAATCAGTGAGCGGGAAGATAGATGTGTACTTTCAGCCATCTTTGTTAGCTGAAACTTTGAACTCTCATTTTGTTTGAGATGGTAGACGGAAATTTATTACCTCAGGGAGTGAGGCAGGTTATATCATATACAATTGAAAGGGACTTTATTTAAGTAGACCTGTAGAAAGGCCCGAGTGAACTGAAAGCGACAAAATGTGAGCATCATAGTTTGAACTTCATTCAGCGCTGAGCACATGGTAGTCCGGAAGAAGAATCAGACCTATTTTTACAGTCATGATCTATGCGAAAGGGCAATTTAATGATGAAATAAAAACAAAAAGGTAATAATTTGCAGCGTGGTTTGCCATTGGGCCTAACAATTTTACTCAGTAGGTATGCTCGTGAACAAAGAACCCATTCAGAAGTACCGCTTCCGCGATGGAAGAAATAAGATAGCTGTTGGCACGATTTTACGATACCTTTGGATTAACGCTGTTGTTGCCACGGATAATGATTTTAAAAAAAACTGTTCTCACCGCACTCTTGCCACATTCTCTGGTCGCAATATTCCCAACTAATGGGTAGGTCATGATCTCGCGAACGACGTTTTCGCTCACTGCATGATCTCTAACCTCCATCACGCCTCTCACAGACGTCCTGTGCTTATTTAAAGCAATGTGCCAATCAAGTGACAAACCTGCTTCCTGTTCAAAGTGAGGAGATTCAACAGTTTAGCATAGAGGCGGCTAACGATATGAATTGAGAAGTTCGGTGTTACTTGGAAGAGATGTTCTTGAGGCCATGATATTCATGAAACTAAATATCATGTTACCCTGTGAGTAGGTCCCAGGTCTTGAAGGAGGTGTACCTGAAGAAGGGAACAAAGCTCCGAAAGCTCTCGGTTCCAACATTCCGGATACCTATCAACAAAGTAAACGTCTCTATTTTTTGGCTCAGCCACACTTTGTTACATTTATGCCGTCTATGAGATAAAAGGTGCCAGAAATGTCCGTAACCCAAATAAATCGTACGATTCCCCCACAGCTCAACGTATGTTTGGAGAAAAGTAAAAATAGGGATCAAATTGATCCGTGGGTGAGGGTGACTAGTCTAATGTAAGCATCCGAATCCTTAATACAAGGAAATTATAAATAATAAAGAGAAAAAATACGCAGAGTTCAATGTAAGCGAGAAATTCTCAACTCAAAACAAATTTTTTTATTATAGGCGTCTTACCTATTGGTTACGGAACGCATGATTCAATAGTAGTAATTTTAGTTAAGGCAAGTAGGGAAGTTTAGTAGGTAGTCAGATCTTTCACAAAAGATCGCAGGATATTTGCCGAAACGAGGTGAGTATGTCTGATTTCAACCACAAAGGGTGGCGGTATTGAGGAGAGACATTTATTTTCATTGAATAAGTCAAATAGCGATGTTTTTCTTATAAAGCCGAGACATTTCGGAGCCCAACAGCATCTAACCGCGCATTAGGGATATTAGCGTTGATAGTCAATATATATTGGTTTTGCCCTCTGGCAGTGATGATTTATCCGATTTATTGATTCACAGAAGAGAAAAAACTGGGGGAGAGACGGAGAAGAATTTTCAGATGGTACTGTTGGTCTCATTTGCACTGTAAGCTAATCATCAACAGGCTCTGATCTGAAAACTTTTTCAACCCGTGCGCGAAGTTAGCTAGCTGACTCGATTTACTAACTCTTGACTCCTCGTCCGTCAACATTCTGGGTGGCTATGCATGTACCCATAACGACTGGTAACTAGTATCCCAAGAGCGTAGTGATTCTCCGGCAACCATGTTCTGTCTTGTATATAAAAAAAATTTCATAGCAAGAAAAACCCGAGCGAATGGGTACCCGTAAGAAGACGCAGCTAAATTCGTCAAACTCACTAGATACTATTGAGTCCCAATAAAATTTGACTGATAATTGACGAGTATCTTACGAAACAACTGTCAAACTTAGAATAGGGATACTAATTTGCATCGAAAACACCAAAGTTTACTCAAGGCCAAATTTCCTAAAGTCCATTAAAGGCCATTAAAAAATTTAAAGGCCATTAAAATTTACCTCTGCTTCTCAGTGAAAAGTTGGAATGAGAGTAATGAGTTGTGGCAGTTATGGGTTCCTTATGGAAGTGGATGAACTAGCTAAGACCAGTCAGAAAATGTAGAACTAACAAGACAGCATGACTACACCAGCCGAACCTGTATGGGTGCACTAGGTTAAAATTGGTTGTCTTCGAGTTGTGATAGTACAAACTGAGTTAATTGAAACCATCCATTCCTCTACTCACGTATTGGTGACCAAATATCTTCGTCCATTTCCTTTCGTTGCTTTCTAATTTTGTCTGTGCTGAAGTTTGCATTCGTGATTGCTCTTGAACTGATATCTATGGCATTTGTGCTGCATCGGCTATTTCAAACAATACGACGGTTGATGTTACACCTATCGCGATGTGATGACTTTCATTCTTTTATGTGCTTACTCGTCCGTTAGAACATGAAGATTTATTGTTTTTTGCCAATATCAAAAGATTAAATATTGGAATCTTACAACGTGAGAAGGCGGCTTGCTATCTACACAATAAAATTGCCAAGTATCACATAAAAATAGCTATGAATAGTGATGTCACTATCAATCTGAAAGAGTGTGCTGACATAAAAAATTGGAATGAATAATCCTTGCCTGAACTGCCAGAGTATCGAGATGTTATGCTAATCCATTCACATGGGTTGATACTTACCAAACAGTAATTAACCTACTTCCAACGTATAGCAGACTCGTGGAACGTACAGCAGTACCAAATACCATAGACATTGGTTACCGTCGGTAAAAGACCACAATTCGACAGACCTTATTATCACACTGGTATCTTTTGGCGAATTTTGTAGAAAATGAAGCTATTGCAATAACTCGAAAAAATTGTTGAATTTATCATTGTTAGCCGACTTTTAGTCAAAACTAAGTCATCAACGATTGATAAGGACATTAAAAAAAATTTGTACAAAATTATACTGAAAAACGTAACTAAATTGCATTAATTTTGCTGAAAAATCTTTAAAAAAATGCAAAAAAATGTAAAAATCCAAAATCTTTTTTGAATTGCCAAATTTTTTTAGTATGATTTTTTTGCCATAAAATTGGTTTCAACAACATATTTGTGCTTAAATTTTTCAAATTGTAGTACAATTTACGATATTATGATACGATAAGTAATTTAAGAAAAGCCACTCATACGATCATGCTGCATGACTGGAACTTTTTTATAATCCGATACACAGAACAATAAATTGACGGTATTTACACACGTCATAAATGCTTCAATTCGGTGTTGTTTTTCATAATTCCATCATACCAAAAACATCTTGTTCGAATCTGATATTGGGAGATAGTTACAGTCGTGTTGCATGACCTAATACGTATTATCTTTAGGTATGACACAGCAATTTTTAATAACTTTTAAAAACTATCATTAAAAACTGATATTAATTTGTTGCATTGTCTTCAGAAATTGATTCTTTATGTTATCCAATCACAGCTACACCCAATAGACGTGAGTTCCGTAAGAGAAATAGACAGGTTGAGGATGTCTGTTACTAAGTGACGACTATTGTCTCGGAACTGAGACTCCTCAAGTCGAACTGTCATGTTGAAATTATTACCATTTCCCCACTCATTAATGTTCCGACACGCTAATTGCGCTAAGAAAGGCAACACCAAGTCTTGAACCCGCATCTACAAGCGAAATAGGGGTCCCAGGTCCGTCTCGTGCTCTCGATGATTCGGCACTGCGAACCCATTTCCCGCATTACATATCGCGTTCTCAATCTCAACCTGCCAGATGAAATGTGTTGAGTCTGATTCTGATGCCCCTGAACTTTCATACCAGTAAACAATTCAAATCTATTAAGATGTCCTGACCTATACTTTGCATTTCAAATAGTGAATCTTAACAACAATTATAGCGAAGGTTTGATGGATATTTTTGTTAACTATTACAACCAGCAAGAAATCCACACTTTTGCATTGGCATATATATATATATATATATATATATATATATATATATATATATATATATATATATATATATATATATACAGGGTGATTCCCTCGCAGATGCAAAAAAAAAAAAATTGGGTGAAACTACATCAAAAATGGAGTAAAATGCCGCCAACCGCATATTTTTATCTCAATCCGTACTCGAGATATGATTTTTTAAAGGTTTTTTCAGGAATACCGTGTTTTTTCATTTTAAACTTGGATTTCTCCACTTTGCCTCATTTAATTTTAACTTTCAACCTCATTTTCGGTATCAGCATTAAATTTCCTATAAGAATAGTATACTTGGGTTCTTAAAAAGTACCTTCCGAAGACCCTCACATCAGCTCAAACATTGACGATTTTGAAAAAATAATATTTCTGAAAATGTTTAAAACTTTACTACTCTTTTAAAAAGAATCCTGGAAACTGGCAAATCTCATGAAAACTGCTTCATCTAATATGCTTTCCAACGGTATTATCAGTTTTACTTTTATTTTGTTATTTAGGGGAGAAAATAATGTTTTAATGTTATAAAATGTGGGTTTTTCAATGAAATTGTTGGATTTTTCGAAAGATGACCCTCCATGAACCAACGAGTATGGGGTCGGTTTCTATGTAGTTTTTCTCGCTGGATCAAATGGAAACTTTTGCAGATCTCTCAACTACGTTATAATCGAATTTTACACTTTAATTAACTAGTTTTATCCCATAACACACATACATTTAATCGTAACAAACAAACTAAACATTTGCGATTTTAAGTGTAAAACTCGGTTATAACGGAGTTGGAGAGATCTACAAATGTTACCATTCGATACAGCGTGAAAAAATACATAGAAACCGACCCCATACTCGTAGGTTCATGGAGGGTCATCTTTCGAAAAAACCAACAATTTCATTGAAAAACCCACATTTTTTAACATTAAAACCTAATTTTCTCCACTAAATAACAAAATAAAAGTAAACTTGATTATATCGTTGGAAAGAGTATTAGACGAAGCAGTTTTCATGAGATTTGCCAGTTTCCAGGATTCGTTTTAAAAGAGTAGTAAAGTTTTAAACATTTTCAGAAATATTCTTTTTTCAAAATCGTCAATGTTTGAGCTGATGTGAGGGCCTTTGAATGGCACTTTTCCAGAACTCAAGTACACTATTCTTATAGTAAATATAATGCTGATTCAAAAAATGTGGTCAAAAGTTTAAATTGAATGAAGTGAAGTGGAGACATTTGAGTTTAAAAGGAAAAAACACGGTTTTCCTGAAATAACCTTTAAATAATCATATCTCGAGAACGGATTGAGATAAAAATTTGCTGTTGGCGGCATTTTACTCCATTTTTGATGTAGTTTCACCCAAATTTTTTGTGGCATCTGCGAGGGAATCACCCTGTATATATATAGGTATATATATATATATATATATATATATATATATATATATATATACTTGTGATATTCATAATCCCCTGAATATCGTTAAACTCGGTTGAACTTTCAGGAAGTTATGAATATCGCTAGGTCGCTAGGAAAAATGAAGGACAGACACGAGACTTTTGTTTAAAAACTCTGAAACCTGATATCTGAGAGTAAAGTTGTTTTTGAGGTCAACAATGGTTTTGACCGCAAATGTGATCAGAAGTACACCAAAGCGTAGGTTGACTCCGATAATCCAAGAATCAACAATTGGTTGGGCTTTTCGTTTGAGAAAAATCTTAATGGTGATAAAAATGACATCTGCTAAATTGCATTCCACTCATCGAACTTATACAATATATATATAATGTCGTTCGAATCATACATTTTTATGATGTTACTTGGAAAATTACAAATGGGAAGTGAAAGCATTTTGAGAAATTTTATGAAGCCTCGCAGTAGATGTTTTTTTATCATAACTTCCCATTCGTATAACAATATTGGGCTCTGTTCCAGACGCCCTATAGGCGCCGGTCAAATGAAGAGTCGTAAATTAAGTAAATTAGAATCCACTTATTTTGAGTCACGTTATCTGAAAATAAATAGGCAGTTTTCACTTTTCCCTAGTTCCATCAAATAATTCAAGTTTTCCCCTGTGATAACTTGATGATTAGAACGTCGCATTAAGAATAATAAAGAAAATAAGAGAACTCCCAACAACATCAAGTATATATCAACATAATAACGTAACCAGTTAAAAATATTATTCGAGTGCTATAAACAATATAAGATTCCTAACCAAGTGCTAAAAATGTTTCAGTCATGCAGCATGATCGATCATATGAGTGAATTTTCGTAAATGATCGTATAATAAAACTTCACGTTATTTTGAAATTTGAGCACTTTGAGAATAAAGACACATTAGCAATTGTATGGTAAAAACTCGTTCTAAATAAAATTTGCAATTTAAAAAACATTTTGAGCTTTTAGTTTTTTTGGCAGTTTTTATCTATTTTCAGGATATATTAATGAAAGTCAAGTATCTTTTTCTGCATGATTTTGTCCTTTTTTTTTCGAAAGGTTGATTTTATTTATTTATTTATTTTTATTTTTTTTATTATATCATTTATTTATTTATTTATTTTGTTTTAACGCAAGAACGGAATTTGTATCTCAGTTCTAAGGAGAGTTATCGTCTGGAATGACAATCAGCCTGGTAATTTTTAGCCTTTTTGTAATGAAGCAGGAAGAGCTTAGCCTTTTTGCAGAACCAACCTATTCTATTTGACAAAAAGGTTGAGGGTGATCCTCCTTAATTCGGTGGTCTGCAAGCTCTCATCTCAAGAATACATTACATCAAGTAGTCAATTCCTTGGTGAAAATTCAGATTAGTTGGACATATAGGTCAGAATGATGTGTGTTGTTTGTCATTCTAATGTTTTCATTTCGAAATGGATGCGTACTGTAAAAAGGCTTGGCTTTTTACAAAAAGGCTGCGACATATACATGTGAAAAAGCGCAAATTTCAGGAATCGTTTCAGAATGCCTCAAAACGGATTTTATTCAAATAATTTTTCAAAAGTTTTTATTTTAAATTTTTTGGAGCCATTGCAATAGCTTCATTTCTACGAAACTAAGTAGTAACAGTGTACTACTGCGTACTAACAGGGACTACACATTCTAGGTTTTGGTGGGCAAGCTTCACTACCCATGTTAGTACCATTCCTTCATGTTAAGATTTATGGACCAGTTTCCATGCATACAAATGGGGCTATGTGCGGCAAGATTAAAACACACTGAAAAATTATGATAATAATCAATCAAAAACTTGTATGGTGTGGTCTCCATTTTATGCGTGATTGATGCTTTCCAGTCATTTTACGAAGTCGCATTTGTTGTCGCGTCGTCGAGGAAAAACTAATTCTCACCAAGAGGGTCATCCCTGGAGTAAACTTTTTATTTTTCCTTCTTCCGAGCTGCACCTTTTTTGAACCTAAGTAGTAGATACACCATGATCACGTCTGTGGGGTCTGATTTCATTGGAAGTTACATTTTATACCTTTGTGAACGATTTCAGTTTCACGGATGAGTCGACTAAGCCTGTTGACTAAGCCTCGTAGGTACATCAATACATAACACATAGTGCAATTTTGATGAAATTTTGAGAGATTGTAAAACAAATGCTTTAAATGTTCCTAGGAGTTCTAAATGCAAAATCACTCATGTTGTTAGTATTCCCAGAAGTAAAATGCTTCAGGGACCTTCTTCTCATTTTGAGATGATTACGAATTCCAAGTAACAATTTCTTCAAGTACCGCGCCCATATTTACTAGCGTATGTCTCGAGTTTCATGTGTTTATTATACAATGTGACTTCAAATAGCATTAGATAGGGGTGACAGCAAAAAAATAATAGAAAAATTATTAGTCTGCCTGCGCGAACCTCAAAAAGAGGAAACCAGTATGGTTTTGCGACCAGATGAATCTTATACCATACATTCATGTGACCATGAAAAGTATGAAAAGCCATTATGGCCATCACAGAACGGAATCTTAAAAAATGGCAACCATTTTGATTTATCGTCAGCCAATATTCTGTAATTCGTCGTAACTTGTATACAGCTCGTTCAATTTCAATTTTTTAGGAAGTCCTCTGTTGCTAGGACCTACTGGAATTGATCCAGAGGGAGAAGGGCTACTCAAGCATGAGGAAAAATAAATCCACACACAAATCCAACAACAAGGATAAAACAGATCAAAATGGACTGATTATAACAAGCAGCTAATCAGTTTGAAAAAACTTCGAGTATCAGGAGCTTTGGCATGTATATATATATATATATTAATTGCTATGCAATTCTTAGGCCGACCCCCAATAATTTTTTTAAAATGTCCATATTTTTATATAATATAAAAAAAATTTTTTTTTTTTCGTGAGACGAAGGTTGTGGGTTCGAATATATATATATATATATAGCAAATATCCTCGTTTTCTACACAGTAGAAAAGAGAAAAGATCCGGCGAGGCGCGAAGCGCCGAGTATAGATTAGGGGGGTCCAGGGGGGCGAAGCCCCCCTGGCGGGGTCAAGGGGCGGAGCCCCTTGCGAGGCCCGAAGGGCCGAGTTATATATATATATATTGTCTCTCTCTCTCTCTCTCTCTCTCTCTCTCTCTCTCTCTCTCCCTCTCTCTCTCTCTCTACTTTTTTTAAAATTATTAATGTGATTGTTTTCATTGACTTGATAGTTTCTAGCCAATCTTCAGAAGAACTTTTGCATATTTACTGCCTTTCGTAACTATCTATCCAACTTGACAGTTCAATCCAATCACTCAACTAAATCCCAAGCTTGGTGGGAGTGGTACCTACCCAACACTCCTCGTATATAATCACACCCATATACTTCGTCTATCGTTGATTGGAGATGCATTTATTCTGGAGGGATTCCCGTTAGAAATCTTCTCATCTATTTTAGGATCCCAACTGACGTGCCCGTTCATCTTTCATAAGCAGTGCAACGAACTTGCGAGCCGATTAGGCAAAAAAAGACCACCTCTTCCTGTCTCAAAAGTAGACTGTACTTGGATTGGTTCATATTTTGGAGAAAAAAAACCAACGAAAAAATGCCTATAAACCCTAAATACATTTTATTGCATTACTTCAATCGTGATGTGAAATATCTTTGAACGTTCAGTGGCATATATAAATGACTTTTCCAATACTTTCGAAGTTGCAGTCAGAAACCAGTAATGAAAATTGTACTTACTTCATGATGATTTTACTGGATGTACCTTCTGTATTGTAATCTAACATGAATGATACAAGAGAAACTTCCAACATTCCAGGTAAGTGCCAGTGATAACACTCTACAGATTCAAGGTACACATGCACTACACAATGGTCCCTGGTGAGTGTTGTGACGCAGTCGAAGAATATTTACTGTGGAGGCATTTTGATGAATTGAACAAGTCGTACGTCAAACTAATCGCCATAGTGTGGATGGTTCTGTGATAACTTCACATACGTGTAAACCGTTGAAGGTAAGTTCAATTTGATAATTTATTTTTGATGTTATTTGATAATGTAACTTGTGATACCTACACTCTGTTATAGGTAGAACGTAATGGGAAAATTTGACCGAGATTTCGTGATTCGGTTTATTCGGCCACTGATGCGTATGACACTCAACCGTTAAAGTTCGCGCCTAACCGGCTTCCGCAAAGTTGATCGCTGTTCACGATACTTTTACTTCCTCACTACCGAAGGTAGGGAAGCTTTGTGTTCGTGATTGAAGTCGAAAAAATTTTTGTCCTCCAAAATCAAAATATCCACTTGCTTTTTGCGTTTCAGAACTTGCTGATCAATCTTGGTGCCGTGTTTGTCTGTCTAACTGTCTGTCTGTCTGAGGTCTGTCTGTCTGTGGTAATTCGGATTTTACGCCCAAAACTATACCATGTTTCAGCCAGATTCCGATGACATTTTCAGGGATTTTGCAGGTTTTCTTTTTCCTAGAAGGTCCTTTATAGTTGTCAATGTCGCCGAATCAACAGCTGCCTGTGCGCATGCGCGTGAATTTCAAATAACGTTGATTTTTCATCATCTGTGGGTCTAATTTCGTTCAATCTCGGTAGGTAATTGGGTATATGTTCTAGGAAAACGTCATATTATATATTTATATATATAATTATATATATTTTTTTTAAATTTATTTATGTATTTCATTTATTTTTATTTTTTCTTCTATAGATTGGAGGTATTACATCACAGTTATTCTGCCTCACTGCCTTAGGTAAAGTAGGTTTGTATCCAGGATCTGGATGAGACGAGTGAGCCTATTGTTCCAATTGATAACTCTTGATCATAGTGAACCCACGGACTGCAAGAATCGCCCACCATAGTCAATTGTTTGTAATTCGCATCGGAAGATAATTCATAGTTTTTGGGTCGAATCGCTTTGTATTTTTATGCTCTACAACTTTGCTGCGTTAAAAAATTTCTGTAGGATGAATGGTTTAGGAATTTTCAGAGGAAATCTTTAAAATAGGCGAATGAAGCAATCTTTATGCGGCCGCCATTTTGTATTTTCTAACTCAAACGATCTAAATTCTCAAAGTCTAATCTCAACCTTTCTCCTGAAATTACTACTTATTTTCGGCCTTGCTGTTTGCTATAGTGCAACGTCTATGTTATGTCTTTTAAATTAAATAATTATGAAGAACATTAATCTTATGTAATTAAAAAGTATAGTAGGTATATCGATGGAATTTGACGACTTTCAATAACACAAAATCTCAGATGGCGCAACCACACGTTTTGACATTTCTAGAGGATGAAATGTTGTTTATAGTGCATTGTAATACAATCCAAGTTGTTAATGATGTTGAAATAAAATAAATAATATACAATCCACTAATATATACCTAATTATCCAAGACAAAATAAAAATGCGGTTGAAGTCGCGTAATCCTTTTTGAGAATACAGGAAGGGATAGGGGATACAAATTTTCTTTCTTGGCTGATTACTAAGAGTTAAAAACGCCGATTACAAGATAAATTGCTCAAAATTGCTAAAATCTTTAAATTGGTTTGTAAGGAAAAATATTATTTACCGACAAATTGTTTTCCTTTAAATGAATAGTTTCTGTGTACACAAAATGCTGGAGGTTCCTAAAAATTTAATATATATAATACGAAATTCGCTCATATGCTCCAGCTGGAAGACTGGAACTTTCTTTGTTCTCACTGCTGAGTGTTATCTTAAGAGTTGATCTTACCCAGATCAAAAACTAAAAGTCGGCTTCACTACTGAGAGACGAAAAATACCTTTTTTTTTGTATAAAATGGAACGGTAATAAAAAATAATTTCGTAGGAAAGAAAAAGTTCCAGTCATGCAGCATGATTCTATGAGCGAATTTCTGTAAATTATCTTACTATATAATGTTAAATTGTTTTGAAATTTGAGATGTTTGAGTGCAAGCAAGTTGCTAACTATTAATTTTATGGCGCAACCTTATTATAAATAATAATCAACTATTAAAAAAGTGGTTTTAGATTTTTATTTTTTTTGGTAGTTTTTATCCATTTTTTGCAAAATTCAAAGAAATTTAGGTAAATTTTTCAGCATATCGTCCATAAATTTTCGAATGATCTATTTTATAGTTTATGAACTTTATTTGACGTAAATTTTGCTGAAAAATATAAATGTATTTTTTTTTTCTACATTTTTTGGAATTTGACTACGAGTAATTTAATGTGCTCAAAAAGTGTTGGCCAACGAACTCATCCTTACTTTCGGAAAATTTGATTTTTTGGCGCGAAAACCGAATTTTTATCTGCGAGTGGTGGGATCCTCTTGGATTTTTCCAAAAAGGAGCATAAGCGATTTTAAAATTTTCTAATCCCACCCGATGGGCTGGATGGCGGGAGGGGGGTGGGAGGCCCTTTTGAGGCGCGTTTTTCTTGAGCAATCGATCTTCTATCAGCTGCCTCATTGAATTTGATCGAGAGCGCTCCCCATGTCCACGACAAAGTTACGTATCTGGACCCGTAGAACACGATGGTGCCGTGAAAATTTCCGAAAGGTGCTGTCTTCCCGGAGAAATCAGCGAGAATATGCGGGAAATGACGAAAAAAATGCATTCCCCCCATTTTTTTCCGCTTTAGACCCAGTAAATGTCAGCTGTCTTAAAATCTTAGTTGGAGGTCCAATTTGGTCCCATGCAAGTTTCGTGACATGAACTTGTGTTTTCCGATTGTAGTGAATGAAAAAGTAGACGAAAACGTTGGTTTTCAAGCTACTGTTCTTCCTATTCAATCCAAACTTATGGAGGTCTGAACTTTACCTTCGAACCTCTTGAAGGAAGGAACCTCTCGCGTTTGAAAGACACTTCAACTGAATAATAGACGGAAAAAACAAATACGTACAAACATTTAACATCCGACAGTTCGGTTAGTACTGCAATGTTCTTAAAACTAAACTTTTCGTGGTTCCACATAAGGTGCCGCCTTTGAAAGTAATTTCTAACCGAAAAAAACATCTGCCAAGTTGGTTGGGCAGTATAGCTTCCTCACATATTGTAACATGGACGAATAGAATTAGTTGAAGATAGGTTTTCCCTACTATATCCCATCACATCCATACGTTCCACAAAGAGCGTGGGAAGGGAGCGAGACAACCCACCTCAAACGAGCGAAGCGACAAACATCCCCTACACTCGTTAAACCAACCCTTAGTGATCTACCGTTTCCAATCATTCTACAAGTCCCACTCGACAGTAAAAGACCATCGCATCTATACAGCTACACAGAGCAAGCGGAGCGAGCAACATCCCCTACATGTCTCAATTGTAATACACCTCAACTGTAGGGTCCGGCTGGACGTGGAGGCGAGCGAAGCGAGCCGGAGCGCCTAGTGTATATGCGAGTATATGGGCAAATGACCGGCATCTACATCAAGCCGAGAAAGCTTATAGGTGGGTACTAGGCGCTAATCGTCCTCCAGGTCTCAATCTACCATTACTTAGCCATCAAACCCAGAAAACATCAGAATTTTTTTGGTAAGTAACGATAGACGCAGACGCATATGACATTTCCAACACATCAAGAATTGCTCTCATTTCCCTAATTTCTATGACAAAGATCAACAATCGAAATATCAGATTCTTTCTTTCCTCTATATATTTGTAAAATTCTTTCTATATTTAAAACAAAGTACATATATGAAAAAGTGTTCGTTTCAGAATGTCTCAAAACGGATTTCCACAAAGAAAGAGAATATTTTTTTTTAAACTTTTTGGACCCATTGCATAAAACAGGTAAAACTGAGAACATATCTTGCAGCGTTGGGATCAATAAACACCATAATTATGATAAAACATGAGCAAGTATTGATAAATAGGTTATAATGACTTCACAAGAAGTTATGCTGGCTGTTACGAAAAATCACTGGATGGGTTAAATCAAAATTATATTGTTTTACACATGTTACAATGACATTATTGAGAGAAATTATCAAAACCCCTGATTATTTTGGTTGTAATGTATTCAACTGTGACTGAGGGGGCTAGTCCCACTTATTTATGTTTGAATGTCCAGAAGTATGATCGACTTCTATGTTTTGAATGATATTACAAATCAATTTTTAATATAATAGAGAAGTCGAGGCTAGAGAAGTGGAGTGTGAATAACTTAAAAGAAGCATTTACGTTTCTTCCGCGCATTTTATGTGAGTACTGCTATTTTGCGCTATCGTTTGACGTGAATAAAGAGGGAAATGCACAGTACTAAATGGAGGGAATCGGAAACAGAAAAATTGTTCGTCTATAGAAAAGTATCATTAGAAATAAAGTTTCTTTTAATTTTGAATATCATTTGCGTTTTTGATGGATGATCAGCACGATGCAAGCGCTCAATGGTAACACTGCTGCACGCGCAACAAGACATGATGTCAAGGTAACAATAAATTACTGAATACCAAATACTTCCTTTGTAAGATGATTCAAAACGTACCCAGCTCTCCATTTGGCTAAAATGATTGTAATAAACGTGTTTGATTCTCAATTTATTGTTTTGAGTGACCAAATCTATGATTCAATTACTGAATTTGTCATTCATTGCTGTCTGTGATTAAACTAGGAGAAAATTTTAAGCAAATTTTCTTCGAACGAATCAATTTCGCTTTCATCTTCTTCGTTTACAGCATTTTGGTTGACAAAGAACTTCGTACCATGTACGTATGTACATTAGTTTTAAAGTGTGTCTTTCCTTTTTGGTGAAAAAAGTACTCTTTATATGAAGTGCAGATTGTCTTTCACTAAACGGTACCTAAATAACATTCAGATTGACATACATAATGGTTAAGAGTGAAAATGTTTATCTATGAATTGTAATTTTAAATTTGCGAGACGAACTCACGTGATGACAATGGAGCAAATTTTCATATTGAGCCGAGAGTTGTGTGGTGTATCAGATGTTCAAATAACCACAAATCGATTGAGATTCACAAAACCGGAGCTCGCACAGCTCGAAGCGGGTACCGGCGTTTGGGGAGCACGCGAGTCTGAGACATAGCGAGAGGCGACCGAACGAGTTGGTGGGAAGGCGATCGGGAGGCGACTGAAGTTCTCTTCGCGCTGGCCGGGCAGGAGAGATGAGCCACTGCGGCCCCGCCGACTGGAGGACGCACCTCGGCCACGAAGATCTCACCAATCCCCTCCAAGAGAAAGGAACAATTTTGTAGTTTTACAAATGTTAAATGAAGGTAGATTCCATCTCGAGATGTTAACATCAACAAAAAAAGTTTGAAGTACTCTGGCCAAAATGACAAGAAATTTGTTTTTTTCCAAGTTTACCAGCGATAAATCCTTCAAAATTGGATTCTTATCGCTGCTACATCACCTTCTTACTCGCAAATATATTTAGATGGATGAGCAAGGTCAAGATTCATCATAAGAGCAAATTGATTTTGAAACATCAGCTAGTCCTAAGTGTTCCACTACGTGAAACAGGGCCTTAAGGAGTTATAAATATACCTCCCTTACACTGCGTTTATTAATATTGTAGACAAGTTTTCTGATTTTAAGTGCTGTCTTATACAGGAATAATAAACCTTTAGAAATTATAAACTTTCATAAGTAATGATTTGTAGCGTTTGGTCAAAACGTTTTTTTTTTTTCACCAATATTTGGTGCATCCTGTGCCTCCCAAAGTTGAATGTTTTATCCCTATTATTATACTCAGACATATCTCTATCTGGTCTATCTGTATCTCTACCTCTATCTTTATCTCCCTATTATATTATATGAATGAAACTCTGTGGGTCTGTGTCGTTTTTATGGCCAAACGGCTGAGTGGACGGAGTCTACGAGTGGGGGGATCTTCATGGATTTCTCCGGAATAGTGTACAAGCGATTTTAAAATTTTCTAATCCCACCCGAACCATGGGCTTGATAGTGGGAGGGGGGTGTGAGATCTTTTTAATGCGCGTTTTTTCCCCCGAGCGCTGCGGGGGAAAAAACTAATTTATAAACATAAATTATAATTTACATTATATGTATATATATATATATATATATATATATATATATATATATATATTTAAATGATATTTACGAAAATTCACTGATACAATCATAATTCTTGACAGGATTATTTATTTATTCCAAATAGCGTTTTTCAAGGTTCTGCAGCTCAGTATTTGTAGTTTCCAGCATTTCGATTACTCAACACCATTTTGGTCACTTGGAACAATTTGGGTTGTGTGACCAAAAATGACTCTGACCGAAATGATGATTTCGTGTATGAGTCACATTTTTGAAGGTGAGGAAGGGAAGACTGGTAAACTGACTTGGCCTCTTGCCACTATGCAAAGGAAGCAATCACCTCACCAAGTTTATGATGAGGCTTGAATTCACCCCCCATTCTAATAAAAAGAAGTGTGACATGAATGATGCACAGAAAAAAAACACTCTCAAATTATTGACCAGACAAATGAAGATAACAAGAAAAACAATTACTCGTATAAAAACCTACCTTCAACTTTCCATTCCTATGGCCACGTTGTAACCAAAGATGAAGAAGGACGCAGAAGTGCTCAACAACGCATAGCATTGGCTTTATTGGCTCCTCTAATAACTAGCGCGCGCAGAATTCTTAGTTTGAAAACTGATACTGGATTTCGGGACACGCATTTCTTCTTCGTCTTTCACAAATTCAGTGACTCGAATAATTCATGATGTAATTCGAGATATGCATTTAAAATTTCCATCGGTGCCCGAACCCCACAATTTCATTCACAATTGTATATCAGGGCAGTTGTGAAGTTTTAGGGTGTGAACGAGGGACAGTGACCGAATGTGACCAAGGGAAAATTTCGAATCTCAACTTTGAAGTCAAGTTTCTTGTAGTAAAATAGTATATTTTTCTTTATAAAGCAATGATCAAGGATGATAACGTTAAATACTAAATAAAAACATTTTTTTCGAGAGATTTTTATCAAAACTAACTACCTTGCGTACTGGGGACATCAAAGTCTCCCACCATGCAAAACAAGGCCATAGACGTTGATGCTGACTCAGTAGAAATTAATAAAATTAAATAAAACACAATCCCACTGTCTTTCCTCGTAACAAATGCTGATACCTAAGTATGATGCGGGTATCATGTTGAAATGATCGACAGCGAGTCAGATGATTGAGTGATTTATTGAAGGTTCTCCTGGTCTCTTATACTAGTCGTTGTGAGTGGAATCTCCCCACTCCAGACCGGAATACAAGGGCAAGAGAGCGAGGTTCACCCCACTAAATACGATAGTACATCAAAATTTAAATACCTATATCGACATTGACATCGGCACCAACCAACTGAAAATTATTGAGATCAAATAAAACACCAACCTACGCTTCTCTACATGGTCCATCTAAAAATGACGATAGTCATAATAAATTCGATTTATAAAAGAGAGAATTCCAGTGGAATTATATCAGCTAATACGATCGTGATAGTTTATGAGGCGATTTTTACCATGTTCACACCAGTTCAAACTCAAAAATTTTTTGATACTTTTCGCGCTAATTTTTCATTCTATCCCACTATGCTGTCCGCCGCATATGCCAGGGGGTTTGATTTTTTTTTTTTTTTTTTTTCTAATAATCATTAGATTTTTGAAATGTACGTATCCTGAAACGTAAACCAGTACCTACATAATGAGTATCCCTCATCCCTGCTAAAAACTGCTAGGTTCCTGACGGATAAGGGATAGGCAGTTTGAAAGTCTTTCTTGTAGTGCAAAATAGCATTCCAACGGCTAGACGGGAGCCAATGGTTTCTCTATTTATGTCATGTTTTACATGTTTCGCATGTATTTAGGCCTCTAAATATTAAACTGGTTGATTATTAGATTTATAATTGTTGGGATTTCTTCCTAGAGTCCTCCAAAATTTTTATTTTATTAAGGTTCAACTTATTAGCCATTTGATGTTGGTGCCAAAACTATTAACTTATATGACCATTGTCCTGCTCTAGTCATACTTACCAAAATTATTTCCATAATGGTGGACAATTTCACAACTTTTCCACCTAAAATGAAATTTAAATATTGATATCATTCACTCCTACCTGCAAGAATCATTCATATTTATGAATGATTATGAAATGAAATGAAATGAAATGAAATTGTTTATTTGTAAAAGCCTTCCGGCGATACAAAAGTTCAAACAACACATAAGTAATCAAGGTAGAATATCTAAGCAGAAAGGGAGAAAGAAAAAACAATCTGTACGTTAAATGAAAAGAAATCGTGCAACGAATCATACGAGAATTAGATATAGATATACAGAATAGACATAGTGCAAGGTACATATTGAACAATGAGAAGCAGATGAAGAAAAGGTTACACAAAGGACAATACGTTATTCAATATAGTATAAAGAATACATTATAAAGAAGAAAGCAACGCAAGTACATCATTACATCATTATAAAATCCCACGAGGTGAGAGATGAAAGAAAGGTGAAAATATATAGAAGACAGAAAATTAGTACAAAAATCCCTCATTCAAGAAAAAAACCCTAGTCCTTATACAATTTTTAACGAAGAAGAATATTTTTTTGCAATGTAGTATTATGAATGATTATTAAAGGTAGGAGTGAATGACATCAATCCCCCACTGTTAACACAGGTATTTACCTACATTAACAGTGGGGTATGAAAAACAAAACTCGTAAAAAGTTGGATTAGAAAACAAATACATTCAATGCGTTTGCGTTGGATATTCAATGCATTTGCATGAGAGGGAGTGGTGGTCGCATCAGTAAGGGAGATACATTTAAGGCTATATAGTTAGTGACGGTTCTTTTAATCATTCATTCAATCAATCATAAAATGTAAAGCAATCGTCACACTTTGATCGGAGTTTCATTTTAATCAGTTTTAGACCTTCAAAAAAATGTCTTGATATACCTTCAAATCTTCCAACTATGTCAGTGATTACTAATAATAACAAAAATGCGGATGGTTTTGAGGAGTCGCCTTCTCAAAAATAGAATTTAGTAAGTGCTCGAGTTGGCATTGAGCTAGATCAATCCCGAAACGAGACATTCCCGAAATAAAGTTGTTGAAAAATGGAATGTTCATCCAATTGTTTCATGTTGAATAAATGTTTATGATTTCAGTAACATCCGATCTTTCGCACTATGGAAAAAGCTTGGAAATCCGAACAATAAATTTACTTGAAATTAAATAGTTTGTATTTCATTATGACAGTTCAACTTCAACAATATAATATATCAATCCAGAGGCTAACAAGTGATAGAGAATTTAATAACTATTTTACCAACAATAGTGAATCTTAGACTTGATTATCTAAAATATATTTTGTATGTTGTATGTACTGCATCAATAATCTGTATGCAATGGATGCACTTCAGCAAATAACGCATACAAGACAATAACTAGATGTTCATTCTACTGAGAAATGAAAGTTAACAATGTATCAAAGCATGAAGTGAATTAAGTATTGTTCACAAAACTATATGCACAATAAAATTCCGACCCCTGCCATAACCCATTTAGCTGGTTTTTCTTTGGTCTTGAGATTGAATGTCCACACGTAAGTAGGACCGCGAGTTCTGGTTTTGTAAATTGGACAGTCATAGGACATTCTGATATCTTGTTTATCCAACGTGAGCGCTCTAATGTGGATAACAGGCATCATTGGAAACATTTCCTTGAGCCTCGACTCTGCTATTGCTCCTAGATTGACGTCCCATCTTGCGCCTTCCATGTAGAGTGAGTGGATGTAAGCTCCTTCTCTAGGAGGAGCTCTGAAATTATACAAAAACTTATGATTCAATTTACACAGGTATTACACAGGTTTACACAGGTTTTATTACACTGGTATTTTTCATTATGTATTCAATTTTCCTGGAGCTGTATGTGTACTTCGGGGCAGAAAAAAATAAACTGAAAAACGAATATAGTTACAATATTTTGTGCTTCCCGAACCCCTGGGTGTTTGACCACGGATATGAGATTCGATTTATGTTGTAGGTATTCACGTCAAGAGTTCATGAGTTTATCAGAGGTTCCGGGTTTTTCGGATCCACAAAATCGTTGAATTCTCTTAGGGATAGAGTCGGGAAACCTTTAAAAACAATGGTATTCTCTAATATCAATTTTAGCGAATTATTGTAGAAAATGAAGCTATTGCAATGGCCCAACAAAATTTTAAAATCAAATTATTCAAAAAATGTCTTCACTGAAAGCCGTTTTGAGACAATCTGAACGGAACGTTTAACGCTTTAAAACTTATAATGCTCTTTCGTGAGTAGATTACCAGAATTATATTGTAGTGGTGCAAGAGTCTGTTGGCTCTAACATTAAAACCTTTTGGGATCTTTTCAACTACAATAATGGCGATAATAGCTATCCAAATATGATGTGCTACAATTGCCAATCTGCATCTTCACCCCCTGAGATAGCCGAACTCTTCGCCAACTTCTTCTTCTCTGTTTTCGACCCACCTAATACTTCCGTTCCCTATTATGAACCTCAAGATGTGATATCATTGAGTAAAGTTGAGTTGAATGAGACTAATGTCCGCTCTCTTTATCCAACTAAGGGAATGGGTCCAGACGGAGTGCCCCACATTGTGCTTAGGGAGTTTTGTTAATCGCTACTTACCTAGTTGCTTTGTACAACAGATCTCTCTCTCTCTCTCTTCCGGTATATTTCCACCAGTGTGGAGCCTTTCCTTCGTAACACTGACACACAAGTCTGGAGCTAAGGATGACATTACTAACTTTAAAGCCATTTGCTCTATTTCCACTATTCCTAAGCTTCTCGAGAAGTTGGTGACTGCCCAGACCACCCTCTTGTTCTCCAGTCACGTTATCGTTGAGCGACACGGGGTTATGAGAGTCCGTTCCAAGATCACAAACCTTCTTGAGTTCACTGAATTTATTCTCGCTAACTTCGAGCAGGGGCGAAAGGTGGATGTAATCAGTACTAACTATGCAAAGACGTTTGACACGGTCTCCCATACCCATATTCTCGCACTTATGCAGTCGCTTGAAGTAAGTGGACCCTTTCTTCGTTGGTTGGTTGACCAACTATCTTATTAATAGACAGCAGATGGTAAAATTCAGAGGAGTTATCTCATGGCCATATTCTGCCTCATCCAGAGTTCTACAGGGGCCTCATGTTGGGCCGTTGCTCTTCCTCCTTTTGATAAACGGATGAGGAACGTATTTCCAGGCATGAAATATCTACTTTTCGCCAATGACGTTGAAGTTTTCAGCTCCATGGAATCATCTGCTGACAGCTTAAAAATTAAACAACGGCTTGATCCATTGGTAGATAGGTGCTCGCACTACAGTCTTGCATTAAACCCTTCGAAATGCTCAGCAACATTTTTATACAGGTCCCATTGTTCAATTGAGTTACAGTATTTTATCAATGGCCACAAACTACAGTGCCTACGTGACCTAGGTATCCACCTTGACGCGTAGCTGAAATTCTCTGAGCATACCGACTTAATTTGTGGTAAGGCTCTCCTAATACTAGGTTTCTTGAGACGTAGCACCAGAGATTTCAATACCATCAAAGCTAATTCTCTCCTATATAAATCCCTAGTGTTGCCGATTTTGGAACATGGGTCGGTCGTCTGGGCGCCATACTACGAGATTTACAAGGTGCAACTAGGGAGGATTCAACGGAGGTTTATTCGATTCGTAGTATTCAAGCTCAAGATACTAATCTGTTGGTGCATCATGAAGCCTCTAAATCAAATGCCATATTTTACGTGAAATTTTCGTCGCACAACTACTTGCTCCATCTTCCCATGAGCCGCCTCTCAAGCGAAGTCAATGCGATTCTTAACCACATGCCTACCTTTGATTTCTTCGCTGATTCGATTGCGCAAGTAAGGAACCAATGTTTGGCTGTAACTTCTCAGTGAAATTAATGTGTACACTGAGAACAATGTGAACATCTCTGCGACAATTTGTTATTGCGTTCAGTTGTTATTGTAATTTATATATTTTTTCCACAATTGCTAAATGGAATTATTTGAATCATCGCCACCTAACTTTTTTTAACTCTACTAAACAGGTGGATTTCTTGTAAATGGTACTTGTTACCGTATATTGGAATTAAAAAAAAATGAATAAATAAATTCAAAATGTTGGTAGGTAAACCAAACATTCATGTACAAGTAATATATCTGGGTACCTGAGAAGAAGAAGTTTTATTGGCAAACAAAACATTATATACACATAAGCTGTGTGGGTCTTCAAAGTGTGAAAAAATGAAACAGGTAACTAAAATAAAAAGCAGCTCTTTGACAAAGTGAGAAAAACTACTAGTTGGTATTTGTTATACCTAACAAAATAGGAATAAATAAATACAAAACCATATACATTATATATGATTCATATAATCCAAGTAGTACCTAATACAAATCGTATGTACAAATGATATATCGAGAAGCTATTCCGCCATCCACTTGTAACACGACTTCGTACTTCAGGAACTACATAGTAAGATACGTAATGTCCACCATCCTTCTAATAACGGGAATCGCATACTTTTCAACATCGTGTAGGAGTCTAACTTCCAATATTGTTACGTATTCCTTATTTCAACTTACGTAAATTCATCTTTGATTTTCTTCGTAACATCACACTGCAAACACATTTTATCCAACGGCCACTCATTTTTTCGAGCGGTATTTTGCATAATTGCTGTCAAGAAGGACTGTGGATTGAAAAATCCGGCCAACCAAACTGTCGTCGGAAGCTAAAAATAAAAAGAAAACAGTGAAAACATACTAGAAACGTCTCAGCTGAACGATAAACGGATAGTTATGATATATGAATATTAAATTTAGTGATTTACGCGGCACCTCAACCAGAAGGGCCATTAGCGGCATTAAAAAGGGTGTCTATAGAGACACTGCAAATTTACTACTCTAAGGTGAGCCATGTTGCCCTCCGTCACTAAATGGAGTGCCATCATGGACTCCACTGGCAGATCGGAAGGAGAAAAACAATGATAACAACAATTCGCAGAGGAAGGCATCGCCGCACTCCACCACAAGAAGCACAGCAATGGCCACTATTTAACCCTAAACAGCAGGTTAAAAAAAAAAAAAAAAAATCAAGAACAAAGTAATTTAACTAGGACTAGATGATGAATAGGCTTATAACAAAATGCATATTACTATATGTATGCATTATATAATCAGCGAAGTGAAATAAAACTACGACTAGATGCACATAGATATATCACAGATCAGATATCACAGTTCGTAGTAGAGCTCAGCTGCTCACAGGTACAGGAACTCGGCCTTGTCTCTGGTCTATATAGATCGTCAACTCACTGAGGGACCCTATGCTGGAGTCGGAGTTTCATGGCGGATGGTCATAGTTCCCCCCCCACCCCCTCCTCACCCCCACAAATAACTTACGTACAACATCTCGAGCTTCTGCGCTAAGCTGGTGTCTGTATACGGGTATTGTCAATGGCTACCGGATTGGCCACTATTCGGTCCCTACTTGGAAGTTGGGACATCACGCAAACTAGTGACCTCACCCTACCCTTTCACATGACAGAGGGAATTGACTTTATGCTGCATGTAAGGGATTTGATCCTCAATGGCATCTCAATGGAGTTATCACCAATGGCTCTCCTCGCAAGAGCATCAGCACTCTCATTGCCATGAATAAGTATCCACATGGCATGGCACCCATATAAAAGTTATGGTTGCGCCCAATGTTGTGACGATACATGAAGGCTTCATATTTGGGGATCATCAAAATATGTGTCCCTCATTGCCGCGATGATACTTAGTGAGTTATACTAAACTTTGTTCTCATTATTTGGTTGATATTAAAGTTATGTGCACTTATATGAGCACAATAATTTTACTTTTGGAGGCCGTACAAGGAACCTTCATTCTTTATAGTTAATTATATTCAAATACCCGTCAATATTCTCTGATACATTTTAGAATGATTTCAAAGTAGTGGATTGTGTTGTTTCAATGATCAAAACAACATGTATAACTTCACAAGTTCAAAAGAATTGGACCATCCCATACTACATTACGATTTCCCCCCATCATGGAGTCCACTAGTACAACGTCATTATATTATCAAGAAATCGGGATAATTATACAGGGTGTGCCCAAAAACGTTCCCCCCCCCCCCCCCCCTGCTAAAATCGTTAATAAAGGGTCACCAAAGTTTTAAACAATTTCAATCTTGACGTTTTTTGTAAGAATCTCAAAAATGACAAAATTGGGCATTGCGCACGTGCGCAAACGTACGCGATTGACATCAACTTCGTTATTTTAAATGGGAACCCTCATTTTTTATTGCAGATTTGAATTCTACGTAAAATATCATGAAAAAATGACCCTTCAATCGATTTTTAAGTGCGCGCGAACGGGTGCGATTCCGCTCCAAAAGTGCAACTTTAAATGTGAAATACTGAGTTTTTGAAGATATTCAATCGCCACATGTAATACATGATTCTGTAGTATTTCTTTGTGCTGAACCGCGTAATGATGTTCATTTATTGATATGTGCAACACCAACTTGGGAAAACACCGAAAAACCTACATTTTAGCACGATTTGTGCTTTGTGAAAATGTGTAAGAAATGACCAATCCTGGTCAGTTTTTCCCAAGTTGTAGTTGTAAATATCAATAAATGAACGAGGTTGATGGTAATTGCGCACGAGTGCAATTCCAAATTTTGTCATTTTTGAGATCTTGCCAAAAATAAAAGAATAACATTGGTTAAAAAAAATTATTATTTGAAGCATTACTAACGATTTGAGCAGAAGGGGGCAACGTTTTTGGGAACACCCTGTATTCCGTTGCAACGGTAAAAATATTAATGTCAACGTTGCTCCTTTTTAGCTGCTCCTCACTTCTAGAAAAGCAAATGTAAACTATGATGTCGTATGAAAGAACAAAACGTCTTACAAGAAAATCAGCAACCCACGCTTCCAGCTCTTTGAGTCTCACTTGAAGGTCAGCAAACCATGCACTGAATCCCAGCAAAGAAGGATATGCTTTCGAGGCCCAAGAATGTGGTACAAAATCCATGAAAAGTGCAGCGTCCATTTCTTCCATTTCGCTCGTGATGGTCAGCTCTCCCTGAAGCACATAGAAGAACATTCTCCTCAAATGGATATTGGAATGGATAGTCATGAAGAAAAAACCCATCAATCGATTTTTTAAGTGCGCGCGAACGGGTGCGATTCCGCTCCAAAAGTGCAACTTTAAATGTGAAATACTGAGTTTTTGAAGATATTCAATCGCCACATGTAATACTTGATTCGGCATGTATTCATCATGATGATACTCATCTAGGTGCTCATGTTTCGCCTACAAAAGGATCGGTTTTATTTCTAATCTAATAGCCGTATAATTGGTCTATTTTTTTTTTTTTTTTTTTTTTTCAGTGAATTCTTGAAAAAAAAAAAAGTTTTGCAATAAAAAAACAGATTTTGGTGGTAAGTTTTTCAGTACTTTTCCATGGAAATAAGTTTTTGGGGGAACACGTTCTTATCAATAATAATAATAATAATAATAATAATAATAATAATAATAATGATAATAATAAAATAAATAAAAAACTTGAAAAAAATGCTGAGTATCCGTGGAAATATCGAAATATTATTTTGAAAATATTAAACTGAAACGTTGCTCATTATCACACATGGTTTAATTATTTCCGCATTAAATAGCCTTTAGTTGAAGATCGGTGGTCCATAGATAATTTAATAAAACGAAGTCTGTGGTAGTTCCAGAATTATCTTTATTCAACTTTTTAAATCAGCATCTACCTTCATGGTCTATTAGGAAGGTTTCTTTTTGATGATTAGAGACTGGAATCGTGTATATTTGCGTACGTATTTTTTATACAATACATCTTTGTTTTTCAATGTTCTACAGCGTTTCCTACTTATTTGGGCTTTGACTGATTAATCTCGTAGAATTCGAGTAAACCAGGTACCTGATAGGGGAGGGTATCACGAGAGGAGTAGTCAAGTCCAGCGCAAATCGGATTACTCGCAGGTGTGTTGCCCATCGCTCCGATTTCCCTGATGCCTAGTCTTCCTAATATTGCTTCCGAGTCTACCTATAGGCAGCGGAAGCATTGTTCACACTTTTGAGGGAAGAACAAATTTTCTTATCCAAAATCAAAATTTCGACTCGCATTTTATGTTTCAGACGATTCTGAACAACTTTGGTTCCGTGTCTGTCTGTTGTGTGTCCACAAATCCACAGTTTGTGCGGGCTAGGGTGTAGATCGTCCCTGATCAGTTTCATTGTTGCCAAATGAAAACTACGCTCTGCGCATTACCTCAACAGCTGGGGACACCCTGGCACTCATGCTGGAGACCCACTTCCCTGGCTGCTTAGTAACAAATGCTCCAGGTACAGACTCTGACCCACCAGTCCGCACTAATGGCGGGAAATCCTCTCCCTTAGACTGGGAAGTGGCAAAGAGTGTAGTCACCAAAGAGCGAGTGATGTGGGCCACATTTGACCCCTATAAATCACCTGGCCCGGACGGCATCATCCCGAAACTTCAACAAGAAGGGGGGGACAATGTCGTTAGGATACTAGGTGCTCTCTTTAGGGCGAGCCTGGCAACAGGCACGATCCCCAGAAGATGGTGTGAAGCAAGGGTCATATTCTTGCCAAAGCCAGGGAAACCTTGGTACAACCAGGCAAAAGCATTTAGACCCATCTGTCTGACATCCTTCAATTTGAAGGCGTTGGAAAAACTTGTAGATAGACACTTGAGGGAAACCTCCTTAACAGAGAGGCCCATTCACCCCAACCAATTTGCCTATCAACAAGGCAAATCCTGTGAAGCCGCATTGCACCACCTAGTTACCAGGGTGGAAACTGTGCTGGCTGACAAGGAATTTGCAATAGGAATATTTTTGGACATAGAGGGGGCATTTGATTCAACCTCAGTAACCTCCATTATAAGGGCTACTCAAAGGCATAACATAAACAACACCATATGTAGGTGGATAAAAACTATGCTTACGAGTAGAACAGTAAATGCTGAGCTCCTTGGGGAATCAGTGGAGGTGTCTGTGGCGAGGGGCTGCCCGCAGGGGGGGGGGGTGCTATCCCCACTGTTGTGGAACCTTGTTGTGGACTCTTTACTTGAACGACTCAACACACTCGGCTTTTATGCTCAAGGCTATGCCGACGATGTGGTCATCCTGATTAGGGGACCATTCGTTGGAGTAGTCTCAGATCTGGCTCAGTCAGCTCTGAAAGTGGTGGAAGACTGGTGTGGCACTGAGGGCCTAAATGTAAACCCCAGCAAAACCACACTTGTAACCTTCACCAGGAAAAGAAATTTGAGGGGCCTCTCAGAACCTCTTCTCTTTAATTCAAGGGTGCCCTTCCAACGTGAGGTCAAATATCTGGGTGTATACCTGGATACAAAACTCACCTGGAATAAACACCTAGGATACATTGCAAACAGATGCAAAGGAGCCCTCATGTGCGCTAAGCGTACATGTGGGAAAGTATGGGGGCTACAACCGCGGATGGTCCTGTGGATTTACACCGCCATTGTTAGACCCATAATAACGTACTGTTGCGTTGTATGGTGGCACAAGGCAGGTCAGGTGGGAGCTCGGCAAACTCTCACCAGCATCCAGCGACTGGCCTGTCTAGCCATCACTGGAGCGATGCATGGTACACCCACAGCAACCATGGAGGTTCTACTGGGTCTACCCCCAGTGGATATCTTCATAAAAGGTGAGGCCATGATGGCCTCCCTGAGGCTGAAATGGAATGGCTCTTGGCGGATAACTCCTCACCGAGGTCATACCAACATATTGGAACTGATACAAGAACCACTACTCGACATGGTGGCCGATATCATGCCCAAAACTCTCTCCCAGCCCCATCTCTACACATCAATCATCACAAGAGAGGGGCTATGGGAGAACAAATGCTGCTCCGATGACATCATCTGGTTCACAGATGGGTCAAAAATGGAAGCAGGAACTGGCGCAGGAATACATGGGGCCAAACCCAGGTGGAACACTTCGTTTCCACTCGGGCAACACACCTCTGTATTCCAGGCAGAAATTGTGGCAATCGAGGCAGCAGCTGCGGAGAGTCTTAGGAGGGGGCATAAAAATGCCCACGTCCGCATCCTCTCTGACAGTCAAGCGTCGATAAAAGCACTAACGGCTCCAACCATCTCGTCCCGAGTGGTATGGTGCTGCATGCAAACCCTCAACAACCTAGCCAAACACAACCGGGTTCGCCTGGAGTGGGTGCCGGGGCATAGAGGCATTATTGGCAACGAAAAGGCTGACGAGCTCGCGAGAAGGGGCTCCCAAACCCCATTCGTAGGGCCTGAGCCAGCAGTCGGTTTACCAAAAACCACCTTCAGAAAAACCATCAACACGTGGGTCAACCAACAAACCGCTAAAAGATGGGTCAATATTGAAGGACACACCCACAGTAAACTCATGGTGGCTGAACTCAACACCAAAATTACTGAGGGGCCGTAGGAAAAACCGTAGGGAACTAAAAACACTGTTTAGCCTCATAACCGGTTTCGCACCCCTACGATTTCACCTACATCGCATAGGGGTCACACAAAACTCAACCCTCTGCAGATTATGTGAGGAGACTGACGAAACGGCATCCCACATAATCTTCGAGTGCCCTGCACTCACCATCGCAGAATTGAGCTCTTTGGGGCCCAAACCCCGATGAGCTCCATTCCGAGCGAACAATTAATCAAGAGCCTACCACCCCTCATCAGGGGGCTGAGTCTCTTTGATTAAACAAAAAACTCTCAGGAAAGTACAATAAGCCAACAGGCTTCCGTGCTGGGGGCTCAAAACCCCCGCCCTGAGAGTTTTTCTCTACATCTACATCTACATCTACGCTCTGCGCATGCACAAAAGTAAATTCAATCAACCATTATTTTCTTACGCCCTAGTCTTCCAATCTCGCTCAAATTTTGGGGGATAGTTGGGAGAAGACAATTTGAGCATTAACCCTTGTAACAATGTTAAATTCAACATTTTTTATCCAATTTAGATGAAATTGTCAGGGAATGTGCGGGTTGAACAGCAGGTGGTCCCCCTATCCATTTCATTCTTGCCAATTCAATACTTCACTCTGCGCATGCGCAAACGTAAATTCCTCCAAGCATCTTTTTCTCACACCCTAGTCGATTGATCTCGTTTAAATTGGATGATAGTTGGGGGAAGACGATTTGATCATCCCAAATCAATTTCAACAGAATTGTATCATTAACAGCTGCTGCGAATGCGCCAATGTGTAATCCTAGTTACTACCTTAATTTCCACGGTTTTCATCCTATTTTCTGGGAATTGTCAGGGAATGTGCGGGTTAGGCTAAAGATGGTCCCGTACCAATTTCATTACTTCATTAAGATTGTACTCAAATCTTTACTTCAATCTGCGCATGCGCAAACGTAATTCACTTCAAGCGTATTTTTTTCGTTTCTTAATTGACCAATTTCGACCTTTCACGCTACATCTTTATTTACTACTCTTTTCCGCTTTGGAATTTTTCAAGATAATTTAAAACTTTTCAATGATCTATACATTCTGCTCTCCACCATGGCCTTTTCTCGAATAAACATAAGTGGTCCCTAACAAAATCCACATTTTCTTGGCCTGATAAGTGGTATAGTGCTACCTATCTTCAACTATGCTATCACAGAAGAATTTATGGAGTAGATCGGGAGTGACTCACCCTTCCATATTGAAGGCTCTGATGCATTTTGTTTGTTCTTTAAAAGGGAGGTAAGTTCACTATTTTCAAGGAATTTTCAAAGCAAATTAGCATTTGTAGGTGCAATTTTGATTCCGAAAGTTCCTAATATTGAGGTTTTATTCCTTGGACCAAAACTAAGTTCGAGTTTATAGGACATCTTTCTTGCTCACGTTTTCGCTGGCATAAACGTGTTTGTCCGGTACCGGGTTCATGCTTTGCGATCTGCATAGTAGGTGCGAATAATTGAGATTTTGAGGACAACTTCAATGGGTTACCAGAATTGCAACTGCATTCCTTCATTGAGTGATCCACCCCCTCCTCCATCATCCTTGCATTTATTTGGGCAGCCAGATTTTTTCCTAAAGCCCCTCAAACTGATATTGACAGTATATGTATTTTTCTGGCACTTGAAAACAACAGACGGGATATTAGTGAATCTTCAATATGGATTTCAGCCGATGAAACCGACATTGAAAAACATATTATCCGACAGAAGACGTAATTTAACGACGGAACATCTCGAACAACACAATTCGACAATGTCTATTGCTCCCCTCTACTTATAGGTTTTCAATCTATTTTCCTCATTTTTAAAGCTGTCAGTGTTGTTTTGCATAAATTTTGGGTTTTTTTTTTTTTTTTTTTTTCATTTTGCATTTACATTGTCATTTTTTGTTGCTCATGGGTCTGTTTTATTCACATAAGATTTCAGTCTCCATTGATAATACTAAATCAAAACAACACTATTTTTTTATTTAAATATTGCGATGAACTGTACAATTGCAGCACCCAAAAAATTATCTGAATATCGCAAAAATGAGCTTACTTTGGTGTAGATAGAACAGTTGATTATTACAACATAATGATATTAAGAAAAATAAAAATAGTATCCAATGACCTACCTATTATGATGCCTACCTTTAGTCCCAAACTCAGTTCGCGAAGCGATCTTCTTATTTCTTTCATGAGAAGGTTCATCCGCTCACACTCTTGGAAAGCCACAATCGTGTATGGGCTCCTATCTTCCGTCCTAGCCATCATTTCGGGAATATTGAATTCGTCCGGAACTTTGTCTAAAATTTCATCGACTAATGCCTTAACCTGGAACAGAATCCAATTTTTCCCACTATCTTGTCAGAGCTAGATCTCAAAGAATATCTCAAAGTGTTATCCGTAAATGGTAACAATATTTTCAATCAAATATAGATATATGACGGACACTCTCTAGAACCATTGGAACATGTTTAAATTATCTTGAACAGTATATTATACCTAATAACATAGTATATTTTATACTAACTCCTCTTACACTAGGAACAATGAATCCTAACATTTAAGCAGAAACTTCTTCTAATTCAATAGTTGTAATTGATTAATTGCATCGACTTAATGAATTTCTCAAGTTGATCTATAAAACACAGTCACTTGTAAGCTTTACCCCTACATTATGCTCCTAAAAACAAGAAAAGCTCCAATCGTGAAAACGTCGCATCTTTTGTGAGAATTCCCGTCATTGTTTCATTTAGTAACCAAAAAACTCTTTTCAATAAAAGCCAAATAGGATTTTAAAAACTTCTTCTATAGATTTCTTTAGCTCAAATTTTAAGCTCGATTTCATGTAAATATCAGCGAATTAGCGAATTTTTGTAGATAATGAAGCCATCGCAATGACTCCAAAAATTTTAAAATAAATAATTTCGAATATTTTCTTCTTTGAATTCTGTTTAGTGGCATTCTGAAACGAAGAGAATAGTGGCATTCTGAAAAATTCAACAAGACAATAAGGTACCATCTACAGGCTATACTACTGGTACCTTTTCTTCTCTTGTAACCCCACAACCAGAAGATGCACCAGCGTCTCTTGGTTGTAGTTCAAGTACTGTTTTGAAAAGATTTTCAGACAACGTGGTGAGGAATCCGATTTCCGCGTTAGGATGCAAACCATACAAAATAGGGCTCTCTGGGGGCAACATTGCGTCCACGAATCTGGAACGAAAAACTAAATATTAGATACTTTTTAGTTGAATAATCGTGGGTTTGATTGAGCATATATGATAGATTAATTGAGGTTCGAGAAATGAAAATGTATGTTACTAAGTTATGTCTGGGGGATTTTAGTACATTTTTTCCATAGCAATGTTTCAATGTTGGATTAGTATTGAAAAGACATTCAGATACTTACCTATGGTAGCCGTGGAGGTCGGAGTTGGGAGGAGCCTGAAATCCAGGAGCATAAAATAGTTCTCCTTCTACCTAAAATCAGTCGTTTTTATGTGAGGCAGTAAATTCTTCACGAAAACGATTACTGATGCCTAATAAGCTTGTTATTGTTACTGCATTAATCGATATTTATCTAAAGCTAGGCACTGCAATCATAAACATGACTATTGTGGATATTATACACGTTCAATGGTTGTTATCGCGCATTATTATAGACTGCATACCAATTCAGGGCTCATGTACTCTTGCAGGTACGTTCGACAAAGCCTCCTGTCCCAGTCATCTGTTATATGGCCGCCGTACATGATTTCACCGAACAGATACCTCAAATCCTCCCAAGGAACTTTGCTGTTATTTTCCAAATAATTGAATAGAACGTGGACGCTGATCGTTAAATCTCCTGGAACCACAAAATAAAATCAAAATAAAATAACTAGTTTAATTGTCGGAGGTGCATCGTTGTACATATATATATATATATATATATATATATATATATATATATATATATATATATATATATATATATATATATATATATATATATATATATATATATATATATATATATAAGCGTTAGATATACAACTTTTTTTTTTTTTTTTCATGCTAATATTATTAGTCCCGACAAGAGAGAGCAATATTATTGATATATTGAATTTGATATATTATTTCATAGAAAATCCATTCCCACCTTGGGATTTCCCTGAAAAGCTCAATAAATAAACTCTAAAAATCTGGGTAGGTAATTTTTTTTAACCATTAACAGCCCAAAACGTATTTTCCCGGACGTGAGTGGATCGGATAATGTTTGTACCACTAAAGAAGTAACTCCTAGGAAATTTATAAAACAACTCTAATCCGTTTTTGGGATATAAAAAAATAAAATAGAATAAATAAAAAAAGTTCCAATCGTGCTGCATGATCGTATGAGCATTTTTTTGTAAATCATCATATTACATTACGTTTATATCTGGGTGCCAAACCATTTCGGTATTCATGGCAATGAGTGTGCAGATGCTCTTGCAAGGAGAGCCATTGGTGGATAACTCCATTGAGATGTTGCCTATACGCATTGAGAATCAAATCTCCTATATGCAACATAAAGCCAACTACATCTGGCACTGAGCAATGGCAGGGTGAGGTCCAATGGTCTGGGTGGCGTCCTTCAGGACTTGTGCCCGGTTTGTCCTTTTGCGTCCCGACACCCAAGGAAGGACCTATTAGTGGTCAGTCGGTTTACCACTGGCCATACCCGTCTAAATCACATATACCGACTCATCACTGAAGCTCGTGATGTGTGTGAGAAGTGTAGATTGATCTGTTCATCCGCCACATTATGAAGGACATGCCCTTATGAACCTCCGAGCCCAGCTTAGACCCCCCACAATGAGTTGAATTTCTATGAGGTCCAGACAAGGTCCCATCTCTACATGAGTGCCGCTGGGCTGTCTACTACGAGCTGAGATATATTTATGTGCATCTAATTATAGTTATTTCTCTTTTTTCCTTTTTTCAGGATTAGGCTGCACCTCAATCAGGAGAGTCATTTTGGCATTGTCTAAGGGGACCCAGCAAGTGGTTTGATTCTAAGAGGAGCCATGTTGCCATCCGTAACTAAACAAAGCGCCATCATGGACTCCACTGGCAAATCGGAGGGAAAAAAGATGAGGGGTACAGTGATGGCCACTGTTTAGCCCCTAAAGCGGATAAAAAACCTGAAAAGTAAAATAATTAAGACTACATGTAGAATAGGCTTATAACTAAACACATGTTACTATATATAAACAGCAAAGTGAAATAAAACTAAGACTTACACAAGCTACATGTACACTTTGAGGTCTACAGGCGCCGGGCAGTCTTCCAGGAAACGGCAGATGGACAGTTCACCCCACACCTCACACACATAACATCACTGGCTTCTGCGCTGAGCAGATGTCGAGGTGTAAGACGGGTATGGCCAGTGGCAACAACTATTCGGCCTGGCCTTTCGGCTATTGGACTGTGGGTCCACTACGTGGTCTCACCTGTGGTCCCTCCTTGAAAGTTGGGTTACGAAAGGGCCCACCGGGCACAAGCCCTAAGGACACTTCACAAACCAGTGACCTCACCTTGCCATTGCTCATGCCAGATGGAATTGGCTTTTGTTGCATGTAGGAGATTTTATCCTTAATGCGAATAGGCAAAAAATCGATGGAGTTGTCATCAATGGCTCTCCTTGCAAGAGCATTGGAACACTCATTGCCATGAATACTCACATAGCTTGGGACCCATTTAAAAGTTTTGGTAGAGCCTAATGTTGTGGCTTGGTGTTTTGATACACGTAGGCTTTGTTTCAGGGAATCATCAGAATATGTGTCCCTAATCGCATCGATGGTACTAAGTGAATCACAACAGATCACATACTTCCCAGCTCCCAACAACAGGCAGTGTCGAACAGCCAGTGTCACTGCACAAAGCTCAGCTGCGAACACAGACACAACTAGTGGTAGGCGTCTAATGACTTGGAAATGTGGGCTCCATAGAGCAATTTCAACACCACCGGGTAGGTGTCTTTGAGCCATCAGTGAGTTATATCTCTTATATTTTATATTGTAAGCCTAGTCCTAGTTTTTTAAATTATTATATTATTCCTATTATTATTATTTTATAAGTAGGTGTTAACCAGTGTTCATCACTGTACCCCTTGGGCATAGTGGGGCAATGCCTTTCTCTGCGGGATGCTCTAATCCTCCCCCCCCCCCCCTCCTCCCATTTATATGCCAGTGCAGTCCATGATGTTTATCGAGCACTTTTGGGGTGCCTGATACTCAAGCTAATAAAAATCAGCGAAAAAATCCAAAAGTTTTTGGACCACCCAAAGAGAAAAAAAAAAAATTTTTTTTTTGCAGAGTGACACCTCTTTTCAAAGAATTTTCAGTACTGAACACGATGGTGAAACCAAAATTGCAACATCTTACCCCGTTTGCGGATTAGAGATGATGAACCAAAAAGAAGCTCAATTTTATCAAGGAGTAGGTTTAGAAAAAATCGCGCTTCTTCGTTGTTTTGAAATGTGAGCACTTGAGTGAAAAAATAAGAAACAATTTTTTATCTAAGTACCTATCAAATTTATGGAGAAAAAAACTCGTTCTAAATAATTCTGATTTATTTATTTATTTTAATTTAGCTTTTTTCAGTTTTTATCGATTTTCACCAAATATTAATGCAATTTTACTACATATTTCATCAACATGTTGTGCATATAAATTGCTTAATGTTCTAGTTCATCTTTGATGAACGTCTTTTGACTAAAGTTCTGCTTACAAATGTAAATTTGGCGATTTCATGTGCTCCAGAAATGCTGGCCAACAAACTCATCCTTTCATTTGGATAGCTTGATTTTTGGAGTGAAGGCTCCCGCCTACAGAGCTCTAAGCAGGAGAGGGCTTATTCCCCCCTCACCCGAAGGACCTAAGGAATTACACCAGGATGACAGCGCTCCTCAACCATGTGATCCACCTATTACATGGGGTCCCGACAAAACGGGTCCTTAACAACCAACACAACCGACAATGTGACCCCCAGTAGAGACCCAAAGAGGGGAACCTTCCAGAACAGCCCTCAAGGAGAGGAGAGTCTCGCGGGAGCACACCGAAAGGCACAACTAGCGCTTCCTTGTGGCATTCTGGGCAACTTACAGTACTAGTCAGCTGATCGCGTAACATTGGTGATAACACTGTGCTTTAGATTTCAGGTTCAGGCGGTTGTTGTTATTCTACTCAGGAAAAGTGAAGTCCCAGTGGCTGAAGTGATGAGCTTTTCCAGCCATGCTACATTACTAAAACTAAACTGAGAGCTAAAAGAGCGAATTTTCGTTAATCTTCTCCATCTTTTCGGAACAAATAATCTGCCAATATACGAGTATGTAGGGATTGTACAAGAATCGTCGCGAACACAATGCTTCCACTTATTGTTCTGCAAAGAGCAAAATACTGATAGCATGGAGGCAAAAAGAGATCTGCCATAGACGCTTGATATGAGTGTCAGCGAGGAGAGCTGCAAAAAATGAAACATCAAGATGTATGTACACTCAACACTTATTAGGTAGGTACCTACCTACCTATACAAACTAGGTATGTACCCTACCTATACAAACTAGGTACCTAGGTACTTTTTCAAACACTAAACACTAATTCAATCTCTGATGCTACCTGTACCTAAACATATTTTGAGATGGTTGCCAACCGCTTAACGAACTTACTCGTATTGGATCCATTTCGATACCTAACTCACGATTTCTCCCAGATTCACTAAAAAGCAACGAGATTCAAGTGTAAGCGGGAAGCCCTCGAATACACACATCAGGCACCCGATCAGCGGACTAGTAGCCCGGAATGCCAGGAGGATGCGCTTGTTGTGCCTTTCGGTGTGCTCCCGCGGGACTCTCCTCAGGAGGAGCAGCCGTTGCCTCGACACAAGACTGAAGTGGAGAGTTTTTAACTGTTGTGGATGCACCCTTTGAGAACTTAATGTAGGTACGCTTCGGGCCCAAGCAATGGGTTACCCAGTTACCCTGTGAAAAATAAAAGTCCCACGTGTTTACAGCAGTCCCTCTAATCCGGCATGATCCCATTACGATGCAAGTAGAAAAGACTGAAAAGCCCCTTGTGTAACCCCCCCCAGCATTATACCTGCGGTAATGGATTACTTCCCTCAAGATCTCGCCTCCTAGACGTCTGTGACCTCTCCATGAATGCCAACTTAAGAAGAAAAATTTCCCAATTAAGCCAGGCCTTCAGTTTCCATCTGGTCTCACTTGCGTTACGTCGTTTTTGTATACTGTCACAGACCCGCTACCAACTCCCGTCGTCTTCCCTCCCCCCCACCCCCGCCCACAATCGTTTCTATAAACGCACTTTGACTCATTGGTTTTCATCTCGGCTTTTCATCAGACTACACATTTTGGTTACTGAATAAGTTTTGTCAATTTTTGGTACTAATTTAGTAGAATTTATTTCAAAACGACCTTGGAAAAAATGGCATCTCAATCTTCACCGACAGATGAGAGGTCACTTGATTCTTACTCATCCTTGAAGAGGGGAAAGCCTCTAAAATCGCAAGCTCGCTGCCTGGTTTTCTACGTCTGGAATTACTTCCAGAAAGAAAAAGAGCACCATGGACAACGAAGAACGTCAGTATAGTGATTGAAGGAGTTTGTGACACACCTGGCCTCTGCAAGAATACGATCTTTCGGATTTTGGATGAAGGGAAAAGGGGTTCCTTCCAAATTAAATACCACTTGGATATCACTGGTTTCTATTGCTTGGTTCTTATTTTTCTTTTTTCTGAATCAAATATTCATATTTCCCATCTTCAATGGTAACTCCTTTCCTTGATATTGGGATTACTTGGTAACTAGAACACCTCGTTTAGCAAGTGATTCAGTAGCTATAATTTCTTTGAATTTCCCATATAGTAATTTATAGTCATAAAAAAAGGTGTTTTACTTACCAACATTGAATGGATAAATCCTGTTCCAGCCCTGTGCTCCAAACTTCCGCCGTTCTGCTACCACAGCGTGAAAATAACACAATGAGAACAAGATGGCTTTGAATTCTGACTCCTTCGAACACATTTCCAACGTCTGCTGGGAAAAGTTGTCCAGTGCTTTATGAAGATTGGCCAACATTCCAGTTGGCGGTTCGTTAGTGATCTTAATTGATGACTCTAGTACACCCTAAATTAGAACGCTGGTATGTATTACTGAGGACCCGGTCTAAACTAACATAGATCCATCGATGACATATTTTAAATCCATAACATCATTAAAGTTGTATGACATGCAATATTAGTGAGGACCAATGAAGTAAAAGCAATTAGTCTTGAATATGATTTAATTAGGATGCATGCACGTTGAAGCTGTACTTGTATTTCTGATTTAGGTACTTCTTTTGAGAATCACAACTTAATCATGTGATCCAATCACAAGTGGGATTCAATTATTGGATCTTTCTAAAAGGGATGTGCCTTAGGTGAGTATGCAAAGTAGGAAAGTCACCACGTCTGTCATATCAGGGATTTTTTGTTTCATTATGGAAAAGGATGAATGGAGGGGGTAATTGTAATAAATCATGATGTTTTAACTGATATCGTCAGATTTTCGTGAGTCTTTTTTTGTTCAACTAGGAATTCGATCTAGTTTTGGAATACATATCAGGAGTTTACTTTTCATTATCAAAGAAGGTGAATGGAGAGGGTAATAGCAATAAATCATGATGTTTTAACTATTCTCGTCAGAGTTTCGTGATCATTTTTTTAATTCAATTATGAATTTGGTCTTGTTTTGGAAAATATGTCAGGAATTTAAAATTTCATACTGGAAGTTTCATTATAGGAATTTGCTGTCGGTGGAGAGAGTTAGTGGGGGGTGTCCGAGAAATCATGATATTTTTGGTTTTTCTCTTATTTTAACTCTCACCAAAATTATATAAAATCCAATCATAGGAACGTCCCTGGAATGCATGCATTACTTACCAATATGTTTGAAATTCATGTTTGTCATCAGAGATCGTCAATAGTTTAGATTTTCAATGTTTCAATTTCAACTGAAAATCGTCAAACAAACTATGCATGGAAAACTATGCATTACAAAACCTTTGGAGCAAAGCTTTAGACATCCCGGTATGTGTTTGACGTGGATGGGTATTATTGGTGTATTCTTGTCCAAAACATTCTGAGATCACGTGTAAAGTTTTAATTTGTATAGCCCCCTCCCCCCATCCCTTCCACCCCTCACCATCCGATATTTTCCACGTAAAAGTTTTCGATCAATGGATTTAATATTACTGAACTTCGCACAATATGCTTTATGAATCGCGAAATGGCAAGTCTCACACGATCTGTTGACTGCATTCGTTCAACCGTTTCGGTATTTTCTTGTTCATATCAAAACTACGGTTTGTTTTGGAACCAAACATTCCGCATATTTGATGGTGAATTCAATTAAAATACAATTTGACTGTTTTTCTTTACCACTTAGGATACTTTTAATTAAAAAGAAGTCATAAGAGAAGGCAAATTTCCACAGCTTAAGAGAATTTATCGAAAGCTATATTGAATTGGGAACTTCCTGATCATTATGTAAACCTCTTTCCAACCTTTTTAATAGTAAAATTGAAGTTTATAATGATGTGACCCACATGAAGACAGCCGTACGCTCACAAACTTTCGTTCTAATTTATTATGATCGAAGAAGGAACAGAACGAGTTTTTAGCATTTGTTATCACCGAGTATTTTGCACGAAATGTATGTTTCAGGCAACACTCGATAATAATGAAACCTCGGGCAATGATTAAGTAAATATGATGGAAAAATTAACTTCTTTTTTTGTTGAAGTAAACTTGTTGAATAAGGGGGCTCGTTTATCCTGGTGAGTCGTACCAAATGTTAAAGAAAAATACCTGTTAGCTGATAACGTACTTGAGGAATTGCATGACTGCTGCTATCTGGTGCTGGTTCACCACTCAAAAACAACCTGAACTTTGGATGTGGTTTCTCCTGTGCTGCTTCCATCTTTTTATCAAGAACTGGAAGCCAGTTGGCCACCAAATGAATGTTCTATAAATGAAAGGCTGCATGTTATTACACAAAAGTTCATTTTTGTAACCAATTTTTATTTTAAGAATAGGTAAACCTTCCAATTCCGCCCACTTTTTTCCTTCTGAAAACCTCTAAAATGACGGACATGGTGGACGAAGATATCACACTAGGTTAGAGATGACGTCCATTTTCGTGTAAAACCAGAACACATCCGGATGAAACCCGGGTCTTCCAGGCACGCTCAACTTGCTGTACTAATAAAATAAAATCAGCCCTCCATTCCTGAAAATTTCATCTGAAATGGGTACCTGGAGTTTGAGGAAGATATAGGCTTCATAAGAATGTAACGTTTTGTGCATTCGCACACACACATTTATGAAAAGTGATGAAACACATGGAAAATAGAGTTTTTGTTCTTCCCGAACAATTTTCCCCCCTTAACGCGTAGAGTGTTTAGAGCTAGCAACTGCAGATGCTAGCTCTTCGCGTATTTCTACACGTATGTACACGAATAACCAAACGCTTTCGTCACGCTAAAGTCTCTTTAGTACCTATTTCAATGTCAACGATTCTCTTGAATTTGAGATCGAGTAGAAGAAGATTGAATTCATTTTACTGTCTGCTTTATAAGCTATCTACACAGGCATGGAATATGGAATAGCTAGGTTTGATTAATTTGTTAACAAACCTACGACCTAGGAAAAACTTTTGTTCGCCAATGCCCGTATCTCGTTGAACACATCGGTTCTCGTCTGATCTCCTTAGACAAGCAACGTTGGGCTTGGTTAGTAGTTGGATGGATGGGCACCGCGATTACGGCAATTTTGTTATTATTCGTCACATCATTCAAATTTTCATCTAACTACATCAAGTTTACTTAATCAGTTCTCGTGGAATAGTTCGTTTCAGAGTGCCTTCCCTGCTTTATCAAATCGCCATTTCTAAGATCTGAGTAGTTACCTAGCACAAATTATATTAGGTAACAACCTACTCAATTTGTTATTGAAATGACAACAGCTTTTATATACAAACTTATTATTTAAACGCAAACCTGCTCGTTGTCTGAATCTTCATGTTGGCAGATACAACTACTTATACTATGAAATGTACTTGCAAATGTGTACAAACCCTACTTTAAAACCTACCCCACTACCCCCCACCTACCCTCTTTTACCTAACTTAGAATTGGAAAAGTATCGACAACTGAATTCACTCCCAAGTAGGTGAACAGGATATCTGGATGTCGGACGGATTAGGAACATACATTGTTCACGCAATCAACGGAATTTGATTTAACAGTACAATTACATTTATCATAGGTTTTTACGTTTTTCAAATAATATTTTGGAAATGGCAGAAGTTATTAGACGACAGTCAGAAGGAGAACAAATGCTCTTACAACTGTGGTCACCTTTCCCGTACACGCTTAGTTTTACGCGTTGACGTGAAATTTGCGCATGCGCAGTTGGTATTTCAGTCTTTTTGCGTACACGGGTAGAAAATTAGGGGAAGAACAAAAGCTCTCAATTAAATTAGTGTTATTAACTCCAAATCTTGGAGAAATCCACGCAAAACGGACGATAATGTTAGGAGTAATGTGTGTGGCAAAGATTTGAAAACTCATGGACATAGACACGAGACGAAATTTCTATTCCTTATTGTCGTGTCCAACTTTGTTACTATAATACTTATTACCAATAAACAAGGCCAACGGAGCTTGTTGAAGAGTACATTATGCTCGTCTGTCTCATATCAGACAAGGTCATACGAAGGTGGGGCCTTTAACTCGCTCCCAAAGTCACTCTTGATAAAAACATCAAATTCCTATAATTTCTAACCATAATTTACCACTTTCCTTCTGGACCACGAGCCTCTTGCAATCCAGAGTCAGAATCTTGCGAAATATTCCCCACCGTTGATTCCGGCAGCAAATTTCTCCTCCACCCTATGAGCCACGTGTTCTTCCGTCCTCACGCATCTACCTACCTTCTCCAGATGTACCAAGGGGTTGTTCCGGCCTCATCCGCCTCAGCATCCCACGGGTTTGTTCCGGAAAGGCGGTCCTATCTTTTCTGAGTCACGGGATTGTTCTGGTCTCGAAACTCCTCCATAACATCTCACAGGTTTTGTTCCTTCCTCCCGTTATTTAAAAAGCCCGACGGGGTGGTTTCAGTGGAGGTTTAAATGATCTGATCACGTACTATGCAAACTTTAATTTAAAATTCGCTCGCTAAACCCACATAACAATCAAATTTAAATCCACAACACTAATTTTGCGTTCTAGTTCTTTCTATGCACTCTAAAACGCAAAATATGAGAAATTTTTGTCTTGGAAACAAAGAATTGTTGTACTCTAACTAGATGGCAAGGCTTTCCCGAACTCGGTTAATTCGGAAGCACTCACTAGCGTCTCTTAGGAAGGTACAGCACAGGATGATGTTCAGCGTGAAGGAGCTTACGTACCTGAAGTATGACCCAGTAACCGAGCCTTGAACCTCTCTCTATTGCAACTTCTGCGATCCTTTCTTGTCCTTGACCAAGTGATACATTGAGGAGATTCTTCTTTTCCGTTGTAAATCCAAGTTTCTTTCCGACTCGTTCTACATCCTACAAATAGCCAGACGGACCATAAAGCACTCACATGAATGTTTTCATTAGTCTTCAACTGATGTAAAGAATAATGAATTTTTCAATTAGCGAATTTTTGAAGAAAATGAAGCCATTGCACTGGCACCAAAAGATTTTAAAAGGAAACTGTCTCAATGTAAATCCGTTCTGGGGCATATGGAAATGATTCCTAGATTGTATCACTTATATACAGGATGAATCAGATTGAGATTTCATCGTTCAGATTTTCTTAAACGTTTATTTTTCGAATATTTTCACTTTTTGTAATTGTCTCCACTTTTATGACCATGGCATCAAAACGGTTGTGAATCTCTTGATTCAAATATACATTGAAAATCAAGAGTACTGTTGAAAAGAGTGTTAATTTTTATCTTTCTTGTGTGCATGTTTATTGTTTAAAAACGTCTTTCAAATGTGAACAGTGATTCCAAAGAGTAAAATTTGAAGATATTAGATTTTTTACGCTAGTTGTCCTAATGACTCTATATGATTTTTCTCTGCTGTCATCTTAAAAGTAGGCTCAAAAGCCCAGCTTTTCAACGCCAGTCAATTCTACCAACACTTTGCTTGATAGGGGGAGAAAGAAACGTTTTAGTGTTTAAGAGCCATGTAAAAATCTATCAGGCTTAACCAATAAGAACATAATATCAAATCCAGCATAAAAAATTTACTCGAAACTTGTTCCTTAAAGGGCAAAACTCGGTTTAAACGGAGTCAGAAGATCTGCAAGTTTCCATTCGATGCAGCGTGAAAAATGACGCGAAAATATTGCCGTTACCAAACTCATCAATTGTCTTGAGGTCATTTTTGAAGAAAACCTCGGATTAAGGGTGACTGTGGGCAAGTGCGCTCTCTCTTCAATTCTTCGCTTAAGTCACTCCGATTTTATTGGTGTCTTTTTATTCCATTACATCAAATATTCATTGACACCTGACAGCAATTTCAGGCCAGTATCATGTGATAAAGAGAAATTATTGCGTCCAGAAAATAAGGTGCTCTTTGAAGTTGGAAACACGGTTCGAGACATGTACCTACTTAGAGACGTGACTTTGAGATTATTTTCCTACTTTATTCCACAATTTTCATACTCATTCTGATCCTTCCAATGCTTTAGCATCTATTGCACTCATATTTTCCCAAAATAACCAACAATTTCGCTTTTTAATCCAAACAGCACAGTTGCCTCATGGTTTCAAGACCCCAATGACAAGTGCGCTGTTCTGCATGTATCCAAGTACGCTTGTCTTAATTTCTATGAATGGCCTCATCCCGTATCGTGATGTTATGATTTATGAAACTTCAAAACTCTAACTTTTAATCTAGTTATCAACGTCGTTCTTTTAGAACATTTATGTGTTGTATAGATGTAAATTAACTATAACTTTGAGTTTCCGGGCCTTTCAGAGTTACAACAGAGAAAATAAAATTAATAGAATCATTTATACAAAATTAATAAAGTGAAAATTTCCTAATTTCATTAAATTTTACTTTTCGGAAGTAGGTATTTGTTAATCTCGGAATAATTGTTTTTTAATTGAACTTGCTATAGGGAGGTAGAAAGTTAGACATTATTTCTAACGGTGACATCAATGTTGAGTATAATTTATAAATGGAAGTTATGGCCATTTGAGAGGCCTTAGATTGAAATAGTAGTTGAAATATTTAAAGTGAAAATACTCATTAACAGAGCGTTTAGGAAATATATCAAAGGGGGACTCTTTGTGGGGATAGTTTTAGAATTAGTTTTAGATAGTTTTAGTTGAAGTAGTGCGCTACTTACCCGCACACCCCTGTTTATGTCATTCCAAAAAATACAGCTCTTTTTAGTATCTTGAAAATAAACAAATAGAAAATACGTACTTTTGCCAAAAAATTGAATATTTTTAAATAATGAATAAATTCGCAGACCAGCTATTTTTGATGAAGGCCTCAAAGTTTAAAATTTGTGTCTGAAAAACACTAAAAAAAGGCAAAAAGTGCTAGAAAGTGTCAAATATATATCTTATATGACAGGGTTCCCGTCATAGAGGTCGCGTCGGGGTCTCAAAGAATGTGCTGTCGTCGCTCCGTTGGTGAACAACGGGCGTCGGGCGCTTTCTTCCCGTGTTTTCGAGAAGCTGAGTTTGGCTTTGGATGGGCGATCCAGATCCCTGGAAACGAATCTACTCCCGGATCATTGCACATTACGTTCCGGGAGTGGTACCTCTTACGGTACTCTCACACTCTCCTCGGTAGAGCGAGCGTGGTTTGGATTATGCACGGCTGAGGCCTAGTAGTCCAATCCACCATTTTTCGGGGCGTTAAAGTTTCAGAAGAAACATGGCCCGGGGTTCCAGAAGGAATTCCCATTATCACCCTTTGGTATATAAATAACTAGCCGCTCCGGCTCGCTCCGCTCGCCTCCACGTCCAGCCGGGGGGCAAGCCCCCCGGACCCCCCATTAAATTGCTCGCTTCGCTCGCAAAGTGTGGCATATAGGGAATGTTGCTCGCTTCGCTCGCAAAGTGTGGTATGTAGGGAATGTTGGTCGCTTCGCTCGCAATGTGTGGCTGTATACATGGAATGTATTACAATTGAAACATGTAGGGGATGTTGCTCGCTTCGCTCGCAAACGGTAGATCTCTAAGGGTAAGTTTAACTTCTGTGGGGGATGCTGCTCGCTTCGCTCGCTTGAGGAAGTTATACTGCCCACCCAACTTGGCAGACGTTAATTAAAATAGAAATTAAAAATTTTGTCTAAAAAATAAAAAAAAAATTAGGGGTGGACTACCCCTAACATTTAGGGGGATGAAAAATTGATGTTGGCCGATTCTCATAGATACCGGATAAGCACAAAAAATTTCATCAAAATCGGTCAAGCCGTTTCAGAGGAGTATGACAACGAAAACTGTGACACGAGAATTTTATATAGTAGATTTCATTGGTCTTTTACTTATAATTTCTCTCTCTTTCCCCTTTTATATTTTCAATTTAGTGAATTAGCCACCTGAGTGTTGCCTTCTAGGTTAATTACCAGGTTAGTGCATAATTTAAGTCCCCAATGTTTTGCATAATAATTTATACATATTTCATTTTCCTTAAGGCATAAGTCTCCATAGTTGAGCCACCGTTTTGTCCCGATTGTTTCAATCTTTGATTGGGGGTTAATTACCTAATGAAGTCTTCCTATGGAGATTCATTGACAATCCATCCTGTTTTAATTTCTCTTTTCCCAACCTCAATCGCCAATGCAGCTATTTATGAATGAGCATCATTTCTCAGCTTGTAACTATTCCACCTAGTTAACATACTTGATCTTCTATCAAGTATGTCTTTAAGGGGGGGAGTGTGACAGAGTTCCCGTCATAGAGGTCCCGTCGGGGTCTCAAAGAACGCGCTGTCGTCGCTCCGTTGGTGAACAACGGGCGTTGGGCGCTTTCTTCCCGTGTTTTCGAGAAGCTGAGTTTGGCGTTGGATGGGCGATCCAGATCCCTGGAAACGAATCTACTCCGAACATGGCTCATTAAAAGCTATTAGTAGGAGTGGTATCTCTCTGACGGGATACTGTCAACCTCCTCTACCTTTTTATCGAGGTTTTAGGCCCCCATTGCACCTCTGGAGGGGTACCTAGAACCATGATACTTATAGAAGAATATTGTTTGTGAAAATATAATAACTATGGTATGTGAGTGGCTATAAACTGGAACATTTAGTAATCTGTGGATAAAATGTTGATGAGAAGTTGCACACAGTTGATCAGGATGTACTAATATGTTGATAAAAACTGCAAAAACGTTTTTTAAACCCTAAAATGCTAAAATAGGTTTTTATAGCAGAATATTATTCTTCAGAATAGAATACATTTTATATCTGAAGAAAACATTTCAACACAGAATGTGTTTTAGCCTTGGCATCTCTAACCAAAAACGAAACGTTTATGTGTAACGAAAATGTGTTGCAACGACTTCTGATGGTTTCCGCTTACAACCGAGTCGTTGTTACGGAAATGGTACTCCGTCATTTTTCATCCTACAAAATTCGTTGACCATTCGTTCCAAAGCTCTCAATTTATCAAACCATATTATGCTAACTACTACGAAGGCCGTGGCCAACAAGCTGAGTTATGAGCATGGTTATTTGAATATTTGTTTACACACAGGTGATCATTCTCAACACAATTATGAACACGATTTCAACCGTTTGTTAATTTCTGATGATTTCATTGAGCTGGTGAGCCGTTGCGCTGGTTATAAATAAATGAAACAACTTGACATAATAGTGATAGGATACACCGAAAAATCTGAGACATTCTTATATGCGGGTTTCACGGGTTTCTGTGAAACTCGTGAGCTAAAACACATTCTGTGTTTCAATAATTTCATTCGAAGTATGTAATTAGAGGCAACCGAGGGTCCAGGGGCTTGCGTTGGAACAGAAAGCATCCATTGCGATGGAGTTAAGGATAAGTCTACCATCATCACAGAACTTATTAAAATGATTGCAAGAGGAGCAGCGACCTCCTTCAGCTATTATCATTCGTGTAATCATGACTCTACATGGGACAATTCCACTGGTATGGTTTCATAAAATGTACCTAGGTACTTAATAAAAGAATCTACAAAGACTATTCATTAGGCAGATAGGTATGTACCTATCATTACTTCATTTTAGGTTCGTTTAAACTTAGTTTACTGGAAACATGGACATGGATAGTAATATTATGCCAAAATGTGTTGATTTTTGTTATAGAAGACAATTAAATTTGTATTGTCCCTGAATTATATGTTGCAACTCTACAATAAATACAATTTTCCACAAACCTCGTAATAAATAATCCGAGAGTTTGATGCCATCTCGAATGCATCGACGCATCTCAAATATTGTTCACAACTGACGGTTTCAGAGGAAAAGGAACAATGGGGAAATATCGGTCACGTTTATTTCTTTGAAAATTCCTGTGAATTATTTCTGAACGAAGCTCATAGAAAGTTCATACGTCATTGTACATATATCATCTCGTTTAAACCTTGAAATGAGATTCATATTGTTTTCGATTTCGCACCAGAAGCCTGTTATCCCCAAGAGTAGTTAATTTGATCAGTTTTCATTCCATTCTATTCAAGGTCGGTTGGGAGATAATAAGTTGGAAGTAGAGAGCTGACGCTATCACTCGAAAAATTGGGAGAAGATGCAACTGCATCAGTACCTAAAGCCACTTTTGACGAAGGGTTGACAATCTCCTTTTTGAAAGGGAAAGCAGGCTAGAAGGGTTCATAGTCAAAATCGAGAGGGCTCGGTGCCTACAGGGTTCGGGAGAGAAAATCAACACGAATCATGGCATTCACTTTGAAGGCCTCTTACACTATTTTAAGAAGTCGTAAGATTAGGTACAAATAACCCAACCACCTTTTAATAAGTGGATTCAAATTCATTTCTTACTGAAATAACCAAGAACTCTAGGCATTTTCGTCCTATCAAATATTTGGAATAATATTCCACCATATCTTATGGAACATGCATCATTATGCTGTTCTACAGGATGAATCAGAATGAAAATCATTAGAACATGGGCATTTGTGAAATAAAAAATTATTTGTTGCCGTATTTTTATTCATGTTATGGAAGCCATGTAAGCTATTATGATTTTTATTTATTTTTTTAGAACTTGTAGATAAGACTACAAAGGGTGCCATGATCTGAAAAATTACGAATAAATTTTCCCAACTATGATGCTAAGCGAACTGGTGGAGTGACATAACAGTGGACGAGGAAGGAATAGAGATTCAATTGTGGTAGGCCATAGTTCATCATTAAAAATGTAATACCCAAGAACCCAAATGTCATACCCTCATAATTAGGTATGTTATGATGTACCGTCATGACATTGAACAAACACTTGGATGGCTGGAACTGGAACGAAAAGCTACTATCTGATGACACTTTTTGAGTCATCAGCTTTAATAAAAAGTTATCCACAAAAATCGAAACATAATCGAGCAAGGGAGCCCAAGGCTTGTATTACTGGCCTTTGGAACACCGTTGGTCAGTTCCATAAGCTAAAAGGGACAATACCACCAATCAGAAAATACCACTGGCCCTCTAACGTGACGACTGAAGTTTCAATAGAATCAGGGTGAATGGGGACCTGATGGAACGCTCTAGCCATTACCATTATTGAAAGTAATGTTCGCCTCAACCTTGAGAATTGATCCTCTTTGAGATGACCGAAATCTTCAGGCAGGGTGTAGGTATAAATATTCTTCTCTGCCCATAATGCTCTGCCCATAATGCTCTGCCCATTTCTCTTAGGTATCTACCAACAATGTATGGCTAATTAAGGAGAACAACGATTTTTCAATAATTCCTGCGGCTTCTAGTTCCGTCTCCTAGTTACGAACTGCATATTTTCGCTTCACAAGGCGAGAAACGATAAGAAACGCTGTGCAATTTTAAACAGGTCTATGAATGTTATTTCCATTTCGCCTGTCTTAATACGAGTAGGTACCGAATTGGAATTTTTCGTCCCTGAATAAGGTCTAAAATACTTGTTCAGTAAAGAGATCAATTCATGCCTCCTGAACATATTATCCTATATATAATAAATATATATGAACTGAATTATATATATAAATATATATAATAGTTTACTATTACTGTTCTACACGTAAAACGCTTGAATTTGTTTATGAGAAAGTGCTTCACTACTGGAACTTTTCTACTCACTTACCCTTGTTGGGTCTACACCTGGTGAAAGTATGAAGAAAACAGGTACAGTAGAACTTGTTTCTTCGTATGACTGCTCAAAATCTATCGTCCGCGCATTCGTAAACTGGGAGCCAAGTTTTTCCTCGATGAAATGTCTGTGGAAATTTGAACCAAAGCGTATGGTACCTACGTGACTATGCGGACTTCAAACACTTGAGAGAAAGTAATAACTAAAAAGGTAAGTAATCTATGTTTTCCTAGTATTTGTTTTAGCGGTACACATATTTGTTGTTTTTGTTTATGGTATAATAAATGACAAATTCCTTCATAATTCAAATTATTGGATGAGGTGTAGTCATAATTGCGGCAATCCGCTAAAATATCTAATTTTTCAAATATTGGATCTATTTTTCGGTTTTTTGCACTACTTCCAACCGCAGACGCATTGCCGCAATCTCGGATGGATGTGAACCCACCTTTAGTCTGTCACCCCCCTCCCTCCACCTCGACCTACTTCCACCCCTCATCATAATATGTCATAATCATATCCCTCCTGCCGTTTTCCCAATAAAATTTTAAAGTGAAACCTCTTTCCTAGTTAGTCTAGTCCACTGCTCGGTGACTGCATCCAACAGTGGAACAAGAAGGAATACAAGTTTTACTTTCTAATTATTTGGAGAAACGGAATTAACAAAATTTCAGGATAGGTAAATAAATGCATTATGTTACAAAATTACAATAAGGTTATAAAATAAATAAAAATCTGTTGAAAATGATTGTTTTTAATTTTAAAAATAAATTTCTGGAAATAATGATAAAAATTTAAAAGAGAATAATTACATGGAAGTTACATGTGGAATGAACAGGCCAATTGTTCAGAGAAACATTTACACAGATGAGTTTCCACAATTTTGTACTTAGGTTAAAAAAATTAATCAGTATAATATAAAGAAGATAGCATCAAAGAGCTGATGGGGCAGAAGGTTCCAGCAGGATCATCATGTTGCGGACCTGCAAAGAAAAAAAAAAGAAATAATTAAATAGATGAACGATAAATATTACAATATTGAGCACCATAATAAGCGAACGAAATATCACATGCCAGTGAGCCACTCTCAAATCGTTGTATCATTAAAATATAAGAAACCACAGCATTTTCCAGCCACAAAATTTCAAGGTGATTCAAGAAATTGTGTACATACACAATTAGGTACGTATACGGAAACTAAGTACGTATGTAGCGGTTTCTGCAGTTAATTTTATTATTTGTTGTTGATCCTATTGACACCTGTTACAACTTGTTTACCTTGAAAGTTTCGTTTCCAATAAAAAGTTAGTTCGGAGTTAGATATCAACGAATCAACCTTATTTATAAAATATTATTATAAATAATTACATTAAAAATACTACAAAATTGGTTACATCCGACGCGATCTTTTCATATTCTCGAATAATGGAGAACGTAAATCCCGAACAAAGATTTGAGAATGAGAACAATGAGTATAGAAGAATCCATTTTGTCGCACCTCCATTCTGGAAGGCCAATGTGTCAATCTGGTTTGGCCAATGCGAAGCCCAATTCTGAATTAAGCAAATCACTGTTTACCAAGATCATTACGACTGTATCGTAAGTACGATCGACTCAACAATACTCGCACAGGTAAGTGATTTGATAACGAATCCGCCAACATCCAATAAGTACAGCACCTTGAAAACTCGACTCATCGATACGTTTTCGGATTCTGAATACAAACAGCTGCAATGCCTGGTGAAAGATTCTACCCTGGGAGATCGACGCGCTAGTCAGCTTATTCGTGAAATGAAGGAACTGGCGAATAATAAAGTCAACGAAGAAGTTCTCAAGACACTCTGGCTCCAATAGTTACCAGCGAACGCCAGGGCTATATTGTCAGTAAGCTCTGATCAGAATTTAAGCTCTTTGGTACCAGTAGCCGACAAAATTTTAGAAGTTTCGGAAAATAAAGTTGAATGCTCTACATTAACTGTAAGTAGTACAGAACCTAGCTCTTCTACTCAGTATGACGACCTAGTACTTATGATTGATTCGCTTGCACGTAAATTAGATTCGTTAAGTACTAGACAACAAGGTTACAATAGACGTTCACGTTCACGGTCTCGTTCTAAACGTAGGTATCAGCTAGGAAAACAAGAAAAGGTAAATAGAAGTTCTGGGTTATGCCGATACCATTTCCGTTGGGGTGAGAAAGCATACAATTGCGAACCTCCTTGTGGGTTCCAACAATCAAGCCCCGGAAAACAAGTAGACCAATCGCTAGATGCGGCAGGTGATTCTGGCCTAACGACTAGTCGCCTTTTTGTTTATGACAGATCCACGAAGTTCAGTTTCCTTGTCGACGTTAGTTTCATTCCCCCATCGTTCAGACAAAAAGAAGACATCTTCATACCAGTTGTTTGCAGCAAATGGAACAATTATCAAAATTCACGGCGTTCTTCTTCTGTCATTAGATTTAGGCCTCCGTCGAACATTTCATTGGCTCTTTATAATTGCTGATGTTTCAAAACCGATCATTGGCGCTGATTTTCTCGCTCATTACGGCCTACTAGTATATCTCAAAGGTAGATGCTTACGAGATTCCCTCACTTCATTGTCCGCAACTTGCCGTTTTCAAAAGTGCAATGTTTCTGCGGTAACCACTGTAGATCCTTCATCTACCTATCATTCGCTTCTCACAGATTTCAAAGACATCACGAGACCATCTTTCACAGCTGTTAAACCAAAACACGATGTAGTGCACCACATTCTGACATCAGGTCCTCCTATATCTGCTAGATATCGCCGTTTAGATCCAACTAAATACGCCATAGCTAAGAGAGAGTTTGATTATATGATAGCTCAGGGAATCTGCCCGCCATCAAAAAGCCCTTGGGCAAGCCCTTTACACATTGTGCCCAAAAAGACCGGTGATTGGCGTCCATGTGGTGATTTTCGCGCCTTGAATCGAATCACGGTCCGTGATCGATACCCCTTGCCAAATATCCATGATATGACATATGACTTGCATGGAAAAACTATATTCTCAAAAATAGACCTCCTAAAAGCTTATCACTGAATTCCTATGGCTCCCGAGGACATTCAAAAAACAGCAATAATCACTCCTTTTGGACTTTTCGAATTTCTCCATATGACATTTGGATTATGTAATGCGGCCCAAACTTTTCAAAGATTTGTTAACGAGGTGACTAGAGGGTTGAACAACGTTAAGGCATACATAGACGACTGCCTGATCGCAAGTTCCTCTGAGGAAGAGCACCTGAGTGATCTTCGTGCACTATTCAATCGTTTCAGGGAATTTGGCGTTGTTATCAACCCAGCAAAATGCGAATTCGGTAAGCAGGAGATAGAGTTTTTGGGACACCTCGTTAGTTCTGAGGGTATCAAACCTCTACCCAAGCGAGTTGACACCCCCCTGCAGTTCCAGCCTCCTAAGGACATTCAAAGTTTGCGAAGATTTCTGGGCATGTACAATTTTTACCGGCGTTTCGTAGAAAAGGCAGAGCATTTGGGATTGCTGAACGAGTTTTTCAAAGGTCATTCAGGCAAAGAGAACTCTGAGATATTATGGTCAAATGCAACACTTGAAGCTTTTTCCAAATGCAAACAGGAGTTAGCTAATGCCACCATGCTTGCACATCTTCGTTCTGACGTTCCTTGGTCGTTGATGGTCGATGCTTCAGATGTAGCAATAGTGTGAATCAGAAGATAGGAAATAGTTGGCAACCTCTCAGTTTCTTTTCCCTCAAATTAAATAACACACAGAAGACATATAGCGCTTATGACAAGGAACTCCTCTCTGCTTACGAGTGCATCAAGTTTTTCAGACACCTACTAGAAGGTAGAGTTTTTACATTATACATGGACCACAAGCCACTTATATACGCATTTCAACAGAAACCTGACAAGGCTACACCACGACAGATCAGATACCTTGACTTCAGTAGTCAATTTACAACCGACATCCAGCGCATAGCTGGAAAGGATAATGTAGTTACTGATTTTCTGTCCCGTGTTGCATCTCACCTATTGATTATTCTAAACTAGCCAGTGCACAGCGTCAAGAAGAGATACCAACAAGCCCATCACTTGTGTGGACGCAAATCCATTTTCGAGATGCCAGCTCTCCTGTGTACTGCGATGTTTCAACTGGTTTCATTCGACCCTATGTACCCCCAGAATTTCGACGCCAAGCATTTTGTACTGTCGATGTCAACTCATTCAGGCAACCGATCAACATACCAAGCACTTAGTCAGCGGTTCATTTGGCCCTCAATGGCCAAAGATTGTAAGAACTGGGTTAAGGCCTGCATTTCTTGTCAAAAGAATAAGGTTCAGAGGCACACTCATAGTGCCTCCACCAGGTGACCGTTTCTCAAACATTCACATTGACCTGGTTGGCCCTTTGGTCTCATCCCAGGGGTGCACATATCTATTAACATGTATAGATCGATTCACAAAATGGCCAGAGGTAGTACCATTAACTGATTGCAAGGCGGAAACTATTGCACGTGCATTTTGCACACAGTGGATCAGTAGGTTTGGTGTTCCAAATAAAATCGTGTCCGACAGAGGTCGACAGTTTGACAGTTCACTTTTTCACCAGTTAACAGCAATGCTAGGCGTCTCACACAATTTCACCTCGTCATACAATCCAAAAGCGAATGGATTGGTAGAACGCATGCATCGACAACTCAAGGCTGCGATTCGTTCTCACGAGACAGAAAGATTGACAGAAATTTTGCCATTTGTGCTGTTAGGTCTTCGTACATCTCTAAAGAAGACCTGAACTGTACTCCTGTAGAATTGGTATATGGTACCACCTTGAGACTCCCTAACGAATTCTTTGAAACCAAAATTGACTCTTTCCCCTCTCATGAGTTTGTGGCTAACCTGAGGAGGACAATGGACAAGCTGAGAGCCCAGTCGATTCGATGGCACTCAAAAGCAGCAGTTTTCGTCCATAAGGATCTGCAGACGTGTTCCCACGTATTTCTCCGACATGATGCCCTAAGGACTGCTCTCAAGCCACCATATGATGGCCCATACGAGGTTAAGAATCGCAAGGAGAAAACATTCACGATCCTGGTTAAAGTAAAGAAATATCAGTCTCTATAGACCGACTTAAGCCTGCTTTCGTCGTAAATGACGCTCCTTCAAAAGATGTCAGCTCAGAACCACCAGAAGAGTATCACACCTCTAATACATCAAGACCACACCCTCCAGCATCTCCTACAGAATCGAATTCACACCCTTCCGACTCTCAAGGACTACAGACACAACACCGAACAATCGATCTTCAGAATTCTTCTCAGCATCCTCCAGGGCAGCTTTAACAACACCCATACAAGACAAGATCAGGCAGGACGATTAGGTTTCCAGCAAAGTTTGACAGTTATCATTGTTATTAGGGAGGGGGTGATTTGTAGCGGTTTCTGCAGTTAATTTTATTATTTGTTGTTGATCCTATAGACACCTGTTACAACTTGTTTACCTTGAAAGTTTCGATTCCAATAAAAAGTTAGTTCGGAGTTAGATATCAACGAGTCAACCTTATTTATAAAATATGATTATCCCTAAGGGTAGGTTTAACTTCTGTAGGGGATGCTGCTCGCTTCGCTCGCTTGAGGAAGTTATACTGCCCACCCAACATGTAGGGAATGCTGCTCGCTTCGCTCGCTTGAGGAAGTTATACTGCCCACCCAACTTGGCAGACGTTTTTTTCTGTTGGAAATTCTTACAAACAAAATAAATCTTATAAAACTACGTGGAACCACACAAAAGTTTATTTGGGGATGTTGCTCGCTTCGCTCGCAAACTCTCTCATGTAGGAAATGTTGCTCGCTTCGCTCGCAAATTGTGGCATTTAGGAAATGTAGCTCGCTTCACTCGCAAGGTATGGCATGTAGGGAATGATGCTCGCTTCGCTTGCAAACGGTAGATCCCTAAGGGTAGGTTTAACTTCTGTAGGGGATGCTGCTCGCTTCGCTCGCTTGAGGAAGTTATACTGCCCACCCCACTTGGCAGACGTTTTTTCCTGTTGGAAATTCTTACAAACAAAATAAATCTTATAAAACTACGTGGAACCACGAAAATTTTATTAGGGGATGTTGCTTGCTTCGCTCGCAAGGTATACCTGTATATCCTTGAGGAAGTTATACTGCCCACCCAACTTGGCAGACGTTTTTTTCAGTTGGGAATTCTTACAAACAAATTAAATCTTATAAAACTACGTGGAACCACGAAAAGTTTATTCGGGGATGTTGCTCGCTTCGCTCGCAAGGTATTGCTGTATATTTGTAGGAAAAAATCCGAATTTATTCTGTTGAAATGGCTCTCGCTTCGCTCGCAAGGTACCTATGTGTACCTGCTCGCAACACCCATACACCGAAACCTGTACCTGAGTTATCGAACCCCAAACACGTCTGTCTTCCTAGAGCCTTCTCGCGTCCACAGCACATATAATTTCTCATTTTAATAGCTTAGTCTCGCTTCCGCTCGCAATTTGACCTACTTCCCGTCACTTTTTTCGATATCCGATTTCGGATTCAGATTCGGCGAGATCAAAGCTGGGAAGTAAATAATTACATTAAAAATACTACACGTAAACTACTTTCAAAATACAGAACGGGAACCCTAGGCTGTATTCAGGTTTATGTTCAGATAGGAGTTTGCGTATTGAAAGAAATCAAATCGCACACTGGCAAATACGTGAACACTAATTAGCACTATCCGTACATAAGGGCAGAACAGCTACAGAAAGTGCCTAAGTACGGGAACATGAACCTATCCACATCTTTCGATATTCATCTCAAGTGCTACCTTCCCTAATCATTTTTGTACTCCCACGATACGAAACAGCTGGCAGGATATCTGTGAATACTTCCTAATCATCGCATACATGAAATATGAAGATAACTGAGAGGTGCTTAATTTTTAAAGATTCGAATACAAGCAGTAAGATTTCAAAGGACTTACCTTGCACTGGGCTTTCACATGTTCGCCATTTCCAGGAAAATCTCCAGAATGTGATCAGATTTTATGAATGTAAAATAAAACATGATAAGTATGTACGTAGAATAGAACTGAAGAATTCGTGAAAAGAAAAACAAATACATACTGACAATTTCACGGAAGAAGATCCAAGTTCAAATGGGGAATCAACCTCTTAATTTATTAGAACAAGGACAAGCTCTTGGGAAACAAACAAAAAGGTTTACCCAACATGGCGGGTGGGCTCAGAATAGAAAACGTTAGTAGCAAAACAAATTTTGGAATACTTGATTTGAATAATAGTTGGATAATTTTCACTCAACATTGATAAAAACTTAATACTTGAATTTTTACAATAAATGAATTTCAATTTTGCGCTCCACTAATATTTTAATATGGATGCTTATTACTGAATTTTAGTATTCATGTTGCACATAAATATTAAAATGTGTAAAAATGTTGGGCAGACCCGGAGGCAAGTAAAACGAGATACACACTCCCTTTAAGTGTTCTGTTACTGTGTGCACACTCCTTTCCTTACACCCGTTGGTGCTGCTATCTAAGAGTTCTGACACTAACTTTGTCGGATAGGCCAATGAAAACGCTTCTCGAGTTCTCTGGACCAGCTTTCAGGCCCTGCCGGTAACCCGTGCGTTGCACGGTCCCACATGAACGGGCCATTTTTCCCAAACGAACCTTGTCATTTTTACCCAGTAGTCCCAAAAAGGCTTCAATTCAAATGTCAGTAATCATGTTTCAAGTTGCACCTAAATAATTTTTTAGCTAAGCGTCCCTTCAATATAACCAACTCAATATAACCTTAGTCACGTTAAAACCATTTCCCCTAATAAGGAGTTTTGAATATCAATTTTTGAACATCCATCTTAACAAATAGGTAAAAACTGTTCGGCTCAACCCACCGAAATTGTTTTGGTATCGTTGAATCTGTTATCGAAAGTTCTTTACGCGTGGACCCACCCTATCCTCATTTGGCGAGAAAAGTTCAACTCATGTCAGGTTTTCCCATAATTACAAAGTTGTATACCAGGGGACGTTGTTAGGGAAAGCCGAGTTCTCGATGAAGGAGTAAGTCAAGATAATTGTAATATAGTATAGCCTATGAGCTAACCAGGGACCCTAAAAATGTCGATAAAAATGCCAATGAGAAAAAAAAATTATAATAAAAATCACTCATAAAGTTGATTTTTAGATATAGAAACACGCATTTTCCCAACCGTTTCTTTCCAGCAAAAATACTTGAGCTTTAATTCATCAACTGAGCATATGTGTATCGTCCTATACTATTCACGTATGTAAAGGCTGACCTCATTGCGTAGGTCATTCGATCAGGGCGCAGCGCTCTTAAAATACACAGCCTCTGAAAAGCAGATTTGTTCTTCCAGTCCTGTGGAAATTTGTCTTTCTCGGGGCATTCCCCCTCAGTGAATTTTTTCCATCTTTTGACCGATCCAAGAATATCCTTATCTAGGTTCCTATCATGAAAGTAAATAGTTGATGAGACACATTAAAAGTACAAAGGTTCATAGATTGTAAACTTATCAATTCACTAATAGTTACAGTTGGTGATGAGCTAATAATTATCAATAGTACCTGAACTCATCCATTAAAGACAGAGCTTTGATTCCTCCCCAGAGAGTACCCGTTAGAAATTCTACCGGTGATGATATGTTTGGTATGTAAGGAAATCTAAGTAGGAAATCCAATTCTGGCTGTGCTATCTCGCCATCCTTTTGGAGAATCTATAGAAATTTTGTTTATTCCAAATCAGATAATGTTGCATAGTATCAATGTACTGAACGTTAAATCCATGTAATAAAATTTAACATTCGATAAGAAATAATGGAAGAAAATAATCAAAATGAAAGGTAACTGCCTCATTTTTGTTTTCTTGTAAAATATAATTTAACTAGTGATCATAAATGCAAATGATGAGCTGACCATTAAATTATCACACAAATACTATGAATGGAGACTGCCAGGAATGAGACTGCCGACTATTTAGAGGTTGACATTGGCGAGGCGAGTAATATCAAAAAGTCAATTAAATTTTCATTAATTATTATTATTATTATTAACATAACATAATGAAGTTATTAATTAACAAGTAAGTTATTCTAATGTGGAAGTACTAATTATTAGTCCACATTAGAATAACTTACTTGTATAGCTAGTTGAGATGTAAATATGAGTTTATCGCTTTCGAAAAGACCTCTGATCGTGTACATGAAAGCTAGCAAGCTGATGCTGTCTGTTAGATACAGAACACCCTCGTTGACGTTCACTGATTTGATCGCAGTTGTTATAGCGCTTTATTTTTTACTAATAGTACTATAATTATTAATAGTGCTAATTATTCTATATGAGAATCACGTACTTGTATAGCTAGTTGAGATGTAAATATTAGTTTATCGCTTTCGAAAAGACCTCTGGTAGTGTACAAGAAAGCTCGCAAGCTGATGCTGTCTGTTAAATACAGAACACGCTCATTTACGTTCACTGATTTGATTGCAGTTGTTATAGCGCTTTGGAAAACCATGTTAAATGCCTGTAAAAATCATTTCATTCTTCATGAAGAACAGTGAAAAACAATATGACGTGAGAATTGAAACAATCGAACAACACAAACAACACAACCAATTGTATTCTGAAACAAGTTTTTTTGTGTGCCTTTCCTTGACAAAGTTAAACTGATGAACAAGTAATCTTTTTTTCTCATGTGGTTAGGTACCAACAATCCTTTCAAAAGAAGCTGGAGTGAATATCTTTACAGGACAATTTAAAATGTTTAGTTTTATTCAGCTTGTTTTTTGATACATGCTATGTATGGACTCGAATTATCGATCTTTGATATTCCTACGATTCTATTTCCCTTCTAATGAAGGTATTTGTTCTGTATGTTCAAAATTTGGTTCAGTAAATATAAGGAAGACAGTATGGAAGAGTTTCCAGACCTAATGATAGGCCCGCCGTCAGCTCCACTGGGTAAATTAACAATTTACTATCGGAATCGTTCCTCAACTTTGGCGAGACGAATCTGTGACACATTTCATATATAGACACCCTGTATATATATATATATATATATATATATATATATATATATATATATATATATATATATAGAGAGAGAGAGAGAGAGAGAGAGAGAGAGAGAGAGAGAGAGAGAGACACCCTGTATGTATTTATTAATTAATGACAACGTTTGCTGTCACGTTCTGGCATAATAAGCTCAAGACATAAGTGAACGGCTACGTTATCATTCTTAATTTTAATTTTATGACTTTCTATACAACATACTAACTTATTTACTTCTGAGATAATCTTAAATTAAATTATTTGTGTCTTACCTTGAGGGAGAATTGGTAAAGAGGGTTTATGATGTTCAAGTCATTCATTATGAAATAAAGGATCGAAGCTCTAGTGGCAACAGGTCTGTACATTTCTCTGGCGATGTCAATTTTTTCCGAAGTAAATTTAGATTCAAAGACTTTGATTTCCACACTCTCCGCTGTTTTCTTAGTTGATTCCAGCTTCTCAACTAACTCTTTGTCTCGCAATATATCTGGTCCAGCAGCAGAGAGTCTTTGGAGCAGCTCATCCTCTAGTTGTTTCAATTGGATTTTAAAGTTGTTTTGTTGCTTTGTGAGAGAACCCTAAAAGTTGAAACGCTGTGTCAATCGACTGTTTTTCAATCTCAAGTTTACTGTTAAACACACTGAGAATCTGCTCTTCAGAGAACACAGAGAGCTCCAGGATTTGAGTTGCAAGCTTCAAATCAGTCCGTGTGTCGGTACATTAGAGTCGTGAACATTTTTATTTATTGTTTGAAAGTGTCTCTTATTCGAAGAAAATTGGATAAATTATTTCTTATTTTTTTCTGTCTGTATGTTGTTTGTTCACCTTCCATAGCCACATGGTCTATTGGCTACTTTTGTAAATCTGCAATATATTTTTATTAATTTACTTCATATTGAAGGTTTCGAACCTCCTCCGTTCTAACAGTGTGTTTAACTCATTAGGTGCACTCGTTTTGGCTTCCTTAAATACAGAAAAAAGTAATTTTAAACAACCGTGAGAAGGAGTGTATAATTATGTATGTATCATTTTTTATTTTATTGTTATTATTATCATTATTATCATCATCATTTTATTTATTTTATTTTTTTGTAGTCTTTGATAATTCAATCCAGAACCGCTCCCCACCTTCACACGATGTGCAATGCAAATTATGAAGAAATAAGCATTAATTCTAGTAACAGATATGACAAGCAAATCAAAGAAACATCCGTTGCGGTTGTGATAGATAAAGTCAAGGTAACTTATGTTTATGACGGACTGAAGGGTACGGAAAAGTGAACAGAGGTATGGTTAAGTGAGTTTGCAAAATTTGAAATTTAAAAATGATCGAAATGACCCTGGACTAATAAAACCTTATTTTGATACTTTTGGTTATGATGAGTAGGAGAACTGAATATACCTAGTTCTGGAATAACGAGACACTACCGGTTAAATTCAGAGATACATGAGAAAGGGAAATAAGCCGATGTCCTCAAACACCGCCGCCTCCAAAGGACAAGACCGTAGTCCTAGTCCTAGTGGATTGAGGCCGAAGCTTTAGGTACCGTCACACTCGTATGGTGGATAGGAAGAGGCTGGAGTCCACCATCGCCTCTGACGTAGGTAGGATATCGGTTTCAAAGTGAACAAGACGAGAGTTCGTGGTATAGTGATAGCCTTGTACCAGCTTGGTATTTTATACGTTATTGACCAGCTAGGGGACTACCGCACCTTGCGCGGCATGTTGCTTAGGTTGCTCCGTATCGCTTCAACGTATTTTCCATCTGCTCCGGCTAGCTGGACTGGTACATATATGTTCATTGGTCAAAACCATTAGAAATACAAGTCGGGCCACATCAAACAGTAATTATAATCTAAAACTTACCTTAAGTGCTTCTAAGTCAGGTCGCTCTTCCTTCACCACTTCTGCAAGTAGCTGCTCTTCGAGGCCATCTTTAGTGACTGTAAAGTTGATTAGGGTTGTTTGCGCTTGAATTTCGGGCTGATAGTGTGGGTTGGCCAATTTAGTTTGGAGAATCAGCCGAAATGTTTGGTGAAAATCAATTTCACGGTCACCAATTTTGAGGACTCTACAGATAAAAAAAAGGTGTTATATCATATATATCTAGGATAGAGAAAATGAGGAGGAACTACATCGAAAGTGTCGCAGTTTGCTGCCAACCGCATTGTTGTATCTCAATCCGTTGCCAAGATACGATTTAAAGGTTTTTTCGAAGAAAAAAAACCATGTTTTTTACATAAAAACCCACATTTCTCCCAATTTCAATCAATTTTGACTTAGATTTGAATAGGGAAGAAAATCATGTTTTAATGTTGAAAAATGTGGTTTTTTCAATGGAATCGAGGGTTTTCTTGAAAAATTACCGTTCATGATCCTACGAGTTTGAAGTCGGTTTCTACGTATTTTTCACGCTGAATCAAACGGTAACTCTGTTATGACAGAGTTTTACACTTTAACTAACTATTTTTACCCCAAAAACGCAAACTATTGAGCATAGCAAATACACTAAAAATGTGTGAGTTAAAGTGTAAAACTCGGTTATAACGGAGTTGATGAGATCTGCAAGTGTTACCATTCGATTCAGCGTAAAAAAAATTGTAGAAACTGACCCCAAACTCGTAGTTTAATAGAGGGTAATTGTTCAGGAATCCTCTCAATTCCATTAAAAAAACAATGGTTTTCAACAATAAAACATTGTTTTTTCCCTAATTAGTAAAGTAAAAGTAAAATTGACTACACCGTTGAAATGGTAGTGAATGCAGTTTTTACCGATCTTTTAACTTGAAAAAAATGTTTCTCAACATTGAAACATGATTTTCTCTCCTATTTAGCAAACTAAAATCAAAATTGACTTCACCGTTGGAAAGTGTATTGAATGAAGCTTGATTGAATGAAGGGTAAAAAAGATTGAATAGGTAAAAAAAACAATCTTTAATACTTTTTTCGACCTTTCTCCCTACCTACACTTTTGATCCTGATAGAACATTCATTAGGCAATCTTTATATGAGTGAAAAGTACATCTGATGCTCCTCACCCCAGTCACACGATTCTACAGGGTTCTGAAAGCTCTAAAATATCATTAAATCTCAAATTATATGGTGTTTTGAAGACAAAAGAAAAAACGCAATAGCATCTGTTAAAGTTGCATACCTTTTAGGAAATGATATGAAGAATCTCACAAAACTCAGGTTATAACTTTTTTTCACTTACTTTCCCTTTCTTATGAGATTCCTCCCAAGAAGATTGTCTAGAACAGGGTCGATGGATTCCTGTATGTTTTCTATCAAAAGAATGGCTCCTTCGGAAATAGCCCTCTCGATTTTATCCAAATATTGTTTTTGGCCCAGCCGTATAACCCTAAGCTGGCTTCCGTACTTGGCCTTAATCCATTTAATACCTTGTAGCTAAAACACAGGAGTTGTTCTTATAAATGTATCTCTACATTCTCTGAAGATCAGTTGTAAAGCATGACTTAAGTTTAACGGATTATTTCATTTAAGTGAACGGCAAGCAGTAAAACATCGAATGCTGTTCTAAAGTTTTGTATCTCCGTTCATTAGGACAATTAGAGCAATAATTTATTAATTTCCCAAGTCAAGAGAATCACCTGTACACGATAACATACAATTAAAAATTGACAATATGTTTGTTTGAGGTTCGAATCTCACGCAACATGGTGTATTACGATTCTTTGAAACTTATAACCTTAGTACAACACTCCTCCAAGTTTAATGAAACGGAAGTTGATGTATTGGGCACATTGTCTCAGACTTCTCATTGTCACAGACTTCTCCACAAAGTCTCATCCCTTGCGCCGTCTACTCAGGAAGGGGGAGAAGTTCATCTGGTCATCCACTACCGAAGCCGCATTTCTTACCCTCAAATCCGAATTATGCAATGATAGGGTTCTGATTCCGTTTGACCCAGCAAGACCGGTAGTCCTGACCACAGATGCCAGTCCGTCCGGAATCGCAGCGATTCTCAGCCATGAAATCAATGGTCAAGAACGTCCTGTCGCATATGCCTCAAGAGCCCTAACTGCCGCCGAGTCAAATTATAGCCAACTGGACAGGGAGGCCCTTGCCATCGTTTATGCCGCCACCCATTTTTTCAACTACATCTATGGGAAACATTTCATTCTTGTCACAGATAATGAGCCCCTGTCACGCATCTTCCACCCGGATAGACCATTGCCTCAGATGACATCTGCCCGATTATTGCGGTATGCATCGTTCCTCAGTGGCCTCGATTACACTGTGAGGTGCAGAAAAGGCAAGGACAATGAAAATTTTGATTGTCTCTCTCGGGCTCCTGTCTCTCCAGGGTGTGTTGCCCGTAGCGATAGACGAAGAAGTCAACATTCTGTATGCTGAGACTCTGCTTCAGATTTCCAACTCAGCTCTCACAGCAGAGAGGGTCACCGAAGAGACTGGAAGGGACCCAGAATTGCAGAAAATCATGAAAGAACTCAAGAGCAGCCGCATTGACAGCCCATACACTATTTCTGGTAATGTGCTTTTCCGTTTGGATCGAGCAGTAGTTCCTAAAGCTCTCCAATCGTCAGTTTTAGAAGAGCTGCATGCATCACACTTGGGAATTACCATGATGAAGCAACTTGCCAGAAGGTACGTGTATTGGGAAGGTTTAGATAATGACATTGAACGGCTTGTCAGAAGTTGTGAGTCCTGCGCAAAAGTTTACCATAATCCCCAAAAAGCGCCAGTTCATCCATGGGATCAACCCGATGAGAACTGGGAAAGGGTGCATATCGACTATGCAGGGCCTTTCGACAGCCGTTTCTTCCTTATGTGTGTGGACGCCAGGTCCAAATAGGCGGAGGTCCACATGCTTAAGGATGCACCATCTCCAGCATCAACAATCACCCTGCTGGAAGGAATTTTCTCCGTGCATGGTTACCCCTCTGTGCTTGTATCAGACAATGCTGCTATCTTTAAGAGTGAGGAGTTTTTACACTATTGTAAAGAGCGAGGGGTTTTCCAGAAATTCAGTGCGCCACATCATCCAGCGACAAATGGACTCGCTGAGCGCAGTATTCAAACGTTGAAAAGGAGGCTGAAGGCCTCAGCCAGTGACCCGGCCCCACTTTCTTCGAAACTGCAACAGATTATGTTTCGATATCGAGCAACACCCTTGGCTTCTGGCCAATCTCCAGCGGAGCTTTACCTGAAGAGGAGACTTAGGATCAGGCTAGATGCCCTTCTGCCAAATGACCGAGCTCGAGCCCCCTCTAGTCGTGCGTCCTGCCGTGTCCGTTCACTTCAGGTGTGGGAGAGAGTTCAGCCAAGGATTCAGGAGTGCTCGCAGTTTGGTATCATCACGAGGAAGCTGGGCCAGTACCACTATGTGGTTGAACTTGATTCTGGCCGCAGCTTGAAGAGGCACATAAATCAGCTGGTCAGCACCCTGGTACCAAAGAAACGTGTGGTTTTTGCGCCTCCACAGCAGAGCCGGGGGATTCCGTTCTCCGCAGATCTACCGGAGCGTGAGGGGCCGCCGATGGCGATACGGCCAAGTGTTCAGCCTCCGTCCAAGATGTTGCCGCCTGCCATGAGTCAGAGCCAGCCTGCGGGGGCCCCTAGCAGACCAGCAAGGGAGCGTAGAGTGCCTGATCGTCTTAAGGACTACGTGCTAAATAAAGTGGGGGAGAATACAGTGACAGTGCAGTAACAGTAACTATGAATGCATAATGTAGCATCTTTGTGTATCCATAGTTATATTCATAATAATTTTGTCCGTATCGTGTTATTCAGTGTCTCTCTGTACTAAAGCTAGTTAATCGTATATTACGCGTGCAAGTGTGTTTTCTTCTATACTTGCTGAACTGTCAGGAGGTTTTCCCAACTGACCGGAATCAATCTGTGATGCCTCCAAGGGCGTTGCTTTCTTCAGAAGGTTGTCAAAATCCTTGAGAGCTGAGTCTTGAAGAAGCTGTTCGCGTATCCAATTATACTTGAGTCCTCTGATGAACTGAGCTTGCAGAAAATTGTCTACTATGGAGACTCTCTTCCTGCACGAACACGTAGCGTAGAAATTACAGTCTGTGATATTCCCCTTCAGGGCTCCAACGAAATCTGCAATAGATTGATTTGGTTGCTGAGTGGTGCTGAGAAAATAGTGATGGGCGACAGCTGTTGACACAGCAGGTCACAGCATTTTCTTGAAATGATCAATTAGCGTATCATATTCAATATCTTTGATTGGTTTCTCCGGCCCTAAAAATGCAGCCAGGCTGTAGTAATGTTCCCTCCCGATCGATGAGCAGATCAGCTGCTGCTTTTTCTTCGCGTTGGCCACATTCTTGAGCTCGCAGTAGTTGTCAAAACGTTCAAGGTATGATGAAAATGTTTCCTTCTTGGCATCATAGTTCTCAAATGGCGATATCTGTGAAGCTGGGGTCGGTTCCCTTACAAGGGCTGTTGACAAAAGCTTCATCAACTCTTTGAATTGCTTATCATCCATGTTTGAAACTGGAACGACGTTAAAACAGAAAAAAATGCGGCGGAACGGTGACTGAGTTACAAAAAAAAAAAAAAAAAAAAAAAAAAAAAACAATATCCTGGGAGGTACTGTACAGGAACCCGAAAATCAGGTACAAAATAAGTGAAATGTGACTGTTTACCGAACTTCTGAGAGCGGTGGCGGCGGCAAAACTGTGTTCAGCGAGACAAACTGTGTTGAAAGCTGGGTAACTAGTGGCTGAGTGCAGCGAACGTCTTCTACTCAATTTCACTAACTTTCCGCGAAATTTTCGCTGTCCATCCTCGTTGCCAACTTGTTGTGACAAAAGGGCCGAAAAGAAAACACACTTGCACGCGTAATATACGATTAACTAGCTTTAGTACAGAGAGACACTGAATAACACGAGACGGACAAAATTATAATGAATATAACTATGGATACACAAAGATGCTACATTATGCGTTCATAGTTACTGTTACTGCACTGTCACTATAGTCTCCCGTCTTTTTTTTTTAATGGAATTTCCGTGAAATTTGGAGAAAATCTCTGGACGACGTACAACGAGAGATCTTCTACCGTTTTTTGGAATTATGGGTAGTTTGAAATGCAGACAAACATATTTTGAGGGGAGTTCTTGATAGCAATCCCTATTGTCAATCATCCACTAATATTAATAATAATAATACGCAATCGTCAAATTTTTATTTGAATTTTCCTAGATTATTACCCTTATTGTGGCATCAAGTTTGTTCTGGCACCATAATAACAATCTTAGAGTCCGGATTCACTATCTCTTTTCCAAAATCAGAATAAAAAGTGAAGGAACTTGAAATTATTAATATTTTAGAAGTATTACTTCACAAAATGTGGTAAGTCTATACGTGCCTTGAAATAGGAACCAACTATTTTGGGGACAACCAAAAATGTATATTCGAATTTTGATAAAGTTCCCTTCCAGGTTCTCTAAACATTATCTATGGTTAGTAATTCATTGTTTTTTGGATTATCATTGCAACTAATCTGGCATTCAAATCACAGACTTGAAAGTACCATTGTAGTTTTTTGGAATACCATAATAATCTACAACGACAAAAACGAGGTTCACTGACTTGAGGGTCAATCATAAGCGGCCATCTCTCCGAATTAGTGAGAATCGTAGCGTTCTCTGCGGACATTCTATCATTCGGCAGACCTTCGTTGTTCCAGGCGGCGATTTGGGCGTCATCCGTCAGCATCGTCATTGGGTCGATATCTGGAGTGCACGGTATCTGAGGCTGCAATAATCAATTCGTGAAGACCATGGAGGAAGCTATGTGGCAATCTTTACAGAATTATTCAATTTCAGGGACAAAGAAATGATCTGTAAGTTGGCGTGGAAGTGCGGATCGAATTGACATGCATTAGATCCGGCGTGTGGATGGAAAGAGGTATTACAGACATGATCTAAAAATCTATGAATGTGGGAAATGAAATTTTTAGGAATTCAAAAGGACACTGGGAATTGAAAATTCAAGAACGATGAAATCAAACAATGTGCAAACCATTCGGTACCAAGAAAAAAATTTTTTATCAACCTATGGTGAAATGTAAAAACATGGATCTTCATTACCTTGCCTTTTATCAACTGGGGTTTCCAATGTTGTTCCATTAGTTCTTCTCTATATCTTCTTGTAAAACATCCGACGTATGAAATGAAAGCCGTGACCAGTATAATATCACCAGGTAGAGTCGTTATATTCCCTGATAGCCTATGAAATGTATAAACGTCTAATCAATATCAATCTGAAACACCAAGTCTGCGAAAAGCTTTAATTCAGAATGCTGTACGCGATAACCATAGGATCTGCTGTCAGTCGTATAGGTATGAATTTTTCCGTTTTCTTATGTAGTACACATCTCAAAATCATTAAGAAACTGCATACCCTGAAAATTCCAGAAACCTCGAAGAGAAGTTTCAAAGAATCATGTTTCGAAATTGTTTGTTACCTCCCTAGTTTTCCATTCCGTTTTAGACTCTATTCATATGTTCTTTCCTGTCCCTTATTCATTTTACGCGTTAGGAAATTGTGAAACCTTAATAATTCAGGGGTGTGAATTTATATTGTGTCGGGAAGATTTCTGTGAGAATTTCAAATCCTGTCGAAAATCTATCCAGGGCTTCTACTAATAAGTGCAATCTAAATTAGCAAATTAAAACAGATAGACGGGTACAAAACCAAAGCTGTTATAGAAGCAATGAAACGCTAGGAGAAATGTCGATTTTGTTGAACAAACAAAATTTTTAATCACCTACACGCTAGATTCTCTACCTTTGATAGCACAAAAGCAAAACTCATGGAAACGAAGACCAGCAGGGTGTCATCATCGTAGCCTTACATGCTCATGAGACAGGGTACCTACTCCAAGACTGGGTATCCGCTGTATTCTTCTGAGTCACAAGTCCAGGCGAGAAAGTTATACAGAGCCCTTCGATCTTGCGGAAAATTTCTGAGAAGTGCCCAGCGATCTGCTGGAAGATATAAAGTCATCAGCCAGCACCTTTCATATTGAGGTTATAACGTATCAAAAACGTGTTCACTATTTCGACGATTCAATCGCCTCATGCCCCTCCTGTCATCGTCAATGTATCCACTATTTCAGGAAATTTTCCAATACGATCAGATGTAGACCTCAATCGTGAACAACACACTATGAACCGTTGAAATATAGGTGCATTTCCATTATAGGTCATCAGGCTAGAACCCGTGCATCAACCCATTCAGGATAAAATAGAATAGTAATGAGTTTAAATCTCATGCCCTACAAACTTCAAATCTAAACATATTGGTAAGTAATGCATGCATTACAGGGACGTCCCTATGAATGGATTGTATATAATTTTGGTGAGAATTAAAACAAGAGAGAAAAAACAAAAGTAACATGATTTCTCGGATCCCCCCCCCCCCCTTCTCACACCATTACCTCTTCACTGACGGTAAATTTGAAATTGCATGATGGTTGCATAACTGCACTAAAATTTGGATAAAAAACAATAAAAACAGTCACGAAAAGTCTGAAGAATATAATAAAAATATCACAATTTATCGTTATTACCCCCTCCATTCACCCCTTCCATCAAGAAATTTAAAACTCCTGTTACATATTCCAAAACTAGACCAAATTCAAAGTTGAACAAAAAAAATCATGAAAATTGGACGAGAATAGTTGAAACATCATGATTTATCAGTATTACCCCCTCCAATCACTCCCTCCCATCATGAAATTTGAAGCTACTGTTAGACTTTCCATAACTAGACCAAATTCAAAGTTGAACAAAAAAAGAATCACGAAAATCGGCCGAGAATAGTGAAAACTTCATGATTTATCAATATTACACTTTACATTCACCCTCTTCCATCATGAAATTTGAAACTACTGTTACATTTTCCATAACTAGACCAAATTCGAAGTTGAACAAAAAAAGAATCATAAAAATCGGACGAGATTAGTGAAAACATTGCGTTTTATCAATATAACCCCCTCCATTCATCCCCTCTCTTGATGAAATTTGAAAATCCTGACAAACTTTCAAAAACTATATCGAATTCATAATGGAACAAAATAAGAATCACGAAAATCGGTAGAGATTCGTAGCTTGGGCAGCGCTTGACAGAATCAGTAGGTAATTATCCCCTCCACCCACCACCTCGACACTTGCACAACTAGACTGAAATTTGAATCGAACAAACTAGAATAGCAACCTAGGTCGTTCGTCTTTGCCCCCTCCATTCCCCCTGTTCCATCTTGAAATTCAAAATTTCTGAAGTTTTCTGCACAACTAGATTAAATCTGGGATCGAATAAAGAAAGAATCTCGAAAATGAGTTGAGAATCGTGGTCTGAGCAGCGTCGACAAAATTGGTGTCACACACACACACACACACACACACACACACACACACAGACCTTTGATTTTTTTTTCTTTCACAAATTCGATCTTAGAATGGTCTGAAACGGATTTTTATGCGGTTATTTTTTTCTCATGCTTGGGTTGTCCCCTACCAACCTGGATCAATTCCTATCGAGTCAGAAAGCCGTCGTAAGTAACAAGTATTAATTCTATAAGTCTAAACACCTAGCGGGTATCATTAAATCATAGATTCACATTTACCGCCGGTGTAGTCTTCAAGGTGAATACACAAACAATTACGCAATGAGCACAACTTTGATTAAACTGATTTATTAAAGGAAATCAGATAAATACTCCTGATTCACGATATTAAGCAAAGATATATTGCGATACACAAAAGGAGATAGCCAACAGGCGAAACGAAAAGTATGGACAACAAAACGTACGTAATGGAGGCTTGAAAGAGAGTGAGTGACGAGACAGAGATTCGATATCTCGAATCGACCGAGAGTCCAGGGTTACCACTCATAGTGACCACGAAACATCATAATTTATTGATACATGACAAAGCAGAATATGTACTGATACTGAATTAATCTTTGAAACAATATTAAGATCAATTTACACATTTATGTGTATTAATTATGAGCAATACTAAATATTTTCCCTATTGAATTCATGTACATGGGAGTTTACAATAAGACAAGTGTCACAAAGAAGTTCCATGGATCATGAAAGTGTCTCATTTGGAGACTCTATTTCAGCAATTCCAATAGCCGTCCCTCTTATTAAAGAAGCCTTGCCTACAAGACATAGCTTCAGAGGGACGTCCTAAAAATAACGGGTGGGGAGCACTGTTTAGAATTTGTTTAAAAGTAACTATGCGATGTTTTGTATTCCTAAATGAGAGCATTCAGGTCACCTTTTGATCTGCTTTGGAATTTTTGGTACCCCCCCCCCCCCCCCCCCGCGCTATTCTAATAAGGTTTGTCAGCTTGGTTTTGGGGTTGCGCTAACCCAATTAACGCGTACATTGCAAGGACTCTTTTTTCTCGACAGATTCGGGTTCATGGCAATCGAAAATGGGAAAATCAGTATACACTTGGTAAAATTCCAAGAGAAGACAATTTTATCCGATATCACCTTCACTCCTGTAGCCCTTAAAATTCGGCAGTTTATAAGGTTTTATGCAGAAACAACACATCCCCGGGTGGAAATTGTTTGAAAATATTTTCGTAATAATCGGCTCTTTTTATGCCTATACAAGTTTTAGGCACTATAGAATAAGCACAGATGAAAGGAGTAATTCTTACTCAGATACTGTTTCTTTCCATCTCGAGTTCTCGGATGCAAGTCCATTGACAAGGCGGTTGGCTAAATCAATAGCCTGAGACGTTTTTTCTTCCTCAGCTTGACATGCTAACTTTTCTGCTAAAGCAGCTTCAAATTTGGCTGTGAGTTGCGCTAATTCTTCTTCCAGTTTCTAGAAAACGAAACGGTTATCGAAAAAAACCAGCAACGCAAAATTACGAGCTAACACAATACATTACAATTTTTTATTTTCTCATTTATTTTATACGTTTATTTATTTTTATTTTATTTTTTCAAGGTTTTCATATCATTGCTAAGATAAAAACATTCCATTCAAGTTTCTTCGTTTATTAAACGAAACTCATGTCCATTCACAAGTTTTCAAAAGCTGGAATGAAGTTATGGAAATGAACTTTAAAATGTGAAAATCGATGTGTTTAAATTGCAAATAATGTTTTGCAAATCGATGTTAATAAAACAATCTAGGAAAATTAAAATTCTGTCCTTTAAATGAATAACAAATCCAAAAGCACGTCACTTTAGATTAATTAATATTACTTGAGGTTGGAGAAGCAACGCTGCTATTTATTTCACAATTAAGTTTTTGATGATACAATTTTCGTCTCTATAATTTATTATCACAGTGAATAAAAATAAGAGAACTAAGAATCTCTATCATTCAAGAATTAAATTTTATTGCTCTTTATTAATCATATAAGAGTATTTCCCATACCCAGCATGTGGAGCAAGGGAGGCAGTCTGCTTGCTCGGCAGGTTGGTTGCCCTCAGTCGCCTCACAAGGGTGAGTCAGTTCTAGTTTCATCATCGAGAAGCTAACAATCCCCGCTCCAGCAATCAGTCCCATTTGTTTTACAAGTACCAGTCTTGATTAAGAATATAATAAAAGCCTTTTTTTTTTTCAAGTACTGTATTTTATTTTGAGGCCAGAAACCCTAATTGTAACTGTACCTACTTTTTTCCCAACCTCATAGTGGGAAGGATCGGAAATGGAATAAAATCAACAATATTGGTTTGGATTAAACCCGTTAATGTCAGATTAAATTAAACAGTCAATATAATTGTAGGAGTTTGTCAAACCACATTGCTCAAATCAATGAAAAAATTGCGCCCTCAGCAACCACTTCAGCTCTTGTTCCTATGATAACCTCTTCAGTGGCCTTTGGGTTCGGGTCGGGACAAAAGAATATGTTATCCTTCTAAAACCCTCTAAGCTCTTATTAGTTTTTCTGTCTTGCCTCAATGTATTATTAGGTAGATACAATGAATTTGTCCTTGATTCAGTATAAAAATTATCCCTAAATCAAATCCCCTATCAAATCATATTTTGCGATTAAAGTGTGCATACACGATTCCTGGTTTCCAAATTACACATTTTAAAGTATAACTTAAGGTTTAACCACTGGGAATGCCTCTTTAAACCCCACCTCAACAACCTACCTTCAGTATGAAAACGGTGACACCAAATCCATTAACATATTTTCAAGTGTGTAACTGGTACCTATTAACAGGTTCCATTCCAATTAGAACACCTCTGATGTCTTGGAAAAAATGGTCTTGTTTTTGGCCTTCTGCGACGAAATACCTCCAACCAACTTGTCAGATTTATGATGCACTTTTATTAAGTAATTGTCGTTATAAATGTCTATCACTATATAAACATTCCAAATTTAATTTTTCCCGGGTGAACAGAACATGGTAGAGATGTAATGCTAAGAAAGTTGAAAGTCTACTTCAGACTTACGTGAATTTTTTCTGTGAGTTCCATTAATCTGACTCTTGCTTGTTGTAATTCTGCTTGGGCAGCAGCCTCAGCTTTCTTTTTGGGGAGAACAATCATCCACACTTCATGGAATTTCATTATATTCAAAACCCATGCACAAAGTCCTTGGTGAATGGTAAAAATTACAATTTGCAATCAATATTAAAATTGTTTCAAATCACTGAACATGTAAATAACGATTTTCTTAGACATGAATAACTTTGAAGATCAATACACAATAAATTTAAATCAAGAACAATAAACTTTTATTATAATAAAGGATTTATTGTACCTCCACCCATATAAGTTCCCTATAAGGGTCCTCATTGGAACACAGGTAGCGCGTGCATATGGGCTAACAAGAAACCCTTATTTCTCATAATCCAAACCCAAGACATTGCAAAAAAGATTGGGTAGATGAAGGTGATTGCTTATGAATTTCGCCACAATTGTCTCAACTATGGCCACTACGCAAGCGAGAATGTGAAATTCCTCATAGAATTTCGTCACAACGATTAGGCAATTATTTATATTGTTAAGGAATAGACCTTTATATTAGCACATATGCATGCGTTGACGTGAAATCCGTTTATTGTTGCTAGTTTTCACTGCCTCATACCTTGAACTCGTTCAAAATTGCTGGTTAGTTGGTTTATTTCAAGGTGATTGAAATTGTGGATTAAATTGATTGATTTGAGGGATTAAACTTGAGATTACTCCTAGCGAAATTAGGTCTAGATATTTATTAGTCAAGAATGAAGACGCACACCCCTGCCCACAAAACAGAAAAAAGGCTGTTTTCTCTCACACTCTTTTCTGTGTTCTGCGCCCCTGCCCGCTTGGGTGGGCGCCAACTATTTTCTTCTGAATCACCGAGTGCAATCACAGTTCAACGTTCATCTACCGAACCGCTAATTATGTACTTTTGTTCATGTTTTAATAAGTGAGGAAGCTAGAATGTCCAACCAACTTGGCAGACGTTTTTTAATTCCTATCATGTCTATGTTTTGGTATAGTCCCCCCCCCCCCCCCCCCAATATTATCATCCGGTTTTGATAGAGCATTCAATGATCCGTATGGTGTGGCTTAGGCCCTTGAGAGCTCTCTGTGACTTTTTCGTATTAAAGATGGCATTTGCACATATTGCAGGGTGAGTGTAATTTGTTTGAAGTCAATTGAGAATTATAGAAGTTATAGAGTTATGCATGCATCATCAACTCCTACAATTTATATTAAAATCCACTCAATTTGGGATTACTACATAATTATTTACAATCGAGCATTTTCTAAAGAGTCTTGATATTTTTAAATTAAGGAAGTCTCTTTTTGCTCAATTTTTAGTAAATATTTCAAGTAGTAAACAGTGATTTACTTTGGGGTGGTTCCCTTTTTTGGCCATTTTGGCTCCTCATCTCTTTATGTCTTCTTTATTCCCACGATTTATCCTACTCCTTGGCTTTTAAGACCGCAAAAATGTATGTTGCCACTTCCCTCCCAGTTATTCTTCTTGGTTATCATTGTGCTGACGATGATCCCCGGTGCAATCTCTCCTACTCTTTCCTCCAGGACTCGGCGAGCATCTCCCCACTTTGGGCACACAAAAAATGTGTGATGGGCATCTTCATTCCCCTGTTGGCAGTAGCTGCATCCTTGATCCTTCGTCTTTCCTATCTTTGCGAGGAATGAATGGAAGTAACCATGGCCAGTGAGGAACTGGGTGAGGTAATAATTCACCTCACCGTGCTTCCTATTCACCCAGACGTCCAGGATGGGAATCAACCGATATGTCCAGCGGCCTCGGGTCTCATCCTCCCATCTAGCCTGCCATTTCCTCAGTGTTTCACGTCTTTTAGTATAGAATTAAAACTAATGGCGTATATTTCGAAAATTAATTTCAAATATCGATGAGCCCAGTATTAGAATAATCCATTTACATCTGTATTTTGTATTTTAGCAAACTTTCGTAAAAAGTGAAGCTATTGGCAATGGCTCGAAAAATTTTAAAATCAAAATTTTTGTAAAATTAGTTCATTGAAATCCGTTTTGAGGCATTCCGAAACGAATCCTAGAGTTTAACGTTTCGTCATCTATATATATATATATATATAATGACTATTGTTCTTGACCACTCAGTATTAAATTTTCGTATTTAGGTTCTTGAGGGTTGGTCTGTAGATTGAACAACTCAACTAGGCCGACGTTTCGATTTATTTGTAAATCTCTTCAGGGCTTAGATGATGATTGCATTATTATTGCATGTAGGTTACATAGCATCCTTTCTTCATCAGGGTAACTTTAGCTATTGAACTTACTACCTGCACCTGCTACTTACTTACTAAGTAATGAATTTATAATAGAGAGAAAGTTGATAGATGGAATGATTGACTTGAAAACTCTCCTTAGGATTGAGATACAAATTCCGTACTTGCGCCAAAAAATCAAGCTTTACAAATAAAAGGATGAGTTCGCTAGCTAGCACATTAAATTTGAGTATATTACATTTAACATTTTAGTTCATTAAATTGGTAAAATTTCAAAATAATTGATATTTTTTTAGCAGAACATTGCTCAAATGAAGTTTATCAACTATAAAATAGAACATTAAAAATTTATGTACAAAACTATTCTGAAAAATGTACTTACATTTCATTAAAATTCGCTAGTAATTAAATAAAAATTGCAAAAAAAAAAAAATCTCAAAAAAAAAAACCAAAATATTTTTTTGAAAGGCAAATTGTTATTTAGAATACGTTTTTGGCCATAATATTAATAGTTAATAATTTCTTTGCACTCAAAAAGCTCAAATTTCAAAACAATTCAACGTTACGATAATTTACAAAAATTCGCTCATACGATCATGCTGCATGAGTGGAACTTTTTTGGTTTTCGGCCATTATTGACCCGGCAGGAATGGTTTGACACAATACTAAAATATTGTCACTCCGTTCTTAATGCGGCTGTCAACCAAATAAGTACCTATACCTTTTTTAAAATTATTTCAGTGCACACTAAAGTTTTGCCTAGAGTTTCTACATGATGACTTAGGATGCGAACCTGCTGCAGCACTTGATTTGGTGATTACGTTTTCAGGCGTGAATTCCGGATTAGCAAGATATGGCTGAATGGCTTTTACGATTTCAGGGTGAATGTTTTCCTTTTGGTAGTTAACTAGATTATTCAGAAATGCATCTGCTGAACCCATCATGGCCTTGAAAAGGAATTGAAAATTGAATCCATCGGTATGCATTTGGAATTGACGTAATTGGTGATTGTATCTTGTAATTAGACAATGCATTATACCATTGGACAATATAGTTGCTAAAAATTGTTTGTGCAACATGAAGATGTTGTACGTATTATTTGAAAATATTTTACACGAACCTTGGCCGCCTTCCAACTACGATCTTTTGGGATTTTGCCTTTCTTTGCTAAGAGCACCATCACAGCAGAGGCAACGTTAGCCACAGCTTCAGGTGGAGTTCCAAATGATTTCATTTCCGTTAGGTTAGTCTATGTATAAGACAAGATGATAAGTACCTTTAATAATTACAATTGTGCAATAAGTAGCTAATACTATGAGAATACTACGTTCTCCTGTAGCTAAGTTTTGGATGAAACTGATCACCCGTAGGTAACAATAACTTCTAACCTTAAAAGTTCTCAACTCAGTACTTCAATTAACTCGCCAATATTGTGTTTTTTATATATTTTATGCTGATTAATTAGGTATTATGAGCTAGCAGTATTACAATACATACTCTTTCTTGCTGTTTCTCATCGCGGGCAATTTTTTGAAATCTATAGGAATTTTGAACAAAACGTACACAAATCATAATACGCATTCATTCTTATGTGATATTCTGACGAAATTAGATTTTATCAAACATGTTTCTAAGGCCTGATATCATTTGGGGTAACATACCTATGATTATTGATGAAGATACGTATTATAAATATGTTTTAGTACCGTGACTATAATAACAAAATTTCGTATTTTCTGGTATTTTCCGTCTCTTGGTCAAACGATCACAATTTTTGCCTGTTAGTCAGCCCCTATGCTTGTTCACTTTTCACGGCCACTAAGTACAATATATTTCCACCTGGTTGATTAGCTTATTAGAATATTTTTGGATCCGCCTAATATGTGTTCTGTAGTGAATAATAGAGGGTGTTCCAAGGAGAGGAGAGAAGCCGATCTCAGTATTTGGGCCATAATAAGGTAAGCTTGATTAGTTTGATTAGCTTGATTATTTTGTATGTTTGTTTGATTATAAATTGAAATTCAGCACAAAAGGAGTACTCCGAATTTGAGGCAAATTGATCGATTTGGCAAAGAGAGATGGGGGAGGGGGTTGATTAAAATATCACTGTTTTTGCCATAACGATCTACGCAAACCCGATCATACCTAATGAGTATTTTCAAGTGACTAGGAGTACTTCAATATTTTGTTACTTCAACATTTTTAGGACACCATTCTGCTGAGAGGAATGGCATTTGGGTTTTGATCTGTGTCGGATGACGACGCACTCAACAAGAAAAAAGAAAGAACAATGAGTAAATTCGCTTATACGTTCCTGAAACCGAGTCAAAATACGAATTGTAAATAGACAAACTGTGCGCGACGACCAGGTCAACAGATTTAGGTGGTTAATTTAATGTTCAAAACTTAAAACTACCTACATTTGCTTTATGTCACCGGCTGTATGAGGGGGTTCTCGAGTCACCGTAGGAACTAATATTTCGTCCGTGCCATTGTCAAAACCTCTGTTTAATCAATCAATGTGATCTACCTCAAATGTTCGGTATAATTCCCACCTTGTTCAGAGTATTTAGAGCATCTTGAGCAGCTTCCAAAGCAGGCATTGCTTTTTCCAGATCTTGTTCACACATTTTTTGCTTCAGCGTTACATCCTCTTCAATTATCTGACACTTCCTTTCTTCTTCTTGAACTAATAAAGAACACAATACCAATAAACAAAATCAAAATTGAAATAATAAATGACAAGCCCGAAATATAATGAAAGTGATAAAAACAATAGGTACCATTTTATTTAAGTTAGCTAGTTTATTTCAGAAGTCTAGTAGTTGTAACTGATCATTAAATTACCCAGTTTCTATCAAAATCCGATGAAATGCCATTTACGAAATTAATAAATAAATGAACTGATATTTCATGAAAATTTGTGATAAATTTTCGTACGAAAAATCTATACCTAGTGATTTACATCAAACCACTACCTATTAGAACAAGAAAATCGGTTTGATTAACTAATGTTTAATCGCCAGAAGAATTGTTGTACAAGTAGATAATACCAGTACAATTTTATTTCAGTATCAAAGGCATGTTTCTTCCTAAAAGTTCCATACAAACTGCGGGCCGTTTTGGTGAAAGTCTGCCTGCGTTGTCTTTTAAAACAGTGGCCAGTTTTATGAAAAATGACATTGCTGGAGTAGATTTTTTGGATTAGTTGAGAGTTGATTTTAACACTGCACTATGCAATTAATTCAAGGGAAATCTATTGAAGTACCTATATACATTTGAGGACCTACTTCCTGAAACGGCTTCAACAATTCTCATCCTACAACTCTTCTCGACTTTATAATGTAAAAGCCAATAAATTATGGTTTATTATAAGACATAATTCCGAACCATGGAAAAGCTGCTAGTAGGATCAAATTGTGTAGAAAAATGAATCTCAATCTTTAAAAAATTGAAGGTGATTTTGTCCCCTACGTAAACAATATCTTATCAGGATAAATGGGGGGCTGTGTTAGAAACTAGTTTACATCAGTAAATAGCTGAATAAAATTCTATTTTCGTGAATGAAGCAATATTTTATTAATATGTATATGTAGCAGTTGATATCCACTCAAGGTTCCTGGTCCATTGTAAACCATTGTATTTCTGGAACGATTTAATTTTTAGGGATCAGATTAAAATTAGACGGCGCAAAATCCTTACGACTTGGCTCTACTGTGAAATTCAGGTGTACTAGATAAGCTCGAATCAGATGGTTTTCATTTAATATCTTCCGATTTGCATGAAGTAGTTGCGTTGAGTTATAGGTATCACTTGTTGTTGCTAATATATAGGTATATTATGTATACGTTGCATTTTCGTTCGAGGTGGACAAAAATTAACTCACCAATTGCTTTCTCCTTCGATACTTTTTCTGTTTCTTTCTTCACTATTTCAATAAGATCGGTGGCTTTTATATTTTTCTCAGCAACCACAATTTCCTGCTCGGCCAATTGTACTTTGAGCGTGCCAACCTGCCAACCAACATCTGATGATAATATGTATATTTTAATATGTATATTTATATTTTTTAAGTGTGTATGCCTATTTTTTTCCACCAATTTTTCCGTGGATGAATTGTAAACGCTGATAAAGTATTCCGGAAATTTTAATTTAATTATCTTGAAACGTAAAACAACAAAGCCTGAGAGAAGGAGGGGGGAGGGGTGTTAGCAAATAACTCTGCTTTCTAATTTAACTATTGTTTTACATAGCCTGTTACTACTATAGATTGATAGAAAATGATGTGATACTGTCGTCCATTGAATGTCCTTAATATTGTCGCGTCACTTAAATCCGTCCTTTGGTTTTCGTCAAGTGTGAGGCGGAAGGGTAGCATCGATTCTAGAGTGAAATTCGCAAACGTTAGATTTAAGTGGTGATGCGGCAAAGTCGGCTAGGACTGCGATTAGTGACGTCATACAAATATTGTAAAACGTACTCGGCCATATCCAGGAGTAAACTTTTGGGGCTACATACCTACCAGTGAGAGGCCGAATCTTTATGAACTCACTCATTTGCCCACTGAAAAATTTGGAAATGTCTTCAATTCTAATAAAATTCTGGGTACAATATATTTGTGAAGAAGTTAATAATTATGTCTATGCTCAGCCTTTTTCTTTCAAATAATGAAGAAATGGAATCCTGCAAGTTACGCATTTTTCACATTTCGAATAAAAGGCACCAATTACATATTGGGTAAGACATTTATTTTATGGCTGGTACGTGATTATTTTATGCATTATCAACGACTATATTTCAAACATCATGTAAATCAAATCAAATAAAAGCCATGTTTAAAATTTAAAAGAACATCAGGAAGTTATACACTTACTTGCTCAGCACAGCTGACCAGTTTTTGTAGCCCAGCTTGCAGCCTATTGATCTTTGTGACAACCTCAAAATTTTTTCTCTTCAACAGCTTCTTGTACAAGTTGATAAGTTCTAGAAATGATTTAGGAGTCGTGTAGTTGTACCTCCTCTCATTTAATAGGTAGGTTTGAGACATTTTGTTCACACTAAGATGCATAAAAGCCATTAGAAGTGACATGGGCTCTATCAAAGTTTTCTGCAAATTCAACAAAACAGGAATGCCGAATGATCAAAATGTAATTTTTGAAACCTTTATTCAATACAATAATATGGTAAAAATACTATGCTCAATGTACATTAATTAATTGAATGCTTCACAATTGAGCAACTACCTATTTAAGCTTTAAAAATGAGTTTGTATAATTATGGTGAGTTAATGAAATTATAGGCTATTCACATGTTTTTATTCTGTTTGCGGCTCTGTTGGCCTCAGGCCGTTTTCTAAGCATATTTGTTTACATTCTGGAAGATAAGTCGTAGATCAATGTACAATTTCACACTTCTCCGATTCGAGCCATGAGATTGATTATACCTCAACTCGAAAAGTCTCAGGAAGGTTGTGCAGATGTTTCCAGCCAAATTAAGATAAAATTAATGTAGTTGATCTCCTTCGCATTCATCATGCCACCCGAAAACTCGCTTCTTTTGTTCTTTACTTATTACAAGCCGACACCACACTTACATTCAAAACACTGGTGAATGCAACAATAACATTTTCGAAAGTCCAGAAAGTTATTGGAGCACATCAAGTTTGGTAATGCAAAACAAAGCTGTAACTACTAAGGCTGTTTGTACTACCGTTTGCATTTGGTTAACACTTGCGCGCACGCAAACACAGCTCAACATGGACTACTTCGTTCGAGTAATGAAAGGGTTTCACGGATGAAAATGTTGTCGGGAAATACTTGAAGTCATACTGAAGCGCGATTACAAAATTTAATATTGATTGAAAAATCTACGGGAATGCCGTTTTGATCAAAGTGAAAGGAACACCATTGTTTCTGCACCCCTCCTACATGCAAGGGGCCAACGTATTCAGTGCGACGTCATGTCCTCAAAACTTGTGAAAACAAGAAAAGTAGTGCCTACTCACAAACTATACATCGCTGTAGAGTGTTGTTAGTATACAAATTCTCAGCTTAGGATGTAGTTCTATTTACAGATATGAACAACAGATTTAACACTCATCTAGTTGTGTCTTAAAACGTAAAAGCATTCAAACTGAATAGCAGGGCTTACTGGCAGCTCTTCGATTTCACTCAGAAATTTGAATGAAACGCTTTCAAGGGCTTTCGGTGGCCATTCCATGAACCAGTCGATCGTTGTGCAGTTTACTAACGACGGGAATTTCCGAGCCCGCACTCTTAATGTTGAGCCTACGGGTGAAAAGCACAAGATTGTCTTCAAGTTACGTCTTACTCGATCAATGAAGAATTTCCAACAGTTTTCTTTAGTGTCTTGTACACCAGCACCCTTGGCCTGAAAAGAAGATTGTCAGATGAAGTAATTGTCTATAGAGAGGAGCACAGAAATTAAAAAGGTACTTGAACGTTAAGAAAGTGTAAACACAATTCCTTCGCAGTGCAATGTGAAAGACCGATAGGAGATCCGCAAGTCACAAGTTTTTTCCTGATCCTTTCACAGCTTCCATTATTAAAATTCACTACTTTCGTGATGGAACTTATTAGAATTTTAGCCACATTGTTCGGTCGATGTTGAAAAGTAGAAATATACGACTTCTTATTTTGTTATTACCTTTTTTACCCGAATTTTCTTAGAAAAGGGGGTATTACACCCATCGGCACGGCGGCACTTGGGGGTGGGGATGCATTTTCTCTGCGTTTCAGAGGGCGTAAAACTCGTTTACAATAGCCATTCATTTTCAGATATATATGAATATATATCTATATATGGAAAAAATGTTGTGCTCACTACTCCTCCAAAACCGCTGGTTCGATTTGGACCAAATTTTGATATGTTGTACTAACATGTCGGAATTTGTGCCTCCCTGACTTTGGTGAGGATCAGCTGATCACGAGCCGTAATATCAATCAAAATGATGGAAAAATCGTGCTCGAATCTCTCCTATTCACCGTAGGGCTTTGAAAATTTATAGGGAGCCTCTCTGCGACGAATGAAATGACGCGCTTCACTCAGAGCTCCAGCTGGCCGATTCGAAAAATTGGTTCTGCTTACGCAAACTGCGTGAGTGCTTTTTTTTTTCCTACTTCTTCTTTTCATAATCTTACAAAGTAGGTGACCGACGAACATTCATAGAGCATAAATAAAAACTATTATGTATCAACCTAGTCGATAACACATATTAGGTAAATAGGATATGAGGTTCATATGAGGCACTGAGTAGGATGGGAGAAGCTAGTAAATCTCAGAATGGTGATAAATTATACATAAGAAATAGTAAGGAAAATATTATGAGATCCGTCTGCCCAGCCTATGAGACATTAAACATTTCTCTAATTTAGCAAAAGTTTTATTGTTGAAGGGGTAGTTGGTAATTAGGCCATAACAACCAATGTTGACAAATTTATAACTCTAAATTTTTGCCAGAACACATTGTCAGACTAAAAACGTCTACCAGAAGTAAATCCTCTGCACGAGAGGCTTCAGATGAACCTTACAATACAGGGAAAGCACTGCAATTACGAAAACCCCTCCAAGAACATACGCATCACAACAATGCCGAATTGAAAACCCCGAATAGAGTAAAGAAATATATTGTAATTTTACTTTTCCACACATTATTTTTTACCCCTTGAAATGCTTTAGGATATCCACTAGCCAACAGTTAATGTTCCATAACTGAATATATCTAATAGGCACACTCTCTGTCTCTCTCTCTCTCTCTCTCTCTCTCTCTCTCTCTCTCTCTCTCTATATATATATATATATATATATATATATATATCGTGCCCGTGTTCGTTTGTTGGCCTTTCATACTTTTTGTTCACTTTCTCTCTTAATGTGTATCTGATTTATTTGAGATAATCGTTCTTTTTACTTGTCTCATTTTGATTTTGATCTATCAAATCAATCCTACGATACTCCCTAATAGTCGTTTCTTCCGGAATAAGTGAGAGTGACTGATAGAGGGTTAGGTGGGACTTGTATTTTCGGAATACTCCACGGCTTGTCCAGGGAATCCGGCTCTGTATCCAGGATTTCGTTTTGAGAAGTCAATAAAGTTTTGAGAAATAGTAATGGAAAAAACACACGGGGTGTGTGTGTGTGTGTGTGTGTTTGTGTGTGCCATCTATGTATGTGTCATCTTGCCGGGAGTGGTCCGTGGTATCACCACCCGCGTCCAGAGGGATTCTTACATGAACTGGTTGTCATTTTATAGGGGCACTTCCTTTCATCCCATTCTTCCTCCTCATCCTTCTGCAACTCCCTTTTCCCCAGAGCCGGCGTCGGGTAAACCTGGGCGTCCTTCCAATTTCTTTTGTTTATCTCACAATTTTTTTTTTTTTTTTTTTTTTTTTTTTTTTTTTTTTGGTCACTCTCCATCTTTTGTGGGAAGTTTTGTAAAAAAAACAAAAAAAAAAAAAAAGGTGTGTGTGACGAAATTATATTCGAACTACCTAACTTGGCCTCAATTTCCAACTGATTTGCGTTTTTTTTTTTTTTTTTTTTTTTTTTTTTGACGTACCAAACTGTTAGCCTAAGGTCACCAGAATTTTGAATTTCGTGTTTGAATGATGAAAGGAACAAAATCGAGTAGTATTGACTAATTTTTGATCGGCAGTCCAGGCCTTGTTCAATCAAATAGTTTGTCGTTAACTGTTGTTCATGCTCTCCCCCTCAGGAATGGCTGTTTATTATTTCGAAGCTGTAGGATAGAGGGTTTGAGACAAGATATTCAATAATGCAGCATGGTTTAATGGGCGAGTTTTCTAAGAAACCCTTGAAAATGTGAAAAATGAACATTCAGTGCACAGTTTTATGTTTCACTACATGTTTATGTGAAACTGAAAAGGAAACAAATGAGACTGTGAGACACGAGACCCCAGGGAGTTAATACAGTAGCTCCAGTGAGTTCAAACCCCGAAAAACAAAAAAATATATTTAAAGGATCAGTGATTCGGCCATTGCCTCTTGTATTTTGAATGTTTCGCCAATATGGACACGCTGTGGCTACTTTGTGAAACATGATCTGGTTAAGTGAGGTATCGTCTAATAGGTATCATGCTGTTATATCTCATTATTTACATACCTGATAGTATGTAACATAGGTATTTTTATGTGATACGACTACAGATACAATTCAAGCAACAAGCATTATCCTTGAATAATATTTAAAAAAAAAAAAACATGTTGGTAAGTAATGCATGCATTACGTGGACGTTCCTATGTATTTGTTGTATATGAAATTGGTAAGAATGGCGAATAGATCATGTTTTACTAGATTCTCCGTCTCCATTATAACCTAACATTAATTTGCCTCAATGGTTGGCCAGAATGATCAGAATTTAAGTGCCTAATTTAATGTCATACACAGTTTTTCTTTGAAAATTCGCTCTATTAGTTGTGCTAGATGACTGAGTACTTTTATATTGTGAAATCGAACAATGACAGACAATGAAATCCGTGATCCAAACGATCATGTTTTATTGGAATTACCCCCTCCATTGGCCCCACCGATTAGACATTTGAAATTCCCAAGGTTTGTTGTATAACAGGGCCCATTTCCTAGTTGAACATTTAAAAAAAATCGATTGAGAATTGTTGTTTGGGCAGTGCCTAAAGGGATAGGCGACCCCCTCCAACCCCCTCCACGATGGTAAATTCTAAATTTCCATGGCTTGTTGCACAACTGACGCAAATTGCGATCGATCAAAGAATGAATCACGACAATCTGGTGAGAATATGGGTGATTCTCAGTAGAAGGGCAAATTTCATGAAACTGGTAGAATACCACTAAGATTTTAGTGCTGGAATGAGTATGTTTTTCCTCGGTCATCCTACATCATCTAACCTTTAGCAACACACATTCTAAACCCTTGAAAAAATATGTGAAATGCCAAATTAGTCGTGTTGAACAAGAAATATTGCAGTCCCGTGGGTGAATTCAGTTCTGATTTACAATACACAACTTTGAAAACTTGGCCAAAAAACATAAATCTAGGGAAAAAATCCTTTGAATCCAGTTTTTGGATACTTCCATCGATCGTTTATATAGTTACCAAGTTTTTAAAAACATTATTGTGTCACTGTACAACGATATAAACTTTGAAACCAGAAAAACATTCAGTACCTTGGGTCTTTTGACTTAATAACCCACAGACTAGCATTTTAGGAAATACGGACTTTTTTGGTGCCGTTTTGTAGAGGCATCAATGGCATATCAGGCTGCCGCATTTTTCGGAACAGTTGGTACTCGAGTGCAGTAGGTCGGGGAGTATTTTCATTCAGGGTCAGTACCAGTTTCTGTGACTGTGGTCTACATTTAAAATCTTCTTTTTGTGTTTTTTATATCAGCTTTAATGCTGGTAACAAGGACGATTTACTTTGTTTAGTTGGCTTAAGTAACTGAGCGATAATAGGCTGAGAAGTTGAATTCAGTCCCATGGTCCAATGCCAGTCAGTTCCATGGATGAATCAGGGTAGTTTGCATTTTTTCCGGCCTGATGAAATTCCTCACTAATTTAGTCAGCTTCATGTGCCTATATCTCCGGCCCTTCTCAATTTATCGCCTTGATTTTTTTTTTCTCTTGTCAAGGATACTGTCCTTGACCAAGGAAACTCCGTCATGACAACAACACAAAAATAAGGATGCTGTAACAAGAAAAGTAGAATTTAGCCATAAAACTTCGAAAAATAGATCAACCTACCTGATACTGTGAGTGAAATTATAGAAAATCCTTGGCAAAGCGTTTATAGCATTTGTTCATGCACAATTAAAAAAAAAATTGTTGCGATAAGTTCAACGGTTTCGGCGAAAAAGGTACAGAAGCCTCAAAAAACGAGATTTTTCAGGAAACACGATTTTCTGAAATCATCGGTGTTCATTTCGTGACGCCAACTCAAATGAGTTCCTACTTCCCCCAGACCTTGCTTGAGGTGTTACATAGAATCCTAACAATGAAGAAGAAGAAGAATCGGAAAAGAAACCTTTTGATATCCTTCAGCTTGTTTTGTTTTCTTGTTTTGTTGTTTTCAAAGTTCCTATTATTCCTTAGGAAGAGGCAGACGACCCAGCCTATGGTGCGGGCCTCCACTAGAGCAGTACGGCGCTCCGACCCATTTTCGCCAATATTTTTCAATAACTTCTCGTTGTTCAATTTAAAAAATTCTTTTTGCATTCAATTTCAAATATAATGAATTAATAGAAACCATTTATTTTAATTTTCGATTTTTTGGTCGAAAAATGTGCAAACTACCCTTCATTTATGCATGGGATGGAACATTTATAGTAAAGCAGCCAAAACCGTTTCCCAAAAGTGCACCTCACGATCTTTATCTTCTCATTTGCTTTGATAAATCATCACAATCACTTCTTTGGATTGTTAGGTTGGGGCTGCCTTAGAGCTTTGTCGTAATGCTGACATATCTAACCCGTAATGGGCACTTTCAAGTTAGGTACCTGAGGAGCCATCCCAAGAAAATGCAATGCCGTCTCTTTGTTTTCTGATTGGAGTGAATCAATCGTGTTTTCCAGGAGCATAAAATGGCGCAAGAAAAGAAATTTACGGCTGCTAAGCTGGAAGAGCAGAAACGTTTAGCAGAGCAACGGAGGGGAGAAAGAAGGCCAAATGATCTTTTAAGAAGCTATGCATCATATGATGCTCAATGCATCATATGAGACTGATGCACACAATAATGATAGACTGATGTATTTCTTCGCACAATGCTTTCGAATTAAATTTACTTGCTAATGGATTTTTGTAGATTTGAATCATTTTGAGTCAGTCCCATGACAGCATTGTCAGTACCACGGATGTATCAAATTCAAATTTCGCAATTCAGGCTTCACCTCTAAAAACTATTCATCACTAAAAGTTCTCATCTGAATAACGAATATATACTTGTAAAGATAAGTTTTGAGCCCTCGATTTTTTCTGAAAACTGGAAGCTGAAAATTGCCCTTCTACTGAGAATCACCTATATTAGCTTGGGCAGAGCTTATTAGAGTCGCTATCACATCCTCCACCCTCCTCCCCGATGACAAATCCAAAATTTCCATGGTTGGTTGAATAGATAAATAAATTACGATTGGGATCGAACATGAAATAATCACGAAAATCGGTTAAGAATAGTAGCTCGCGCACCTCTTATTAGAATCGGCTATTACCCTGTCCAACCCCTCCACCATGGGAAATGCAAAATTTTCGAAGGTTGCTGCACAAGTGGACTGAAATTGGGATCGAAAAAAAAAAGAATCACGAAAATCAGTTGAGAATTGTAGCTTGTGCAACGCTTTAAGGGTTTGGCTATTACCCCCTTCACCCCCACTCATGTCAACAAATCCAAAATCGCCAAGGTTTTTGCTCACTTAAACTAAAATTGGGATCGAACTGAGAAAGAATCTCGAAAATTGGTTGACAATTGTAGCCTGGGCAGTGTGGACAAAATATCACGCACACACATCATACATTCACACACACAAACATACACCTATGGGGTTTTTTTAAAATGCAGATTCAGTCTTAAGATGATCTGAAACGGATTCGTATTCAGTTTTTTTCTATTTTTCTCATGCTTGGGTTATTCCTCACCCCCTTGGATTAATTCTAATAGGCGTCCTTTTTATTTACGAAGTCTTGCCTTATAGACATAGCTTCGGAGGGACGTCCTCAAAACTACATACCTACCCTTGTGGTTCTATAAAAAATTATTTTAGATTGCGCAAACGCACGAGTACTATCTGATATTTCAGACATTTAGGTACTCACCTCGGGAGCTATGGTGTTGACGATGCTGTCAATCTCATCATCAGCTAGCAGTTCTGGAATTTCACCTGATGACAACATGTCATTAATGAGCACAAGAAACTTTTCGTCAGGAACTTGAGAATCAGTCATTAAGAACATGATTCCAGCGTTCTTTATACCAGCTTTATTGTAAAGGCCAGCTAGATCAATCTGAAAATGTATTGCAAGGTTAAGTTGCTTAAACTATTTTTTCTTCATTTGTCATTAATACTTTCAATTCTCTATAATTATTAATCAAGTAAGTTTTTGTAGAAAGTGTAGTTATTTCATAGGCTTAAAGATTTCAGAAAATGGAGTTTTCACGATCAGAGACACGATACCGGATTTCAGGATTTTTCATGATACATTCAGGTTTTTTTCCCCCTTCTTTCGTATATACTTGGATGTTTCTACCAAGAATATTACTATAAGAAAGAAAAGTTCACTAAAAATGGCGGAAAACGGTTAAAAATCATTGTTCTAAATGTATTATGCTATAAAATTTTCCCAAACTTATTTAAATTGTACAAACAAATCGATAAAAACTGCGTATTATTTTTAAAGTTTTGAAATTTATTTGTATAGCATAATATTACTTGGAAAAATTTATTATCGTAAATTTGATAGTTACCAGACAAATTTTGAGAACATAAAATGCTCGAATTTCAGGAAAATGTGACATGAATACGTACAATTTTAATAATAATGAAAATTCTCTCATATGGGCATGCTACTCAAATGGAAATGGAATTTTTTTTTCTAACTATGTTGGCAAATCAACAGAAGAACATGATAACCTTGAGGTCGGTCACTGAGTATCCTTTTTTCAATTGGATTTGGAATGGATCTAATCCAGATATAAAAGCTGACAACCTAGCAAGTGACTGTTTGCCACTACCTCCTACTCCAACCAGCAATGCGTTTCCACGAGGCATTTCCATGACACGGTTGATCCTGAAAACAGAAAACTTCCCGTTTATAGTTGATTGAATGCCAATACAGTGATTAATGGTAGAATGTACGTTAACAAAAAGATTTAATTGAGACATCTCATTAAAATAAACTTTGTCCTTGCTATGATATAAAGATAATTTAGGATACCGGCAAATGTGGGACATAGCATCTTCAAAGAGAACCAGGTTCATCGTGGCAACTAGATCATTGTACTGACACATGGCCTCCGTCAGTGTCTCATTCAGCTGGCCCCACGAAAACATTTGTAGGTATTTCGGGTCCCCGATTCCATCAACGAAGTGGCAGTATATCAATGGATCACTCAGGTACTCAGTTTCATGGAGGTCCTGTTGTATAAAACATGATTTATTGGTTCAAATAATTCTTTGCTAATAGCAATCTCTCGTCTTGAAAGCTCTATTTTATATTCATTTGATTAACTCCGTTCATGAATGAAACACCCCTTTCGAGCTAAAGCTAAACTCTGCTTTTTTGTAAATAAGGAGGCTGAATGTACAACGCTCTTCATCTTTATTTTCCAGCTTAAGCTATTCTAACTAGATGAAAAAAGTTATTCCTGTTTTTAGGAGAATTTTCTCGTAATCTTAAGATTAAGTCTCACTGACTATTTTTCATAATACATTTATTGATGTTTAAAAGTCTCTGGGAATATTACTTCATTACTTGAAGAATTCAAATTAAGTAGTTTGCTATAAACGTTGTACAGATTCTTGAATAGGCATTTACTAGGAAGGTACAATTTTACCGATATGAAAGTGGTAGCTTACAAAACCTCTAGAGCTCTCAAATCATCAACGAGTTTGAGTTTCGATCAACACCAGACTGTTGACATAGAGGTAGGAGAATTTTTTGATCCGTCACCTAAACGACTGAACTAGGCATTCTGATGATTTAGAACTCACTTTGTTGATCATTCCTTTTATCGTGCATTTACGTAGGTACCTTCTTGATGTTACATTGGATGTAGCATGAAATTTAACGATCATACATCAATGATATGTTAGTATTGGTCAATATCAATCACAAATGAATATTGCACTAATTTTAGAAACAATAATCTTTGGACGTTAAACATTTAAGTTTAAAATCTCTGTGATTCCAATTAAGCATTACAGCGGTGGGACGTTTAGAACGAATGGATTGAAACAAATTTAATTTCTCCAGAAATACACATTTTCAGGTACTCAGGGCTTCAGGCCAATACTAGAACTCATGATCTTTTAGCAAAACATAGTATTGATGTAGTCTTTTAGATTTTCTGCAATTGTCTTCACAATATTATAGAAATTAACAAATATTAATGAACATTTTGAAATAACACGGAGAACCTGTAGAGCGATCGAATAAATATCTATGAAGACTATCCCACGCACCACCACCACCAAGTAATATGATATATTCTCTAATCTTAAGGCTGTTAACCCGATCAGGAATACCAAATACATGTTGCACAGCTACGGCGTTGTATTTCAAAATATCGAATGTTATTACTCCTTCAAATGGTTAGGCTTAACACGCTGAGGATGGCACCTCTCACATTTGTTGCATTCAGCCACTTCAAGGGCGGCTTCGGTCGATTCAAATTCACAATCGAAAGGATAGAGCCACTTCGCGTCATATATACTTCAAACTGAATTAGTGATTAACATGAAGCTAAAAGTATTGGTTTACATTCCCATAATTGTAGTCTAGCAGTGCCGGTAGTGAATTCTATAGCAGTGCCGGAACAATGAAATACATATTATCATAATTTGCCTTTGGTTTCAAAATATTGGTTCCACATTAATGAAATGCGCATTTTTTAGTTGTGTATAAGTACTATGAGAAGTTAGCATTCGAGTACATATATAATGATAATAATAATAATTTTGTGCAATGAGTTTCGTCAAATCTTGTCACTTTTAGATGTGTACGAGTCTACCACGACTATAACCAACCTCCAATGATCATTCAACTCCAATAAACTTGGTCATCCATCATGTTGCACGTCAAAATGATGTTATTGACATCCTATTACTTTTTTCCCAAAAACAAAATCAATCTTCCTCTCCGATTGAAAGCGTCCCAATCGCGCAAGACTGTATGATAATGGTTATGAGTTATTGATAATGTTTCGAAAAGTTATTATCAGAGAAATATCTTTACTCTACTTCTTTCAAATACACTAATAATCAGGAATGCATGCAAAAGCTCTATTATAGGTACTGTTGGACATTCAAGCATTAAAAATCAACCATCGATTTAGTTTGTACTCCGTTAAGGAGCAAATATTCAGTAGTTACGGAATGATTACACTAATGGTATTACTTTAGTAACAAAACCCTGGTTGATAATTTATAAATAACTTTTTACATGAAGTAGATGATATGGGAGAAAATTATGATAGTTATTGTTGTAAATCATTATACCGTTCATCATCTTATTGATTACATTTTCTTTCATTATCCTTTGAAATTTAAAGCTCTCAAGCAATAGGAATCGAAGGACGATAGTTCATAATCTACACATTGGAGAGTTTTTATGAATTATTTCAGGACCTACTTGTAGTTAGGTGTAGGTGTAAAATATCTGGTAATATAGAGATTTATATTAAAAAAGGCACCTCTAATGCGTCGAAAAAGAAAAATCCCAATAAGCGCAATAAAAATATTAATCAATGAACTAATGTAAGAGAAAATGACGTGTAGGAGTCTTAAAAATATGGAAATCATGCAACATGATCATGAATTGCTAAAACTATTCAAAAACTTCCAGAAAGGTACACGGAAATTATTGCCTAGTTGGGAAAAGCTATTAAAAAGTATTGAAATATTCAAAAATCAGTCAAAAAATTGTGACTATGATAAGCTGCATGCAATTAATCGCATATTCCATCTCTTACCTCTATTAAATTGAGCTAGATAAATCAAGAAACAGGTTAATAAAGAGACTCATGAATACATCAAGTACGTGTTGAATTTTACCTTCTTTCAAGTCATTCATTGTAATTGTACAATAAAAAATTAATATTGTTGAGGAGATTGTCGAACTGGATTAAAACGTTCACATACTAGACAAATCGAATACTGACAAGCCATATAAGTTGATCTTGGTACCCCCGAGATTCTGATCCTCCCGCGAGAAGAGAAAATGGCGTCTGCAGCGCGATGACGGTAACGCCGCGAGAGTCGGAAGAAAAGATCCAACCTGAGATGGTTGTGTACTTATCCCCCTCCCCGGTTAGATTCTTCATTTGAGATATTTTGCTACATTTCAACGTGTTAGATAGTTTTTAAATCAGATTAAATTTGCAAGAGTTCTCGGTATAACTCCTTCTGTCAGTATTGTCATACCAGCGAGTATTTTATTATAACTGAAGAGAGCTGATACATCCGTACTCCGTTGTGTTTCGAAAACGATCTGAATTCGATCAGTTATAACTTCCTAACAATAGCCGCGTTTAACTTTATACCGAATGAATCTTAATTTAATTTCCTCGGTCATAAGAAAAATTCAGTTTTGATGACTTAGGTTAACATATATTTACTTCATTTTGGATGTTTTTTCGATACGATTGATACTCATTTTGATCATTCGTCCGAAAAAACCAAAACGAAAAAAATCTCCTACAATATCAGGTAATTTACAGTTTTGATGAGCAATAATGCCATGATGAAAAGGTTTCCTGACCTGGCTGTCCTGTTTATTGAGAAAATCCAATTTTTGAAAGATGATAATTGAACCCTATTTACAGCTTCACATACTCTTCAATATAGAACCTGAATCAGTTGAAACAATGATATTGCAAACCAAAAAAGTATATTGAAAAGGGACAGAGATGATCCAGTGCGTATAATCATTTTGGAAATTCGACTTACTCGTCCCTATACGCAATTATTATGCCAAAAGATATCTCACCGTGAATACTTTCTTTATGTTCTCAAGTAGCATTTTGTTGAAAACATCTTGCTCCTTTAGATCTACAAGCTTGTCGCCATAAACTCGAGAAGCTTCGTGCATCCAAATCCTCACAAATCCGCCAGCATCCGGGATACATTCTGGTGTTGTCAGAATCATCGCCTATAACAATAACAATTCCAATTCCAGCAAGCGTAACTTTCCATAATATGATGGTAAATTATTAGTAACTATCAATGTTGAGTTAAGGAAGAGGAGTCAATAATTTCGTCCGGTTGCTGATGTTCAAATCAGCGGTTGCCTATAAATCATATCATGTTTAGATGAGTTCATGATTTTAATTATACATCGTAACGGGATACTTGGGTAAACAAACGTTTCACTATTATAATCTAAAAGTTTCATAAAAATTTAATCGATTATTCATATTTATTTGGTGCGATTATTCAACATTGTTTCTATGTCTCTATTTTTTGAAAAAGATGTTATCGAACCTGAAATACATTGCTGAGGTCTCTCAAGTTGAACATGTAATGGAACTTGATTGCAGTAGGCAGGAAGGTCTGTTGCATACGAAGATGCATTTGGACTGCCAGCTGGATAACGGTGTCTACCATTTTGATAACCGAAGATGGAAACTTGTTGATTGGGTTGCTTATGTGTTGATAGAGCAAAGTGGAATAGATGTGGGTCAATGCCTCTACTCCAGGAAAGCTGTCATGGTAATAGAAGTAAGATTAATTAAATAAAAGATAGATCTGTTTTTACTACTGGTGTGAAGTATATTATGTAGGCACTAAACCATAATCGTTGTAGTATAACTACGTATGAAGGTAGAAGCATATCCCTATTTACTTCTGCTTTGTAGTCAATACGTAATATTCCATTAGGTACACGGTACAAGGTCAATATTAATAAGAACCAATACCTAAGAGCGAACACGATAAAATGTCGTTGAAGTCTTGGATCAATGGTGAAGCTCCCAGAAGTCGGATTCATGCTACTAAGGAACATGATATTGTGAATGTCCTTCAGTGATAGTTTCTGTCTGTCATACCAGTGCTGATAGTCCATGTGCTGTCTTATCAATGTGTGTGGCTGCACTGTCCCATATTTATCCACCTAAAAGAAATTTGTAATAATATTTTTTGTTAGTCTGACAAGCACCAAATTGGATAGTGCAGATATACAATATATGTGCACTCGCGTCATTAAATTTCGGTTGTTGAGAAGTACCTATTTATGGCTGCTATCTTTCGGTCATTAAATATTTCATTTATCTATTTTATTTTATTTTATTTTTTAAATATTTGGTTTCAGCAAATTGTTATTGAAATGGCTATGAATTTCATTATTCAAAACAAAAATTGTCTTTAAGGAATTTCATAACTAGTGTTTGTATGTGTGTGAGCGAAGCCTTCGACACTGTAAACCACTTTGCCCTGACCGGTCTTCTTGGTGTCGGGGGATCAGCTCGTTTAATTGGGAATGTTGCCTGTCTGTACCACGAGGGCGTGACGATACTCGAGGCAGGTGGCAAGATGTCAGGAGATGTTGTCATTAGGGTGGGGTATGCCAGGGGGATCCTCCGTCACCACTCCTCTTTAATCTGGTCGTGGACGAGTAGGTACAGTGGCTTTTGCTGATGATGTCATTCTACTCGCAGAAACCTGTTGGGTCTTGCAGATCGCCCTCAATGCTTTTGCTGAGCAGCTAGCCAGGTGTGGTTTAGTGGTCAACCCCTCTAAGTGAGGTTTGGTCTCCTTGGCAACCAGCATAAGGTGATGGTGGTGGATCAGGAGTGCTTTGTCTTTGTACAGACATCAATCCCCGTCCAATCCGTGTTGGAGGCGTATGGACCTTGGTGGAGCATTAGCTCATGTTACCAAGACTCCATTGAAGCCACAGCAGAAGCAGCTTCTCGTGCTTACTGTCAATACTAACCAATGGGTTAGTCATTGGCAGGCTTACTGTGGGGAGGCTGCTTGAGTTGGATCGTGAAGTTTGCACTGCTGTGCGCTCTTGGCTAGGCTTCCTGCCTGGTGTCCCAAGTGCCTGCATCCACGCATGGTCAAGGCCAGTGGATTCGGTATTGTCTCTCTTTCGGCAAGCATTCCATTCTTACACTGCCAGCACCTGCTTGCTTATAGGAGCTCCAGCTGGGAGGTTGCCCGCACTGCTGCTGAATTTGACTTTGTCAGGCAAAAATTGTTGTGATGTGAACGAGCAACACCAACTGCTCCCAAATCCAGCTCATCTGCTGAGTTTGCTTCTCAACATTAGTCAGTAGATGGTAAAGATCACTGACGGTGCGTTTAATCCCCCTTTTCTTCCCAGTCTGTATATTGGGCTTCAGAGGGCATTGGGGCCCACCACTATTGCCATTTTATGCCGTCCGGGTTGGTATGTTAGCCACCTCGGTGGGGTGTTCAAGAGGTGGTCGGGGACAGCAGACACTCTTCGTCGTGCCTGTCGGGGTAAAAATGAGGCCGTATATCATGAAGAAGCAGTGTTCTCGGACTCATGGTGGCCACATTTTACTTCATGATGCGATTGCCAAGAACATAGTAGGCACTTTGTCATCCAGCGGTTGGGATGTCAAAAAGGTGAGACTATATCACATACCGACCGAGTGATGAGGCAAGAAGCCAGATATAATTGCCGTCAAGCCCGATGGGTCTGCTATAATTCTGGATGTCCAGGTTGTAAGTGGCAGCATGTCCATGGAGCAGACTGGGCGGGCTAAGATAAAAAAGTATGACAGCAATGACCTGGTGCAAGCGATTTCTGAGCTAAAACGAGTGCTGACCAAAGGATGGGTTCGTTGGCCAGCACTTTTTGAGCTCATTAAATTGTCCAAATTTAAAGAAATGTGCTCGAAAAATCACTATAAATAGCTTAAAAAACAAAAAGTCAATATTGTAAAATTAATATTTTTTAACAGAATTTTAGTCAAATGAAGTTTATTAACTACAAAGTGAACATTAAAAAAAGTTTGCACAAAATTGTGCTGAAAAATGTACCTAAATGTCATTAATATTTGCTGACAAATCGATAATAACTGCGAAATAAAGTTAAAAATATAAAATCTTTTTTATTTGCAGATTTTTTTTTTTTTTTTTTTTTTTTTTTTGCCATACAATTAGTAGTTTAAAATTTCATTGCCCTCAAAAAGGTTTAATTTCTAAACAATGCAGCATAATATTAGACGATAATTTGCGAAAATTCACTCATACGATCCTGCTGCACGATTGGAACTTTTCTAGCTTACGAAGCATATGAAGAACAACACCTAGTATGCCAATGATGTTTCAGGAAACAGACTATTCCCATTTACGTTTATTGCTAATTATTATTCCAATATTATTGTCATAGTCCATATCCCAAAGTTCGAGAGTAAGGTTTTTAATATCACGTTTTATGATTAGTATAAGTAAGTAGGTACATCATTGTAAAAATTAAGTGGCAGTTCAGGATAAATTAGGAAGAATCTGTGGGTTGTTGGTTCAACTTAACTTACTTCAGGCATATTCATGTCGTCTATGAAATAAATCATAGTCTTGTTCCCAGGAGGACCGTAATTCCTACCGGCTTTCTTTTCAAGGGGTTTTTCTAGTACCTTCTGAAGCATCTCTGCAAAATAGGTCATCGGGTGAGTAATGTCTACGAATTGATTAAGCGGAGTTTTAATCACAAAAACAATACTATTCACCTGATGTAGTGTAGAAATTAAAAGAGATGTTGGTGACCGAATATTTTTCTGATAAAGAAAACATTTTGTCCCCAATCAGTACTGACTTTCCACAACCCGCCGGTGCCACAAGCATCACTGCTTTGTTTCTCTCTATCAAGAGGTCGAGGAAGTACCTTATTCTCGTAGTCTCTGCCGTGTTCACCAATGTAGCCTGGGGAAAAAAGGTTCGAGAAAACGGTTAATGCAGACAAGAAATTGGGCGACAATCATTCGTCAGAGAGCATTCTGGGTGAATTAAAAAACCATATCTAAACCATACCAATAGAAATCCACGTATTGAATTAGATAGAGTAACCAACCTTTATCTAACTAAACTAATATTCAGAATAAGATAAATTCCCACCTTTGTACTTGAACTTTTTTTTGTACTTGTATATTGAGACTGATCGAATCTCTCTTTGATCTTTGTGACCTTTATCATTTTGGTTTCGATAGATCTCAAATCATGTCAAATCGGCCCATACACTTGAAGGTGGCGCACAATGGTCGGAAATGACCCAAACACAAAAAATCCCATAGATACGCTCAATAACTTGGACACTTTCCAGAATGAAGGTCATTCGTACAGGGTTTTGACTAAATGAATCGATCAAGACTATTCTTAAGCAAGTAGTATCAGTAATTTGTCAAGATTCTGAGAGGTTTTTCAAAGAGGAGCTATGATAATGAAATAAATATCTCAACGGTAAATCCTTTCAACGAAAAGCAGTTCATTTGTATAGTTTTAAGATATTTGGAGTACTCATGTAAAATTCATTAAAAAAATTAAATATTAATTTTTTTAATATAGAAATTAAAGAATACGCTTCTAGATTATGTATGACGTAAATATGCAATAGTTCTTCAAAACTGGAAAATATTCAAATAGATCGATAAAAGTACCTACATTATATATATAGAGAAAGTCTACGTTGTGTAAACACTAAAACTCAGTAGATTGAAGGTAAGATGAACGAAATTTTATCGATACAGAGAGCTCATATTGTTACAAAATATTATTTGAACTAAAATTTTGTTTAAAAATTGAAATTAAAAACACAACTTTCACCGAAAAATTAAATTTTATTCAACATTAAAAATTAGAGAAGTGGTAAAAACTGCCGCAAGAATGTTGAAAGCATCGAATGTGCATTGTTTGTTTCGGAAAACTATTGTTAAAATAGTGTTTTCGCACTACAAAGTTAGTGCTAGAGTTGGGATAATAAAATCACTGCACGTATGATGGGAGGGCAGTATATCATCTCACTTATTAATTGTATCATGAACATATTATATGGAATTAACTCGTCAATAAATTAGATTGAATAATAGGAGTAATGTATATTACACAATAATTAACGTATCGTCTGCCCTATTCTACGAGCTCGTACTATTAGCGTACCAACGCAACGCGACGGGCATGAATTAATAGGAAGTTTGTAAGTACTATAAACAACAAATTGCTAGCGTGCTGCCAAGAACAGCATTTTCTTAGATCAATGGCCCAGCAATTCAAGAGAGCCCGGTAAATTTATTTTTTTTAGTCTGTATTTCTCAGCTCCATTGGAATAATATGCTGCGACCGGTCACAGTTATAGTAGTCCTGTAATGCTCTGAGTATGTTGAACCCGTCTTGGGTAAGTGTGGCCTTTGAGACAGTTGGAACATTCGTCGATGAGCTGAGGAGTGTAGTTTTCGAAGGTCGGGGGAGTTCAGAAATTTGCGTAACTTAGCGATATGGACAGAATTCGGCAGGAGGTACGTGAGAACGATTGGATGCTGGCAATTTACCATGTTGTGATAGTGGAGCAGAGCCATCACTGCTTGAATCAGACTGTGCAATGTTTGGGGATAAGGCGTGCTTCAGTACTCCGAGTACCCATTTGGACATCAAATTTACGTGAGTTGGCCTGTAAATTCTTTTCAACCCTGACCAAATGGAGTGAGGTTTGTGATATGTGGTTCAATGCCAAGTTGCTTATGCTTTTGGCTAAATTCTCCAAATTTCTTTCGTAGATATCTTGTTGAAGTTCAAGATATCTCGGACACAATGGCCTATTGAAAAGTTTGTGTAATGAGCGGGAGATCGAATAGACATCGAAAATATGGAAAATGAATTAATGAGCGGGAGATACTGGTACCATGTCGATTATAATAGCAGCGGTTTTGAAGGGCTGCAAAGCGATGAGAATAGCTTGTCTTCAACATCATATATATTCACCACAAAGATATGGCCACTTTAGTTATCTATCAAACACGCTTTGCAGAGAACATACTTACCTGAAGTGGTATTTCGTAATCCAATTCATATCTGTTCAACTTGTCAGTCCAAAGAACAAACTTTTTACTGTCAGAATCAACAAAGTAACTGAATACTTGCTCGGTTTGAGGGACTGCGGCGGGAAATTTGACCGATTTGAATTCACTGATCCACCATTTTGAGAACTCAACCCTCCAATCAGTGAGCTAAAAATTAATAAGGATGATCGTGAGATATGGGAAGCAGCAAACAAGGAAGGATACTTGAAGGCCACGAGCAAATGGAAAGTTACCTACGCACACAATTGCAATAATCAAAGTAATCATCTTCTCAAATACCTGGTCTTGAAAGCAAGCTGAGCCAAACGCCCAAATACAAGAAAACACGAAGTAAGTTTCATACCAGTCTTTTGGACAATCGGTATGAATATTCGGAGGCACCAGTAGAACTTCCAGTAGAGTGCATAGCATTTCGATGTGTGCTATTTCAGCTATCAGAGTTATTTTCTTGAACCTAAAAAACATGAACATTATCATAATCACTCCAATGATTTAACATTATGTCCTCCAGAATTCAATATTGGCCAGCTAAGTGATTCTAAAGCATGTCATTAGAATTCAATCAACGCGTACCTAGTCCTCGAAGCTTCAAGAAGTGGAGGTATGTACTTGTCGAAAAGCATAGTAAGATTAACTTTTTCATTTTCGGATTTTCGAGCATCAACCCAACTGGTGACATACCTAAATAGAATAGCTTGCGTTATTGCAATAGTGACTAAGGGCAAATTGATACATCTAACAGCTGTATAAGTGATTCAGAATAATAAATATATACTAAAACTATTCAACTGAAACATCATTTTAGTACATGCATTTTCAATCAGAAATTCATTTATTGAAAATGGAAAGTTCGTGTGCCGAGCCTAAGTTCGTGGGCTTAGCCCAATTTAAGTCTTGATGTGTAATTTAGACGATTTTGGGAGAATTTTACATCAAAATATTTATTTGCTATGGTTATTAAATATATTTTTTATTTTTAACATAACTTGAACCAATCCTACCTTAAACATGACTTGAACCAAACTCCAATGAATCAAATCGATTACCTTTTGAAAAAAGAAGGTTCTTGTATCAGGGATAAGATTAGTCCAGTTCAATTCATGAGAGAAACTCTCCCCAAATTCTAATGATTATTCATTTGAAAACCATTTCATGATAATAAGTAGGGTAGGATTGCAAATAGTTGTTATATTTCGTTGAAAATCCCTAGAAGCGATGTTTAAGAAATTATTTCCAATAAATAATTACGAAATGCAGCTCAATTTCATCATTTCTCTATAGAACAGAAAATATGTTTAGTAGGGAGCATATTTTCTTGTTCAATTAAGAAGATTAGTAATTGCTAACGTTGTTCACTGTTCAGTAGTTTACTGAAATACAGTTAGACAAATGGCATATGTCACGGAAAAATCAAATTCCTTTGTGATGTATTATAAAGAAAAACTGAATTTAACAAATTACTTTACGGATTCAGATTAATTAGTGATCTAGATTATAAGGTTTTATTGTAAGACAAGATCTGTCTTGCAATATACTAAAGGAATTAGTTGTTCTATTTGGTAGAGATAAATTGGTGCCCTATGTGTTTTCTGCTTTCCACATTTCCGCAAGCCCTGGTACAATCACTCATTCAATTACAAAAGGTATACATTTTATAGGCTCTAACCATACAATTCCTGGATCCAAACCGAAGTAGAATTGATAATTTTAACTGAGAACCACGCGAATAAAATCGTTCAGAAATCTAAAAGTTAAATTTGAACTAACACTACATTTTTGACCTGGAGAACAACTTCTTTCATCATCCTATCTCCATTCATCACGTTGTATAATCCAAATTTTGGTGATATCCGAATTTTCGGTGAGTTTAATAATATTTTAATCATTGCCTCCGTAATTAATAATACCAGAATATGATGAAATTAAATTATTACTAATATTATTTTTATTTTTCATTTTTTTACTTTATTTTTTATTTTGTTTACGGAACAATTCATCTATTTTTTTTAATACTTATTTTTTTTTTTTTTATTTTTTTTTTTTTTTTTGGAAGCGTGAAGGACTACTGTGAGGTTACTTGTATGCTTTTTTTGCTTTAACACTACCTACCGTAGGTAGGGAAGCCTCTTGTTCATGATTGAAGTGGAAAAAAAATTTTTCCTCGAAAATTCAAAATTCCACTTGCTTTTTGCGTTTCAGAACTTGCTGATCAATTTTGGTTCCTTGTCAGTCTGTCTATGGTAAATCCTTTCCATGCCCAAAACTATACCAAGCTTCAATCCCATTTCAATGAAATTTTCAGGATTGTGCGGGTTAAATCCCCTATAATTTTCAATGCCGTCAAAAACAATAGCCTGTGCGCATGCGCAAACGTGAATTTCTCATAACGTTGATTTCTCATCATCTGTTGGTCCGATTTCGGAACGTAGGTAATTGGGTACCTAAATGTTCTAGAAAAATGCTCTATAAGTTGTATCGCGATTGGTAGAATAATAACCATTGCACATGCGTGAAAATAATGTCGATTGACACAAGGAAAACTCCGAGTCTAATGGAACGATTTTGATTAAATTTTCAGAAATCGTGCGGGTTACTTTCTATACGGTCCCCTATAAGTTTCATTGTCGTCACGTAAATAGTAGTCTGTGCGCTTGCGCAAACGTCAATTTATTGTAACGTAGATTTCTCATCATCTATTGGTCCGATTTCGTTCAAACTCGCAGAGTAGATGGGTATATGTTCGAGAAAAATCCCCTATGAATTATATTGAGATTGGTGGAGTGATAAATACAGCGCATGCGCGAAACTAAAATTGATCGACACAGACAAAACTCCGAGACTAGTGGACCGATTTTTTTTTCTTTTTCAAGTTTTCAAGGATTGTGCGATTTAGCCCCTAGATGTTCCCCTATAAATTTCATTGCAATTTTATTAATATTACCTAGTCTGTGCGCATGGGCAAACATTAATTTCTTATAACGTCGACTTATCAATTATTTTGACTCGTACTTTGTTCTTCAACTAATTCTATACGTCCATGTTATAATATGTGAGGAAGCTTTACGGCCCACCCAACTTGGTAGACGTTTCTTCTTCTTTTTCTCTTTTTTTTTTTTTTTTTTTTTTTTTTTTATTTGTGTAACTTACATTTTTTATGTCTGTTGTACTCGCTGGTCCATTTCGGTAAATACTTTTTTTTTTTTTTTTTTTTAACTCGATCAATTCACCGTGCTCAAAAAGTACTCCAATGAACTCATCCTTTCTTCTGGAATGCTTGATTTGTTGGCAAATGAACGGATTTTTCATCTCAATCCTAAAGAGAGTTGTCGTCTGGGATGACACTGATACCCCGTTTACATTCAACCATTTCCACTGCCACTGACACTGCCACTGCCCGAGCCCCAGGCTGCCGTATTTACTGCCTTGAGGGCAGTGATGGCAGGGAGTTTTTACATTCAGCCCTTACTTCCCAGTTCCGCCTCGGCCTCGGGCAATGGAGGAAGTAGAGGCAGCATCGGCTCTGTGCTTTCTAAGCCTAATAAACTATTCTATAGTTGAAACCAGTATACTAGTTCTATAGTAGAAACTATCTATAGTTGAGAATAGACGTCTACGACGGAAAACGAGATGGTGGATGCTACAAATTCATCGTATTAGAACACAGTAAAAACCAATATGTTAATTCTCAAATCAAGTTTTTGGTTAGAATAATTGCAGTGAGAGAAATTTAACTACCAAAATAGTTTACATATTGATCTGAAGAGAACGTATCTAATCAACGTTAATTCATTCATCCAATCGGTCGACATAGTTGAACCTTATACAGTCGAAAAAATTAAAACTAAATACTCAAAAATAGAAAAAATTCACGACACAAAATATAGAGAAATAAAAGCATGCTAAGCGGGCAGCGGTTGGAGTACGACTGGTAGTAGTAGTAGCACAGAGTAATAGAACACGAGTGGAAGTCACGCGAGTGGGGTGTTTATATTCAGACCCTGCCACTCGCACTGCCCGCCCTTTGAAGTCCGCACCAAAAACCGCCAGCGGAGAGAGCCAGCGGAGGCAGCATGGGCAGGACCAGAGAGAATAGAAAGAAACTCATTCTATACTCACTGGGCAGGTCGAGTGGCAGGAACAAGGTCAGCGCGAGAGAGGTGTTCACACGGATTTCCATGAAGAAAACTTTGGATATATTAAATTTTAAATTTTTTGACCCATTGCATTAGCTTCATTTTTATCACCCAATGGAAAGTAGGAAAAATGAAACACCGTCTATTCCAAATTTTTGATTCATACTCACGGATTCCATCCCAAGTCCGTAGGGTTTATGTACAGAATTCCTGCTCTGGAGACTGTAGCTGGCGTCGCCGTTCTAAGGTTTGATATTTCGAAAAGCAATCTCATAGATGGAGTTAGCGCTATCCTTTCGTTACTCGCTAAAGTCAAAACCTGTCAAAATGCTGTTCATTCTTTAATCTAATTAAAATACACTTTTTTGTGTGTACATTTTGATTTATTTTAATCATTAATTTACCAAGGCCACCGGTTAATTTACCATCGCAAGTCTGATGATATTAATTTTTCAAGAGATTAATTGCTGTTCTTGAACAAGATAATAATTAAGATGGGTTAGATTACCCTTTCAAAGAGAAAGAGCGATAGAATCTGCAACAGTCAGAAAGCAACGTGGCTTGTCGGTCACGCCTTTGTTGGCGCTAAAACGCAGATTTTCCTCGTGATTTCGATGTCAAGATGTTGTGTTGGAGGAGTCATAAATACATATTTAGCCGTTTTAAAACGAATAGTCCGATTATAGGTACCCTAGGACGGAGACACATGAAGATAAAGTTAGATGTTCTTGCTGTTTTGTTTACGTTTCAATGTCAAATCCGAAAAATCCGTGTAATTAAAAAATATAATTAAAATGGTGCAGGCAATTGGCCCCAAGTACCCCTGGGCCAGCTTAATTATTGTACATTCTAGAAAATTTTGGGTTTAATCAAATACATTCGGCCTCGGATGAGTAATTTGAGTATTTCGGATTAATTTTTCGCTAGGAATAGACCTCATAGGGGTTCATTCCGCAAAGAGTTGAAATTTCAGGAATGTGAAAGCCGGGCACACGAAGATCATGTGGGGTGCGGTCTCCATATGGCCTGCACAGGATTGATCTTTGTGTGAACCCTATGCGATGAAGATGAAGTTATAGGTATGCAAAGCTGGTTATTAGCAACCATTGTTTTAGCTGCCTCCAGTCTGAGAGCATGATGAAAGGTTTACTGCTAGTAAGTCCTTCAATTCAGAATTATCTTGGTTTTTTGTTGGTTTAATTACGTATCCAATCAACGACAGAAGTGGGAGATCTCGTAAATGCTTATTGATAAGCCAACAGCAGTTTTATGACCGACAAATGGAGTTTGAAAGCTCCGCCTTGCGGGCTCGTTCGCCTTTTCGTTTCCCAATTGTGTCTCTATGTCCTGGCACTCATACCATGAAAACCTGATGGTGTTTTGCCAGGGTATTAATGATTTCCATATAGCACCTTACCACTGGCGATGAGATGGTTTTTAGTGCTTTTATTGGTGCTTGGCTATCAGAGAGGGGAAATAGACTCTTTTGCTCCCTTTTCAGGGTTCCCCAAGGTCAGCCTTGATTGCCACTATTTCTGCATGGAATACAGAACTATGTTCCCCTAATAAACCTGATAAGTTTCACTTGGGCTCAGTTCCTTACACTCCTGCACCAAATGAAAAAAAACCATTTGACTTATACTAAGACAATACCATTAGACGTTGGTAAGACGATTATAAGACCGATTGTAAACATATTGGTAAGTATTGCATGCATTACAGGGACGTTGTTGAGAAAATTGTATTTTGTTGAGAAAAAATAAAAATGTATAATAATTTCTCAAATATCCCTCCCCCCCTTCCCACCATTTAACCCCTTCACCGAGGGTAAATTTGGAACTTCCGAGGTTGCATAACTGGACTAAAATCTAGATCGAACAAACATGTTTTCATTGTCTGATGAAGTCTGATGAATGTAATAAAAATATCACGATTTATCGATATTACCCACTCCATTCACCCCCTTCAATAATAAAATTTAAAACTCCTGTTACATATTCCAAATCTTGACCAAATTCAAAGTTGGAGAAAAAGAATCACGAAAATCGGACGAGAATAATTAAAACATCATGATCTCTACAGCAAATATGAAATTCCCTAGGTTTGCTCCACAACTAGGCTGAAATCGAAATCGAAAAAAATGAGAATTACGAAAATCGGTTGAGAATTGTAGCCTGAGTATCGTCGACAAAATTTGTGGAAAAAAAACACGTTAAGCGCTAAACATTCAAAAATCAAGATTTCGAAAACTTTCAAGGTAGCAGTAATGATTTTTTGCTTTTCAATGACAAATATAATCCCGAAAGATCAATTAGAACCATCCGCAACGCTGTACGTTGAACGGTTCGCTTTTTCTATGAGCTTGAACTTCGATAAAATACCTCGGATTTCAAGATATAGATATAATGCTAGCAAATCTCGTGCTAGCGAATTTATTGATTTGCCGATCAAGCTCTGAATGCCATCAATGATCGCTAGATAGTGGTATTGGATTACATAAAAATTGCCTTGTAAATATCAGCTAATATAATGCCAATAATGGAATTATCAGGTGATTTAGTTCCGATGGAATTAATTATAACGTTGCGAAATTGAGTTTATTAACTACTGTCCTTGCGAATGTACCTACAAGTGAAGTGTTGGTACCTAAATGCTAAATTGAATTTCTTAAATTGCTCCCAAGTCTACCTATAGATAGCAGAAGCATTGTTTTTACGTTTGAGAGATGGAAAAGTTGTAGTCTCCACTAAAATCAAACGGTTGTTGTTTTTTTACAGTGGTAAAATTTCCACTAGCATTTTACGTTTCAGTCCATTCTGAACTACTTTCGTTCCGCGTCTTTCTGTGTGTGTTTGTGTGTGTGTGTGTGTGTGTGTGTGTGTCTGTGAGTCTGTGTCTGTGTCTGCGTGTTTTTGCCGTGTATCCGCAAATCCTTGTAACAAGCTTAATTTCCACAGTATTCAACCAATTTTTATGAAATGTTCATGGCATGTGTGGGTTAGGGTGAACATAGTCCCCTATGAGTTCCGTGTTTCCCAAATTAATACTTCAATCAGGGCATGCGCAAACGTAAATTCCATCAAGCATCATTTCCTCATGCTTCAGACGTTCTATCTCGCTCAAATTCGGAGGATAGGTGGGAGAGGTTAGTTTGAGCATTCCTTAGCAATTTAACATAATCCTATAATTATTAGCTACTGCGCATGCGCGATGGTGTATTTCTTTTTACACGAGCCTGATTTCAACAGTTTTTATCTGGTCTTGATAAAATTTTCCGGGAATGTGCGGGTCAGGCTGTAAATGGTCCACTATTAATTATATACTTCTCAAATCATTACTTCATTCTGAACATCCGCAAACGTAAATTCCTTCATTCATCATTTTTTAACGCCCTATTCGACCTATTCCGCTCGAAATTGGTTCATAGTTGGGAGAAAATGGTTTAATTATTCCATGTTAATTTCAACATGATTGCATCGTTATTATTTCCTGCGGATGCGCGAAAGTGAACTTCCAGGAACAAGGTTAATTTTTAGTTTTCATCAGGTTTTGATTTCATTTTCTGGAATTTGTGGGTTAGGCTGTGGGATTGTTCACTACCAATTTCATAATCTCCAATCATTACTCCATTCTGCGCATGCGCTAACGTAAATTACTTCAAGCATCATTTTCCCGTTTCCTAAATGACCAATTTCTAAGTTTTACGTCACCTACATCTTGAGTGACTACGTTCCGCTTTGGAGTTTTTAATGATAATTAAAACCATTTCAATGATCGATACATTTATGTTATTTTCATTGGTAGGTACCTACTTACTTAAATATCGTTATACTGAGATCAGGGGGACTAGTAAAATATAGATGTTTTATTTAATCACAGTAAATTTCCCTTTGCAGGAGCCTGTATCTACGCAGGCACATTGATGTCAACCTTCGGATCTTCAATTTGAAATGGACCTCCTTTTTAATATCAAGAATTCAATATCATTGCATACTGATCAGATGTGGGGCCTCTGAGCCTAATTTGGTTTTTAATTTACTTATGATGCTGACACTGAAATGTAGCTCCTTTTTGGAGATCTGGAATACAATTAAGTATGGAGGGACTCAGATCAGCTTCGGAACCTCCGAGGCTAACTATCCGTTTCGACTCACGGTGTTGTTATTTAGATGTAGCTCCTCTGGGACTTTTCGGAGACAATTACGAGGTACGAAGGCGCACCTGATCAGCCGAGGGGCCTATCAATCTATATTCTTTCCTTACCAATCGACCTTTTTTTTTTTCTAAATATTTTTACTGTGGACCGTAAAATTGCGGGGTCATAGAACTGTATAAGCGTGAACCCTTCTCGGAGGTACGATGCGCCATGTTCTAATCATATACTACATACGGGGTTTAATAATTATAGACCATGATCTACGCAAAAGAGCTATCTAACACAGAAATAAAAACCGTTGTGTAATAATTTGCAGCGTTTTTCAATACCGTACTTGAACATTAATTTATTGAAGGAACCGTTAGTTTTAGGAGCATGAATAAAAAGCCAAATTTGCACAAATGGACCCACGTCATGACCTGCTGAGGAATAAGTAATGCTAAATAAATGACAAATAAAATAAAAGTATGCTTTATAAAATGAAAATTATGAAACTAAACCTTGAATTAAATGAAAATTAAAAATTATATTAGACCAGTTTCAGAATTTGTCTAGGTAGATGGTTCCCAAGTTCTATAAAAATAAGTGCGAAGTTTTTGTGATGAACATCAGTTTTTGAAAACATCTCCTTCTTCTGTTCTTCTTCACAGTATATTCGCACAAACTATTATGAAAAATTGAACAACTACAATGTTATAAAATGTTTTAATGTTATATCGTTCACCGTTTTAAACTTACTTTGTTATCATCCATTACTGTGTTGAGAGATTCTATCCACATAGGGTCAATATCACCGTCCATGACCATCCACTTGGGTCCATCTCCAACCATGTTTGCTTGCTCCCTCATCAAAACAGAAAATAAACCTAAGGGATCAGAATCTGAAATTACTATGTAATCCAGTAGTTATATAATTATCTAATTATTCATTCCATTATGTTCTTTAGATTTTCATAATCTCAATCATCAACGAGTATCAACAAACCGTCTTTCCATTCTCTCGTTTGAGGATTTATTATCCCGAAGAGTTCATTGTTCGTGACAGCCTTTGGCTCGAGGTCGTTGTAGTAAGGTTTTCTCTTGAGATTGGAATAGGTCTTGTGCAGTGTTTTCCAAACCTGTGATTTTCCAGTTCCAGCATTGCCAATTATGAAAACGGAATGTCTCACAGCGAACAGCTCTTGAAGCTGAACTATCTATTAAAAAAAATAATGTTCAATGTGCATAAGTTGGTTAACAGATGCTGTTCTCAAAGGAAGCCATGGAAGGAAGAATACGGAAGGGGAACGTATCACAGGGCACAGATTTTCCAATCACTTGTTGTACAATGAAACGGACAATTATTCTGTGAAAAATGCCTGAATCGAAGTGAGTATTCAATTATCTTTCAATAGACTTGAAAAGACATTTAAAATTTAAGAAATAGGTACTTTTTTGTAAACAATTAATCTATCTATTTTATCGAAGAAAAAAAAATCAACCACTTACCTTACCACTCAATGACCTGGTAAATTTACCTAATATCAGCGATTGACTGGGTTCTTCTTGTTAAAGTTAGTATCACCATAGTTGAGACACTTCAGCCAATCGCCGCTGAGTTTAAGGTGTTTGGTTTAAATGACATTTGACAGGGGTCAATTTTCCCTCAGCTATCGGAAAACAGAAGCTTATCATCATGCCCGTATATGATATCTATTTCTGGAGCCAGTCCTCCCACCCCTACTTCCAGACATACCTTTCAGCGAATTTTCTTAGAAAATAAAGCTATTGCAATGGCTCCAAAAATTTTAAAATAAAAATTTTCAAAACTTTTCTTCATCGAAATCTGTTTTGAGGCATTCTGAAATTAATCCTGGATTTTATCCCTTTTTTATATGTATATATATATGTGTATATATATATGTGATGTATGTGTCATTCCAGACGATAACTCTCGATAGAATTGAGATAAAAACTTCGTTCTTTCGCCAAAAAATCAAGCATTTCAAAAGAAAGGATGAGTTCGTCGGACAACACTTTTTGAGCACATTAAATTGGTCAAATTTCAAAAAATGTACTTGAAAAATCACTAAAAAAGGCAACAAACTGCTAAAAATTAACAAATTTCTATTTTTTAGCAGAATGCTACTCGAAAAAAATTAATTGAACATGAACTAGGACATTTAAAAATTTAAGCACAAAATTGTACTGAAAAATGTACTTGAATTTCATTAAAATAAGCTAAAAATCGATAGGAACACTTGAAAAAATCGTAAAAATCCACAAAATCGTTTGTTGTTCATTGGAATATTACTGACAAAAAGTTAATTTGCTATAAAATGTATAATGAAATTTTCATTTGTCCCTAAAGTGCTCAAATTTCAACAGAATTTAACATAAATGTAATACGACCGTTTATGAAAATTCGCTCATACGATCATGCTGCATGACTGGAACTTTTTTCCTCGAGCGACTCTGTCCACACAACCCCTCTCCTGGAGGGAATTATTTTGAAAGTATTTTATTAATGAAAACTGAGAATACTCCACTAATTAAGTTCTCCAAAATTCGTAGATAAAAAGATAGCATAAAATTGAAATGAATCAAATAGCAGGCTACTGCGTTTTAATGATAAAAGCGCCAAGATTTTCATTACCTTTAGGACAAAACCTTCTTCAGGTTGTAGCTTCATATCCTGGGCGGCCAAGCGGACATGTTTTTCAAAATCCAAATCCCTCTTCCTAGGGACATCCAGCGCCGGGAAAAGATCACCGATGAGCCCCAGGAAAATCGACAGATCGTCCGTCACGATCTTTGGGATGTTGAAATCTCTCAGGGCTCTCATGAGGACCTGATCTTCTGGGCGGTTCCTGTCTCCACGCTTTGGAACACCAGTGATTCAAGTTTAATAACGTGTACATACTCTTTAAAAACCAATGAAATTTGAAATTATTCTTTCAACGCCAGCAATCTATCTCCAAGGTAAAAGATCTGTCGTACCAATCTTGAAGCTTTAACGGTTATTTTTTCTATTGACGAAGGTTATGAAACGTTTACGTAGTACCTATCTACAAATCGTTCTGGTCTTTTTTATAGTAATTTGAAACATCTTGAAGCGTCTTTCCATAATTTAATATCTAGTATAAATAATTACACTCAAAAGCGCCCTGAATGTGATCGGGAAACTAACTGTTCATTACAACCAAAATCATCAAAAATTCCTCTCAATAAGATTTTCTGGTAGTCGTTTTGAAAGGTATGAATGAAAAATCGTTGCTTACATGCCAATAAGAACATATTATATTGTTGTATTTTTAATGTTTTTTATTAGTCGTTCATAATGTATAATGAATAATAGTAAATCTGGAGATGGATTTTACACAAAAACGTGCCTTCTATTCATGGAATATTACTAATGTACAAGCCTTCTTGCGATTGAATCTATACCATATGATTGATCGCTAATCCATATAGAATAAATACTGAACTACTGTTAATTGAAATATAGCCGTCATAGTACATGTAATGAACTCGTCCAGTAATTATTATGTTAAAGATGCAGGTTCTATGTAAGGTAAGAGTGCTGGTTGCCCACATAATTTTACTCTTGCCTGTCCGACGATGAAAGCCTTAGCAAGCAACCCTAGATGATGACATGATACATTAACAACAAGTCTATCTCCTGATTGTAGTCATAGAGTATTCAACATCTATTCATAAAACAACACTCATTCATGATAGGCTTGATGGAAATATCATTTGCTCCAACTACAATCGTTATGCGTTGAACCAACGATTTAGGACTGTGCAGTGTGTTATGTTGTAATCAAAATCACTGAATCAACCATACAAAATGCATTGGGAATTGAGGGGAGATCCATTCATTCAGATATACTGCTGCGAAAATAACTCCTTCCAATATTGTATACAAAAACATTCTGGTGTAAATAGTAGGTATTTTGCAGCCAAGCCAGAATTGAAGGACATTCCAGGAGCCACAAAGTGTATTGAAGCCATCAATAATTGAACTTTGTTCGCATACTTTTGTTAGGGCATGCACATTCTCAATGTCCAAATTACTATTCCAAAAAAGACTGCATGTTCTCACTCAAAAACAAAAAATGTTATGAGAGAAAAAAATAGCTGACCAAAAATTAAATTAAAAAAAAGAAGTTATTTCCATTTCAAACCAGACGTGCTTTTGGTTTTTGCTGTGTATTATCGTTTGATGGTGCCCCCAGATTCACATCCTTAATCTCAATTAAGCCGTGAAATTCATTTTATTTATCGCCACGATTTTATTAAACCTTGCATTACTTACTCTCTTATCGTCACTCTGTCCAATGTGTGCAAAATTTAACCATCGAATTATTACATTAAAATTGAATTAATCTGCACTATTATTTAATTTCAAAGTGTTATGTACATGGATGGCATGATTTCTGAAACAATATGTAAGAATTACCTATAAAACCAGCTCAGCGATTGAGAGGAAAATAATGAGATCCTAACAACATTAATAGTAGCTTCAAAGACTAAACTTTGTTTTATTTGATATGAATTTCGTTATTCAACTCAAAATGAACATCATCTTTGCGGATTTTGAAGGACACAGACAAAATCTCTTTAGACTGTATCCTATAAGTCCTTATGAAGATGCAGCATTGATTAACTACTCACATATAGTAGTATCCATGATTTATGCGGAGGACAGTATGTACTATACTCTAGATAGTTTCCCGCTGTTAATTCGGGAATTGTTAAATCCGCCCGAACTTGAATAGGTCGACATAATAGCATAACTCTTTGGTGATATTCAATCTTCTTAAGCACATACATCCTCAGAAGAGCAGTTTAAAGGTAAGCACACACTAGAGCCGCCGAGGTTGGGTCGTCTCATATCCCATCGCAATGCATTATTGTCGATAAGAACATTTGCGGGACAGGCTCATCGGAAAAATGCGCTCTTTACCTTCTGAGCTAAGTGTTTCGTCAGTCATGGATTCCGCTGTGCACGGACGACGGACTGGATATCGCACACGAATTCCGAGATGGATGGGTCAGACGCAAAGGGTCGCACTGGGCTGACGGAGAAATACGTTCAGCGAGCGATGTTTCTATTCTCTCCGCCCCGCCCTTTGAGTATAAATAATTGGAGAGCTATTAGCAGTAGTTGAGTCGTCAAGCCATAGGTTTTGTCACGATGGACCATGAAAACGACGCTACTTTCAAGATGGCCGTACACCGATCAGCTGATGTCATATGAGATAAATCGTTAATACTGAATTCTGTGGTACCTATTATAGTTTTCTATGAATCGTATTCGAATATATTTACTCAAATTGTTCGACGTAGGGTGTCATGAGATTTAATTTTAAACTAATAGAGAGATTTTTCCCTCCCGTGATTTTCTACCCCTGTACGCAAAAAGGCTGAAATACCAACAGCGAATGCGCGAATTTTCGAGTCAACGCGTAGAACTACGCGTGTACGGGAAAGTGGCCTGTCAATGCGTTGGCATTTTCTAATAAAGACCAAGACTCAATTTACAAAAGTTAGAGTTGCCTTCAAATTCTCGCTCGTTCAAATTTGATTTCTTGATTTAGAAATTGTTTTTCTCTCTGGCGCCCCAGGAAACTACAAGTCTTAAATGTCGTTCATCACCTAAGTAAATCGCTAGTGAACAGTTGAAAAATCTCCTGATAAACCGATGGAGCCTAATTATTGGGGACCTCTGGCAGAGCTCCCAAGTGGCTTACATTGTTTTTCTTATATACAAGCCGCTCCGGCTCGCTTCACTCGCCTCTACGTCCAGCCGGACCCCACATTAAGTTGCTGTGCACATGTAATGATCTCCCCCCCCCCCCAATGAAATATGCAGGGAATGTTGCTCGCTTCGCTCGATCGTTATGGCTGTATATGTGTTGGAAAAACCCCTGCATATCATGGACAGACAAACAAACAGACGGAGTTTCCTTGTTATAAATAACCTCCACGTCCATCCGGGGGGGGGGGGGGGGGGGGCAAGACCCCCGGACCCTCCCATTAAGTTGCTCGCTTCGCTCGCAAGATGTGGCTGTATACATGCGATGGTCTTTTACCCCCCATTCAGGTGTATTACAATTGAAGCATGTAGGGGATTATTTGCTCGCTTCGCTCTCAAACGGTAGATCCCTAAGGGTAGTTTTAACGTCTGTGGGGGATGTTGCTCGGAGGAAGTTTAAATGCCCACCCAACTTGGCAGACTTTTTTTCTGTTGGAAATTCTTACAAACAAATTACATCTTATAAAACTACGTGGAACCACGAAAAGTTTATTAGATTTAATAAAGACAGGTTATTATTTTATCTGCGTAGAAGGGCTCTCCTTTACCCCGACTATTATTCTGTTGAAATGTCTTTCAATCGGAAATTTCTTCGGGCTCAATTAACTCTCATTTCAATTGCTTCGCCTCCCTTCCCTTCGCATTCTTACCAACTTCCCGTCACTTTTTTCGATATCCGATTTCGGATTCAGATTCGGATTAATCAAACGTGTATTTCGCCCGCAAACACCGTCCCGAAAAACGTCTCTTTATGGGGTACATTTTAAAGGAAAAGAAATGAAGTTACCCGTTGGAATTTTCGAGAGAACGGGCCCGTACTCTTCAACTTTTTTGACGCATTTCCCGATATTTTTTTCGGAATCCGATCGCGCCGTCGTCTTCCTTGTAGAAAAACCTACGAAACTGGTATTTTTCCAGAATTTTCGACGGCCGTTTAGAGGGGTAGGGGAAGCGGGGAAGTCGAAAAGAACGGCATTAAAACGGGCTTCCACCCCGCTCCCACCATACAGCCCATGGTTCGGGTGGGATTAGAAAATCGCTAATACACTATTCCGGAAAATCCCAAGAAGATCCCACCACTCGCAGACTTCCGCCACTCAGCCGTTTGGCCGTGCATAGACACGACAAACAGATGGAGTTTCATTCTTATTATAGTAGAGATGAAGTTCTTCCCCATTCAAAAAGTCCCATAAACACGAAAAAACATAACTCTGTCTCTTACTCCTACAGCTTTAGCTCGAACTAGACGCCGAACTCATGTGTGTTGCGGGTCAATCGTTTTTGCCGAGCTCTGGGGAACTTTCATGATAAACTACATTAAAGGGAACGTTCATGCAAGTAAGTGCTCAAATTATAAAACAATCTTACATAATACTGTAATCTACAAAATTTGCTCATACGATCATGCTGCATGACTGGAACTTTTTTAACACTCTTTTCTCCAAAGAAATCCAAGATTTTTTATGTAAAATGAACCTCTCTGAACTCAAGAGGTAAGGTTGATTTGTGTTTCATTGTTCGTGCTGGATCTGGTCTCCCTAAGAACTAAAATTCCTATTAGCTAATTATATTATTGCTGAGTCAATAGCATCATTATAATTTAGGGGGTACATATCAAACTTGTAGACACCAAAACTTGAATGACAAATTGTTTTCGCTGTTCATAATTAGCCTAATTATTTCATATGGTATCTATAGGGCAATACAAAACTTTTTTCCAAGTTTTTGAATCCTTGCTTTTTTGCATCTGAGTTTACCTATAAGTACCGGAAGCATTGTTTTAACTTTTGGGAGATGAAGAAAAAAAACTCTTAAGTCAAAATTTCCACTCTCGTCTAATTTAGATCATCCTGAACCACTTTCATTCCGTGTCTGATGTCTGTCCATGTGAATCTCCGTTTGTCCGCAATTCTATTCAAAACGCATACGCAACGTAAAATCCATCAAGCATCATTTTCTCACTGCCCGATCAGGCTAAATGTCTGATGGTATCAGCAAAAAGACGATTTAATCATCCAATATCAATATCAGCACGATCATAATTATCATTTGTGAGTATTCATGCGCGAATATGGAATCTTTGCACTATCTCCAGTTTTCATTCATTTTTGATTAAATTTCTTTGAAATGTGGTCCCCTATCAATTTCATTACTCAGAAATTGAGTTTTCACTACACATGCGCCTATTCTTCAGGGCCAGTAATATTCTCCACTTTTCTACAGGCCTGAATTTTGGCTCTGAAAACATTTGATTCGACGATTTGAGTCTGCAGTAGGATCATATTCAGTTTCCAGATGATGATTTCATTGAGGCTCCAGAGATAAAGATTACAAAGACGAAGAAGAGCCATCTCTCTGGACACTAGTCATCTCACCATAGTCATCTCACCTGCACAGTTGGTTTTCAGAAATTGACAGTTTCATCATCACCTCAGGTGGAGCCTTCTGATTACTTTATTCAACCGAACTTAACGTCAGTGATAATAATCCTCAGCCATCACCTGAACCAGAGCAGCCACGACTCTGTAGAGCCAAAAATTACCGTGGCTCCCCCTGTTGGAGCTGAAGACCTGCATTATATGACGAAGACAATCAAAAACTACGATACCTCTATGAATGCAACGAGATCTTGCTGAGGTAAAACCGAATTACCCCATGAATACTAATGTACGAGAGCTCTCACCTCCCTCACCTGTGTGAGGGCTTTGAAAAATGTTTGATGGTCGAAATGGTTGACGACATAAAAACTCAAACTGAAATTAATGTACGCAGTTTTCCAGAATATTGATGGTTTTACCAGTGATAAAATATAATTATCTGTCTTATACTTGGTTTGGTACAACCGAATAAAAGGGATTATTGGAACTCATCCGATGACCTGAGATATGGTGGTCAATTCCAAGGAAAGAAATCGTTTCCTTGATATGAAGAAGTACGTATTGAGTATAGTAGATCAGATCTGTGCGCTCATATGTTGATCTTTTGATTCGCACTTAGTACACATTTTTATTTATAACTATTTCCATTCCGAATTGCACCACAATAGTTTATGTTACTCTCACTTATCAATTCCTGCTTGATTATATTTTCTCTGCATGGAACATTGTGATGAGTTTCTAATGTTTCTAATATCAATTAGTTAAAATTCTCTACATTTTTTGGACTAATTGCATTCTTCTGTGCTGTTTTGTTTTGAAACTGAGATGAAAATGATCAATTTATCATCTTTTTTTTTTTTTTTTTTTCCAGATCAATTTACACCAGTCCTTCTATTAGTAATCTAATTTTGGAAGAATTAGAAAAAAAGAGCTTGTAGCATCCAGTGTTGCCATAAAGGTGCCACAAAGCTCACTAATTCGATTACGAGATTATATCAATTATTTTTTCCGTATTAAAAGATCCATTTGAAGTCAGAATATGAAAAACAATCAAATATTAGAGAAAGTATTTTTTAAGGTACCTAATGATTGGTTAATGTCACATACCTAACCGGAATCTACAATGAATTATTGGACTTCCAATTTTCCACTTTGTCTTGAAAACCAAAAAATGTTATGTGCATCACTCTTTTCACCAAATCCGGCTGCAGAAACCGACGTTTTACTCCACAGGCGTCAAGTACTTACACATTTGTAGGAATGTAGTTCTGCACTCACTGCTACGTCTCTTGTTGAAGAATTGCTTTGCACTGATATTCAATCTCGATTCGGCTGCGCAGATAATTTTTCGGATGACTGATATTCAAGGTTGGTGGAAATAACATGTAAATCAGTAGGCATGATTATTGGTTTTACTCAAATCGATTGGTTGGGTGATAGGTGGACGATATTAGGAACATATTCAGCCGGCAGTTATAGATATGTTGATAACGGCGATTAAAAGTTCGGTACTCAATCGGTACGGTAAAATGCTGATCATATTTAATTGAAATTAGATGTCAAATTAAACACTTAACATGGAAAACTAGAATGCAGATAAACACACGGCTTTTATAACCAAGCTCTAAACATTTAAATTAGAGTGAGATGAACTACATTTTGAGTCAGAATAGTTACCTTAAGCTTTCCAGCGACCACGAGTACGGATTTGATGGCCCTTAGGCCCCAATCATAGTGGTCCTGCTTAGATAAGAGCTCTTTACATAATGAGTACAAAGTTAAAAATTTCTTTCCCAAGACTCTCGCTTCTTGAAAACCCTCTCCAATCAACATTATTTCACAAATAAGCTCAAAATCCGGAACCACCATAGCACATGGCCTGCAATGATATGTGAAAAACACACTATTAGAAGAATTGATATATATATATATATATAGTTATTATTATTAATCACCATAGATAAGATGTACTACGCACTATAAACCTTTGCCGTACCGATGCACTTACCATTCCAATACGGATATCTCATTAAATGATTGAAATCCGGTGACCTCACAAAAAGTACGGCCGAGTAATTTGATCGCCATCAGGGTAATCAACTACATAACTGTAATAACGGGCTTCCTACAGTGAAGGCAGAAACTTTAACTAGCGAAATCCCCACACGTTTTTCACGTTTTATAGTAGACGGAACGCTTAGAGTGCGTCAATTTCGGCACCACAAAATTTCGACACTTCTTGGATGACTTACATAACACGTTTAGTAACGAACGGTCTATGTCTTGAAATGAAACGGCAGTAGAGAGGAGGGGATTCCGTTTTTGGAACAAATTGATATTATTAGAAATGGTTACTAAAATGTCTTCTTTAGTGACACGATAACATAGATAGAAAGAATGATCAGTCAAATGTTATTCAAGAATGAATTTCATAAGTCTACCAATGTAAACTTTAAAATTTTAAGAGGCATAATATGGTAATGATAAATCGGTCTTGATATTGTCCATCTTCATGGCTATTTGATTAGTGATAATGAATGAAGAATCCAAGAGTATAAACGAAAGCAGAATGTGTGTTTGCTTTTTATTTTCCGTTCATCTTTTTTTTCGTAGACTATACAAACTAGTCCAAACTAATTTCATAGTTTTTTAAACTATGAAAAAGGTCTGAATTGCCCATCATCGATCCCTGACCATCTCAAGTGCTCCTTTTTACATCCATCCAGAGTCGCTTATTAAACAATTGATATCTTCATCATCTACATTTAGGTACATACTAAAACTCTGCAATTCTAAAGTAGATCACAGTTACCAACCTGAATAGAGCCTTAAGGTTTTCAGGAAGCTCAGCCCTTCCAGCATACCCAGGATTCATTGTGATGAACATACCCACTGTTGGCACTAAAGAAATCGTTTCTCCTTGAAAATTAAATCTTTGTTTCTTCTTTTTAATGGCATCTAAAACTGATTTCACCTGTAGAAAACAATGTTCTAATTCAATAGTTATTTTTAAATATGATTTTCAAATAGTTTCTCTTGATCATTGACTCTATAGATAAATTGGTAAATTTCAAACTGATGTTGTCAAATAACCTCTTTCATCTTCCTAAACCAGATTCATCCTTTGTTGCTGCTTCTTTAAACTATTGAAACTCTCCGCAATATTCGATCTTGCAACAATATCTACGTAATCTGTGTACTAAACAACCTTTTCTGTCATGTATTAAGATGTATTTTTGGATTTCAGCCATTCTTGTCGCATAACCTATTCCACTGCAACATTGAACCAGCATGCCAGGGCACGCAGGCTTGTAGGTATGAGCTTCAAGAGGTGAAAGGAGAGTACTAATGATCCTGACTCTGGTGCTCACATATGACTTGAGAATAAAAACACTGTGTGCTGTGCGAATACAGTTTCAAAAGGGAGGGGATGAGAATTTATACAAAAATGACGTTTAATACAGGGTGTTCCAAAAATAACCTTTAGAAATTTAGTGCCGAGCCGATTAAGTTAACGAAGTCGGATGCCGTTTTACTTTCTTATTCTCTCTCTCTACACTTTCATACTACTTTATTATTATATATTATTGCTCAATAGTAACACACCTGACCGTAAGCCGTTTTTATTGAATACACGTTGCAAGGAAAGACTCCTAACTACGTTAGCCAAACGCGAGTGCCCTACTGAAGTGTACTGTGCTGAAGGATAGGGACAGTAGGAGTACACAAAGACCATATAGGTTCGTGTACCTAATGAAGGCTTCTATTGGAATACAGGAGAGTAAAATGAGAACCCCAAGAAGTTGATAGATGATGTGTTATATTTGAGTGGCTTCCTGACCTTCTATAGGTCGGCCGGTAGGTCTGTGTTTACTACAGTACCTATCTGTCAAATATGAGATGAATGCTGAAGTTATAATGTAGGTTGTCATTAATAATATGATTTCCTTTCTTAATCTCCAAACTACCTGCATATAAGTTTAATCAGGTTTGATTTCATTTTATAAATTTTAAATTTATAAGTACTATTGTTATGGAAAACGGTTACTGACGACCAAAGTTTTATCCTGGAACTACATTAAAATTGAGAGGATACTCAATCCAACATTTGTAATAACTGAGGGTCGCCGCACTAATTGATATGAGGTCCCAATTACATCATCCTAGAAATGTTTATTAAAGTCAAAATGTACATACAGAATATGCAGAAAATATGCGAAAAATAAACTGCATTTCTGAATAGTCTCTCTATTCATTCACTGGTACCTTACACCACACTTACCTGGACGGCTACGACTGAAAGTACATCTACGCAAATCCTATTGAACTCATCGAAGCAACCCCAAGCACCTGTCTGTGAAAGACCTTTGTAGATATTACCACAAGACTGGAACGGAAAAAGGTAGTAATAAGAAACATTTTTTTTTTAAATATGATTAAGGTTAGTCAGAACAATTTCATTGAAATATGTATGAGTGAGGGTTATTTCATGCATATACATCGGCTCATCAATGATTCACTCCCAAATTCTCTTCACAAAACACAAAGAAAAATTTGAAAGATTCCGAAGGGTGTCCTTTCGGCACTTGGATGAAACAGATTGCAATGCTGCGCTGTTATCACATTCTGGCAATCTTTTAGATCTTATTATTCCATCCAAAAGGAAACATCTGTACAAAATAATGCAAAACCCACTACAGCGTGTATATCCATTACACTGAAATACTCGCTACACTACAAATATAAGTTTCATTACCTTGTAGTCCATTTGCTCGGAGCAGTTGAAGACATAAACCATGATACCGAGGCCTTTCCCGAGATCTTTAGTTGTTTCAGTTTTGCCAGTCCCTGCTGGGCCTGCAGGCGCCCCACCCATTACTAAATGAAGAGACTGAAAAAATGAAGAATAGCGGACATACCTACTTGTACACTGAAACGTTTTTGTAATGAACATTGGATATAAGATTTATGAAGTAAATTGGTAGATATACTTATTCAAAATGTGAAACTGATCCAATAACATACATTTTTCACAAAGGGTAATTGGAAGGCAATCATAAACTGAATACTATCAAGAGGTATGGAGAAATATGACCTCAATCGCGAATAGGCATTGTTCGTTATCGTTAATCAATCATTATATTGGTTCGTGAATAAAACAGGTCGTCTATTGGGGGACATGGGTAGTATCTGGTGCTTCTGAATTTTACTCAGTGTTACGATTGCGAATAGCATTTACAACAAGACCAAGTATTTTTGTGTAACAATTCTGCCCCGTAATTAAGACAGGTTCTGCCGCAAATTCCATCAAATACCGCAAACTCCAGGTTATGATTATGAGCGACCTTCCAAGGTTTTACCTAGGTAGTCACTAACTTGGGTACCTGCGTAAGTGTAATGTAGCAGCGGTCAGTAAGAGGAGTAATGACTAGCCGTGGAGTATTGCCGAGATATTCGTAATCGTACAAAAATTCAGCGTCGCAGATGTTGACGTAACAATCTTGAAGATCCTGATCCCACCTGCAATGAATTGGGTAAATTTGTTATAAATGGCACTATTGTATCAAGATGTATCATCATATCAGTGTCAATTACACTTTTATAGTAGAAAATCGTGTTTGTGGAGGCGATGTTCGTGCTTCCTTGCATATTTGGCGATAATTTCGGTGACCGTTTCTACCCTCAAGTCTCGATGAATATCATCATTCCGCATGAACCAGGGGGCCTGAACTATACTTCTCAGTATTATATTTTGTCGGGTTTGGATTGTTTTAATATTTGATTTTTTCGCACAACCCCAAAGCTGAATCCCATAGGTCCAGATAGGGCGCAGTATCTGTTTGTATATGAGTAATTTATTGTGTAGTGAGAGATGGGAGTTCCTTCCCATCAACCAGTACATCTTTCTGAACTTGATTTTTAGTTCCTGATTCTTTTTCTCAATGTGATGTTTCCAGTTAAGTTTGGAATCAAGGTGCATCCCTAAGTATTTTACAGTGTCAGAGTATGGAATTTTATTTGAGTTGATCTCAACTTCTGGGGCTATGATTTTTCTATTAGTAAAGTTGATATGCACTGACTTTGTTTCATTTAGTTTCATTCTCCACATCTTGGTCCAATTGACAACCTTGTTAGTGGACGTCTGTAGATTGCGAGTTGCAGTTTCAGCGTCATCTCCAACAGAGAGGATGGCAGTATCATCTGCAAAAGTAGCTACAGTTGTGTTTTCCTGTTGTGGAAGATCTCGTGTGTACAGCAGGTAAAGTACTGGGCCCAGGACACTGCCTTGCGGTACCCCTGCTTTTATAGGCTTCAAGACAGAGTACTGGTCACCCTGCTTTACCCTGAAGTGTCTGTTCGCTAGGTAGGATTTTAGGAGTAAGTAAAACTGTTTTGGGAGATCCCTGTGCAGTTTATACTCAAGTCCCTTGTGCCAGACCTTGTCAAATGCCTGGGCCACGTCCAGGAAGATACTGGCACATATTTTTTTACCTTCTAGAGCCTTTTCTATTATGTTAGTGATTCTATGAACTTGATCTAGCGTAGAGTGGCGTTGCCTGAAACCGAATTGGTGGTCTGGTATCAATTTTCTGTCTTCAATAATTGGTTTAAGCCGTTTGAGCAACAATTTTTCGAACAGTTTTGATAAGACAGGGAGGAGGGATATGGGTCGGTACCCCGTCTTCTCATTTGGTGATTTTCCTGGTTTGGAGATCATTATGACTTCCGCTACTTTCCACTGGGAAGGTACATGTCGTAACCTGAACGTGGCGTTGATGATATGAAGTAGTTTTGTTATAGCCTTTTCAGGGAGCTCTTTCACAATTCGACCGGTTATCAGGTCATAGCCTGGGGTCTTTTTAGGATTAATGTTGCCCTTAATTTCATCTTTGAGTTCTTTTAACGTAACGGGCCGAATATCAAGCTCATCCGTTTTTTCTATCAGTGTTGCGTTTTCTTCAGGTGTCTGCACTGGAAGAGGTTGAAAAGTTTCATAGAGATGATCTGCAAAAAGTTGAGCTTTCTCTCGGTTACTTCTGGCCCATGTCCCGTCATCCTTTTTGATTGGAGGAGAATGAACTTTAGGTCTATTTATATTTTTGGTTACCTTGTAGAGGGAGTATTCGGTGTCTTTCTCTGCAGTTAGGTTACTCAAAAAATGTTCAACTGATTGGTTATCTATTGATCTAATAAGATATTTAAGTTTGTTACCGAGTCTATTAAGAATAGTTTTGTTTTCAGGGGTTCTGTTATTCTTCCATTTCCTTCTGGCTTTACGTTTGGCGCACAGGAGATCCCTTACTTCTAACGGATATGTTCGGACGTTCAGAAGTATAGTAGAAAATGATGATAGAAGACGCACTAACAGTGTTAATTTCAAAATAAATTGATGAAATCAAGTTAAAACATATGGTTTCGAGTAATCCATAAGAATGGATGAAACTATCTACCTAATATTGAGACCGTCATAATTCTATGAATTGAATTTATACCATTTATCAAGAACCATACATAAAATAAAGTTTAAGACCTCCATGACTTGGTACTTAGTAGATGCTGGTCAGCCATAACAGCCTACAACACCGCCTAGGAGAGCAACGGATTAGGCGGCCGTCCATTGCGGCCGTCCACTTTGCAAATGATTTAGAGATCCTCTTTTTCAGCTAATTGGCATCCATAACCTTGCCTGGACTGACAGCCCAATAGGGAAATCATCTGCTTGTAGCTGAAAATGATGAGTTGTTCGAAAGGGAGATCCTCACTGCTCCTCCTGAACCAAATTACCCTAATGGAAAGAATTGGGAGATGAAGATTTTGGCATTGAATCTATGTATAACCTTAGCGGCAGTTTATTTATTTATTTATTTATTTATTTATTTATTTATTTATTCATTCACGGCTAGAGCCAATTACAGAAAATTCAATAATATATTACATGTTACAGATTATGTTATTTGAACTAAGATATAATTTACGACAAAATATTGACAAAAAAATAATAAGGTACATGAACTAGTTTAAATCAGTCAGGTAAATCAGAAGTCAAGATAGGCAGAGTTTAAGGCATCCATCAAGTGAGACTCGAGAAATATTAAAGGCTGGTACCCAGGAAGGTAAGCGAGCGATCATATCGATAAACGTTGTAGGTAAATTGGGAAGACGAAGCTCAGTCGACTCAACAGAAGGTGCAAGCCAGGTTTCAGCGAACATTAAGAAATCATAAGTGAGATGAGGTGCCTGGTGACGAATAACAGACAACTTAGTTAGACAACTTAGCCCTCTTACGTTTTGATGTAATCCGGTTTA